>JASMMZ010000005.1:23790388-23847893 GCA_038502455.1 Anisogramma anomala | reverse complement strand
GGGGCCGGGGGTGGGAGTGTGCGGATTGCGGCAGGTGCGCAGGCGCAGTTGGGGCACTTGATTCATGGTCCGGCGGGCGCCAAGGGAAAGGAACTGTTCCAGAGCGCGGGCAAGATGGGGAAGGGGTTGTTGAGCAAGGGGAAGAACAAGTTTCGTGAGAGGGCGGAGAGCAAGAAAAATTAGGATTCTGTGCAGAAACGAGAGGGTGGACGGTTGGGAAATGGTTGGGGTTACGGCGAGGGAGTTCTTTGGGTGGATGGCAAAGCACTGTCTTTTTGTGTTGGCGACATGATGGGAAGGGCTTGTATGATGAGTGGGTAAGGAGGATGGCCAAATCCCTTGTTGAATTTACTGGCAGGGGCTCCGAGGATGTTACAGCAATGCTACAGCAATGCGGGGAGGCATAGATACTTTGTGGAGTGCAGAAACTTCCCACTTGTTTGAAGCAGGAGAGATTGTTTTCATGGCATTTTTCGAAGTGTGCTGCACGGATACATAATGATATTCTTCAAGGGTCTTTTCCCTTCTGCAATAGGAAACCGCTCTTTGCTCTTCTGACACCAGGGACTTGTTCGATTGTTTGAACATGCGATGGTGTCACCCAAAGTTACAGCGAGGGAGCTGTAGCTGTAGCTGTTCAATTGGGGTCCAAGTTCCGTGCGGCACAGCAATAGAAAGAACATGGGGATTCTTGGAGGTGACCCGCATTCTTCATGCCTCATGTATGGGACTTGTACTACTAGTACATGTAGACGACCAATGGGACGAAGAGGCAGATGCTGCACCTGCACCTGCATCTGCACTGCTCATCATCATCATCAGCTGCTGGCTGGTCGCTTGTATGCAGAGCATATGCACAGTACAAGGTAACACCGAGCACAGCTTCACACAGCATCCGGTTGCGTGGAATGAGAGAGAAGAGTTTGTGTCTTTGGTGCCTGCAGATGATGGCAGATGATGGCGGACAGCACAATAGTATTTATTGTACGTCTTACGGTTGCACCAACACCAGCACCAGCCAAGTTCAGTGGAACAGGCAGCCAGTTTGTCAGCGGTAGTGGCAGCAGCAGCAGCAGCAGCAGCAGCAGCAGCAACAGCGGCAGCAACAGCGGCAGCGTCAGCGTCAGCACCTACACCACCATCAGCCATCAGCTTGCATACCGGCGGACCATAGGTGGTGCCTGTGCCTGTGCCTGGCCCAAGACAGCAATATGCTACTGTATACTGGGCCTGTACTCGCTTACTGGAGGACCTAACGAGTCCACCAGAACAGAACAGAGCCTGAAAGCAACCACTCGTATCCACTATCCACTGCAGCTGCCAGCGGGTGAGCGGCTGACCTCTTCAGGCTACAAGGCCGTTACACCATTACACCATTCAAACCCGTCCTGCCCAAGGCTGTCTGCCATCTGAATAGTTTCGCTCTCTTGTCTCTCTCTTTTCATCCCACTCCCAGACTTGCTCACTCTTGTTTGTCCCTGCCAGCTTGCCGGTCGTGACCCGGCCCGGCGCCAGACACACTTACCCTACCTGCCCTCCGCTCCGCTTTCTCGCAAAGTCATGTACGCACCACCGCAGCAAGAGCACGACCTGCCGCACCGCCAATCCTCCTCCATCCTCCTGCCCCCCATCAGCCCCGGGCCTGAGTTCGGCTCCTCCGCGCTGGGCATCTCGGCAGCCGACTTTGGCCGCGTCGGCGGCGGCGCGAGCCCTCCCAGTCCTCCGAGCATCACGGAAGACCCCCGCCGCGCCGCCTCTCCACCACTTGCACGCCGGCTCGCGTCCTCTCCACGCCCCTGGCTCACCAGCAACGTCATGGAGCAGTCGCCCATTGCTACTGTTGCTACTGTTGCTGCTGATGCTGCTGTTGCTGCTGATGCTGCTGCTGCTGCTGCTGCTACTGCTGCTGCTGCTGCTGCTACTGCTGCTGCTAGCCCCGACACACCCACGGCCCACACGCACGCCGCTTCTTCGTCTTCGGCTGCTCCCGCCGCGCCGTCGCTTGGCATGAATGGCTACTCTGCCCAGGCCACCTCGGCCTACCGGCGGCCCTCGCTCGACCTGTCGATGCACATGCAGCAGCCTGTCGCCCAGCCGGTCCGGGATGATGCACAGTATACTGTCAATGGCAATGACTTCCTGCAGCAGCAGCAGCAGCAGCAGCAGCAGCCCGGGTTCCAGAATGGCGGCCAGTACACTACCAATGGCATCACTAATGCCGATGGCTCCCTGCAGCATCCGTTACAGCAGGAAGAGCAACAGTTTCAGCAGCAGCAACATCAACAGCATTTGGCTCAGCCTGCCGCACACTATGCTGTTCAGAGTGGCCAGCCATTCCTCGGAGAGATTCTTCAGGGCCACAAGACTCCCGCCGCCTACCAGCAGCCAGGGCCTTCTTCAGCAGCACCTCGAGGCATGCCATCGCCTAGTCTCGCATCCAATGGCACTTTCATCCTGCCGCCCGGCTGGAGGGCCGAAGAATCCCACCTGCAGAAGCCTCTATCTTCCCCCCGCCATCGCGGCTCGCCCAGTATGTCGTCTCTCAAGCAGCAGCCCAGGGAAGCCTACGAGATCGACAAGGAGACCGGTGCCATTTCGACACGGTCCGTCTCGCCCCCGACTCACTCGCCAACCGAGATGCACCACCCACAACAAGGCGTCCTGGGCTTTGCGCCTCCAAACCCGCCCTTTGCACAGCAAGGAACAGGCGCGCCCCTGGGTCGCACTGCCACCAACGATACCCAGCCGTCTGTTCGACCTGAGAGCAAACGCACCTCGCGCGTGTTCAGTAGCATGCGCAACAGGCTAGATGGGAGTGGAAGCGACAACGTGACGGAGGATGGCGTCTCAGACGCCAGTATGCTCACCGACGATCAGGCGAGCAAGGCCCCTGCCGGATTCTTCGGCGGCCGCCGTGGGAGTGGACAGCCCGCCAACGAGGGACGAGCGAGTTGCGATCTGGCGGGCAACTCAGAGCGTTCATACTTCCATGCGCCATCAGAGAGGAAACGCCTCTTCATGCGTCCAAGTCGGGGTATAAGCTTCGGCTTGTCCGGCCAGGAACAGCTATCGCGACCTGCAACAACGGAAGGTTGGGGTAGCCCGCCGCCGGTTGTTGGCTTTGGACCCTCTGTGCCTCGCAAAAACCGATTTTCGAAGCTCACTGGTATGCTCAACCGCGACCAGAAGCCCGAGGATCAACGATCCCAGCCGCAAGGACTCAACTTGGCACAGGGTTTCATGGATAGACCGTCGTTGACAGGGCAACTGATTTTCCAGGCGACACAGCTGGGTCCCCCGGGAGAACCCGTCGGTGATGCGTTGATGGAAGTGCACAACCGTCCGCGCGCAGCAAGCGCAGCAACTGATAGCAGGCCTACCATTGGCGAACAAGGACGGAAGCATTCTATGCAAGGCTTGGTGTCCCAACCTCAGATTGGGCCCCTCGCCGAGGAGGATGGGGGTAGAAAGCCATCCAGCGGAAACATCTTGTCCAACATTTTTGCGAGGAGATCAGACTCCAAGACCAGGGAGCAGCAGATCCCGCGAGCACCACCAGGACTAAGTCAGCCTCAGGGAATGATGAAGCAGGGACCGACGCCACCTAGACCCGGACAGCCTGGTCAGTTTCCTTCGTTCCTCGCCCACTCGATGGGTATGCCAGGCCAGCCACCGGTGTTGCCACCCCAGGGCCAGTATGCTGGCCTGGCCCAAAAGGTGCAGCAACACCAACACATGCAGTCTCATGGCCAGTCCCAATCATTCGTCGGACTGCCGAGCAGCCGCCTGGGTGCGCATCTGCAAGGCGGTCCGTCTGCTGGTGTTTCCCCCGTTACGCAGTCTTTGGGAAGTCCTACTACCGTGCAGCCACCGGGACCACTGAGCGTGGAGGCACGACCAGGTACTTCTCAGCGATCGGCCACCCCGCAGCAACTTGTGCAGGCTCCCCCAGATGGTCATCAGAACCAAGGTCCGCATTCTCCCGTGGGCGTCGTCCAAGTTGCGACAGCTGTCCCGATCCGCCAAGTCGAGAGGTCTCCCAATTCTACCAACTCCGGTGGTAGCTTTGCAGGGCACCACTCCCCGCAGGACTCTACCCGTGGAAGATCCGCATCTGTCGTCAACCAGGTCGAGGTTGCAGCCAGGCGGCCTTTGCTGGACTTCCATGGACGGATCCGCTCTGCCACCAGCGCTACTTCACAGCAGCACAACGCCCAACCGCAGCATCCTGTCCATATTGCTTCCCTGCAGGCACACGTACGGAAGCCCATCCACCCCTCGCCTCCCCAGGACGGTGCTCATCTCGGACCACAGGACACCTCGTCGACCGAGACCGAGAACAAGGGCAGCATCGGCCGTAGTTCCCAAGGCTCGCCAACCACGAGGCGAGTGTCCCAGGGCCTGTTGGCTACGAACCACAGTCACACCACCTCCCAGACGACACCCTCTACTTCTCCCGCTCCAAGCCAAGAGCAGCAGCTTGGTCCTCCTGGCGGTCGCCCGAGAAGCATCAATTCCACGCTCGCGCAGGGCCTCCGGTTTGACCAGGCTCAGGCGCCGGCACCATCGCCATCTGTCTATAGGCCCTCAGGGCCCCAACTCGCCCCTGCTGGTCAGCAAGCTATGCAGTCAGCCCCTATACAATGGGGTGCTGCGAACCGTGGTCTCCCGGACTTTCCGAACAATGCTGACCTGCCGAGTCAGCTTGGCCAACATCCGGTGCAATACACAATGCAAGGCCGACCACCGCAGGATATGATGATGATAACCCCGCCACCACGGCAGCAGGGCCCAGGAAAGGAGGGGGCTTTCTCGAGGCTTCTCAAGAGCGGCAAAACGTTCGTTCAGGAGAAGACGTCCGGCGAGAAGTCGAAGGGCGAGAAGGGGAGCATGGGCTCCAAGCTGCTGGGCGCTTTCAAGAAGTCAAAACAAGCCGAACGCAAGAGCCGGCCACCTCCGCCGCCTTCTCTAGGACCGCCCGGTGGCCCTGCATGGGGCGCTGCTCCGCCTCCGCAGATGCTGCAACGCCCTGCGCCTCCGGCACCGCTGCCCTTGCCAACGCCGCAGGTGGTGACAGAGGGTTTGCAGCAAATGCCATCGAAGGCGCAACAGCTGCTTGGGCAGCCACTGAACGCTATGTACCAGGCACCTGCCGATCAGCCACTTCCGAGCGCGACAGGACCGTCGGCCGAAAGGGTGGCTTCTCCACCTCACATCAACTACCAGGAAGAAGGGCAAGCTCCGAGCAAGCCAACGCCGCCCTTATCCCCCGACCACATCGGAGTGGATGCGGCCGTGGCAGCTCCCGCTCTCCCGGCTGCGCAGCCACCTCTTAGCCGGCCATCTATCGGCTCCATGGCAGGCCAAGGACCGCAGAGCCTGCCCTCGCAACAACCACAGCAGCAACAGAAGCCTGGTGAAACGCGGCAGTCATTTGAGAACCTCTTGGCCGGAATGACTGCGGCCGACGAACGGGCCAAGGACTTGAAGCAGCACATGGGGCCCCATGACCAGCAATATGCCCCGGTTGCGATTCCTCAAGCGTATGCCCCTGTCTACGCCGGGCAGTCCGCGGCAGCACCAGCGGCGAACACTCCAGCGTATGCTCAGTCGTCTGCTGGCATGGCGGCTGGGCCAAACCAGGCTCTGCCACAGCAGTCACAGCCATGGGTGCATCCGAGTATGGTGAAGGGCGTGGATCCAGGTCCAACACCTCCTGCTGGCGTACCTCCTCACATGGTTCAGCGACCAGTGTTTCAACAGTATCCTCCGGTGCAGGGAACCTTGCCGCCGGCGATGGACGCTGGGTACCCACCACCTCAGCAGTACATGCAGGCACAGCACACAACTCTGCCGACAGGCCGAGGGCAGATGGCAGCTCCTGGTGTTCTACTACAGAATCCGGTACCACCATTCCAGCAGAGCGTACAACAGCCCGATCAGCAGAATAGGCAGCAGCATGCACGGCGACCAACGCCTCAGCGAGTCTGGCAGCAACCTATCGCGACGCCTGCTCCGGGGCCTGCGCAGCCGTTCCACGCGGCTCCTCAGCACCCTCCGAATCCATCACAGCAGTCAAGGTCTGCCCATTCTCCACGGAGCACTCCTGTATGTTCTCCGCCGGCCCAACCACCGCCCACAGCTGCTTTGCCTGCATTGCCACAAGCCAGCCCACCATTTTCGATGATGCCTGATGTTGTGACGGCACGGCCCGTGCAGACGAATGGTGCTCAGCCACAATTGCACCAACCATCTCCAGTCAAGCCGCAGGCCAGCCCTCGGTCGAATCAGCACGTGTCCCGAAGTACGGTCGCTGATCAGAGCCAACTCCGGCCTCCGCAGGCTTTCAACGGCGACCTGCTGCCGTCGCGGCAGACCAGCGGCGCGAGCCAGGTCTCGTCCATGACCACCGAACCTGCGACCAACAAGGGCTCTCCGGAAATCCAAAGAGCGCAAGTCGTTCAGCCGGCCCAGACACCGGTCTCTGTGCACTTGCCACAGTCCGCCAGCCCCGAGCGCCAAAGGGCCCCTGTCACACTCCGCGACGCGCCCCTGCCCAAGGTCGACACCCCGCTGGCCTCCCCGTCTGCCGCCGACGCCGACGCCGACGCCGACAAGGACGACCTCTACGGCGCCACCCCGCGCCACTCCGCGGTCATCACCCTGGACCACCACCCCGTCCAGCACGCCGTCGTGTCCGCGCCGTCCTCTTGGCAGGACGCCCCCGACGAGTCTGCGTCCAATTTCGCCGGCATGCCACCCGGCTCGCTCGAGGCGCCCAAGCCCGACACGCACAGCCACCCACTACCACCGCCGCCCTCGCCGTCTCAGCAGCAGCAGCAGCAGCAGCAGCACTCCCTCGTCGATGCCGCGCCAGTCACCGGCTCACCACGCTCCGAAATCCCGCCCTCCGCCACCCCGCTCACCGCGCTACACAAACCCGCCCTCCTCCACCCGCTGCTCGTGCGCGCCAGATCCCCGCTCTCCGCCGCCGACGACAACGAGCCCCCCTCACCGACCGATTCCGAGCTCAAGTCGCCGTCGGAGAAGGAGAAGGAGAAAAAGGAGGAGAACAGCAAGGACGAGGCCGGCAACATGACCATCAACGGCAAGCCCGTGCAGTCGTCGCAGGCCATCTTCGACGAGCACAAGCGCAGGCAGCTGGTGCGGGACATGGAGGAGAAGATCGCGGTGCTGCCGGAGACGGGCGAGCAGCTGGCGCCGCCGCCGCGGCGGCGCGGGGACGAGCCGCCCCTGATGAGCGCCACGAGCTATCCCGGCCAGGAGTGGAATCCGTATGGAGAGGGGTTTGAGGGCGAGGACGAGTGAGGTTGGTGTGTGCGTGTGTGCGCGTGCGTGCGTGGAGGTTTGTGACAAGCATGATGGATCTATCGGCATGTGCAGAAAGCGAGCGAGCGAGTGAGCGAGCCAAGGTTGCCTGGGATCTAATATATATATATATATGTTTATATTTATATTTCTTTGTTTATTGATTGCGTCTTGCTATTGATACCATGTTGTTGGCGGCCATTGATCATGGATCGTTCGTCAAGGTTTCGGTGCCTGTTTCCAAGCTGTTTCTAGTTTTATGGTGAGATATCGGGGAAAGACATCCATCGGCATCCGTACGTGCATGCCTACCATCTATGTGCATTCGCAATACATTATATGCACTACTACACAAGGAGCCTAGACCAGGAGATGGTTGATGGTGATGTCGAGGGAGAGAGATCAAGGTCTGTTTTTTCCAAGATGTTGAGAAAGAGGATTTTTCTACTGGTCTGTGTCTGTGCACAGACCGTGCTCGTGTTCTTGCCCGGACCCGTCGCTGGGGGCATCCTGTGTGCATGCTGGTCTTGCCAAGGGCTTCCTCGCGAGACCGTCAGGAAAAGTCGTACCAAACCGCACAACAGGACAGGGCAGCGACGATGTGGCCGTTTTCGAAGCTCAACAGCTGGAATTCCCATTTCGGGCCCCTCGTGCGCTTGCCTGGGGTGGGCCGTGCCTGGGAGCGGATCTCGCACCCAGAGGTCCTCCCTGGCCGGAACAGTCGGAGGGAAGATGGGACATACACGGCGAGATGCCGATGCCGCTGGCTTGGTCCATCGTCTATCTGCGCTCTGTATCTATCCCGATCCCGAGGGCCGGGCCAGGTGGCACTTGCGAAAACGGGCTGCAGATGAAACGATACGATGGGCCTGCGGTGACGAGTGCAGTGTTGTGAGATAGATCCGCCCCATGGCCCGCCGGCCCCTTTTGCCCCAAAGCCAGGCGTCGGGAAAGGGAAAGCGTACCAGAACAAATCTGGTCAATGGCGGACGGACAGGAACCGGACGCGCAATTCGTGTCCATGCCGATTGCGCTCAGCAGCAGCAACTGGCTGAACTGCAGGCTTGCCGAGGAGAGAACCTGTTCTATCTATAAGAATGGTACTCCGGCAGTCTACAGGTCTTGTGCATTTATGAAGAATACAGTTGTTACCAGAAGTTCAGTGTATAGAAGGACATGGTCTTCGTATTGGACTCTCACAGCACTATTTATATTCATCAGATCCGAAACCCTAGCCGCAGGTCGCCCGTCGCTGTCCAGGTCTTGATCCCCCCACCGAATACGGCGAGGAACGCGTGTCACGGATGGAGTCCCGGTTGGGAGCAGGCAGGCTGCCCACGCCCTCCCCACTACCCAACGCTCGTGCCACTTCATCCGACGGAGTTTCCTCTGTGTGCACACCTATGCATGCCTATGCTGCCAGCTTCGCTGGAGCGCCGAGAATCCTGTGAGTTGTTGCCTGACAGTGGCTTGCTTCTACATCAAAGCGTCACAGGACACACCACCACTACTCCACTGCGGCAGAAAGAGAAAAGGCACACGGGAAAAAAAAAAAAAAAAAAAAAAAAAACCCTCCACCCCCCCACGAGTGTCTACAACATTGCTTGCTACGAAGGGGGGTCCGGTCCATTGGTCACAGGAATGGGAGCGAGCCCTCCCTCGGATCCCATCCCGATCCAGGGTGTGGAGAGCCCCACACTAACCATGCTACACCCCCCCCTACCCCCCCTACCCGCGGAACACTCTTTCCACACACCAAAAACTCTATAACAATACAGTAATCACAACACATTCCAAACTGTCGGTACACGTGTCAACGCGTACAGCGTGCAACGCACACGGACCGAGCAGGGAGGGGACCCCCCGGGTACAAAAGTAGTAGGGTGGAGACCGACCGACCGAGCTGGCGGTCTGCCCCAACTTGGGAACGAACTTACCGCCACATTTACTTTGAACACCCATACCCATTTGCTTCTTTTTTTCGGACCAATCATTCGAATCAGCAACCGTAGCCGGATATAGGAAAAAAAAAAAAAACCGGTCCATACGGATTGATTTAGGATCGCCGACTCTAGTCATGTTCAACGGGGGCCTGACGGGACGGGCGGGCACACTGCACTGCGCTGCGCTGCGCTGCTGCGCACGGGCCAGCCCCCCCGACCCTGGCCCCGGCGGCACCATACGATGAAGCCTCCGCTTTATCAGCAATTTCAGCTTTCTTTCTTCCGCCTCTGTGGATAAATCTATATATATCCATTGCGATTACCTTGGTTGTTTGAACCCCGTAATAATTGGATTTATCTCCAGAACGGCCCGCGATTATCAGACTGGTTAGCGGTCTACTAAACTTAGAAGTAATGCATCACTACTTTCAATGCAATATGCTAGTTACTTAGACTAAAGATTCGAATCGATTACGTTATAACGATAAAAGCCTACTGACACTAATTAGTACTATGAGATGAAACATAGATAAGCTAAGGTAGAAGGAGAAGTTACTTTTTGGTTACGCTATATAATTGTATAAGGTAGAAAGTAATTTTTTATAAAGTACCTTATAAGTTGTGCAATTGTTCGCAGCAGTAAGTAAAAAGAGTCTATAGATTATTTTGATTGTTCGCGGTATTTTGTAAACGGGGACAGTACTGCCAAACTATCGAAATATCTTTATTAGGCTTATCTTAATACTTAAGCGTTGAGATTAACAGTTAAAAGTCTTAGAAATCTCTAAGTTAAAAAGCAATTACTAACTTATCGGGATTTTTAATATTGGTCAACGATTAAGTTATTACTATTTCAAATTGTAAGACTTTAAATCCTAAACCCCTTTGGTAAATACAATTTTAGCAGTAAATAATCAAACTTATACCTATTCTCTCATATTAATCTTTCTCTTTACTACAAGACCGTTAGTTAAGTATATAATAAAACCTCAAGATGATTATTGACAATCCTTAGATAGATATTATTACCTATCCTATGAGGAAAAAAATAATTAATAACTTTGGATCTACATTTGTCAAGTACTTTATTAACAAACTATAGTAAATAGAATCCAACGAAACTTTTACTATAGAGTACCTAATTAGTTCTATTGGCTACTTTATCCTTAACGTGGACCCTGATAGATTGTATTACAGTATCAAATTTTTCGATGACTTGGTTAAGTTTTTTAACAATTCGTTCCTAAATAAGTAGAAAAAAATCAGAAAATCAGTTAAAGTGATACTAAGAGCAGATCTACGTAAACAAAGGATTTTAATAAAAGGTAAATAGGGATGAAAGATAATCTAACAGAAGTACTTTTCGAATACGCTACAAATAAGGACTTTTACTAAATACTTATGTTATAGGCTAGTGTTTGGGCTGGTGGTCGCCAGAGATATAGCTCTAGCGATTACCATACTCCCATGATGCTTCTACGCTACTCTTAAGTATATCTACGCCACATGATCAATTATATAACTAGGCTATACCTCATTGTTAGTTCTATAACAACTCGTTATCAAAGGCTTCTTTTTACCCTTTATTAGATATTATATATAGTATTTGATTACTTTGAAACAATAACTTTAGTTTAGTTTTTTATTTAAAATTTTCGAACTTTTTGTAAGATGTTTCCTAATTTCTTTAAAACGATTGTAACCTAGAACCATGTCTTCCGACAATCGGAGCCGAAGTACATACGTATTAAAATAATGATTGAATGCGCGCATCTAAAACTATTATCAAGAGATTTTAATCGTATAATACGATAAACTTACTACTTGAGAATAAGGGTTTACTAAAGCCCTCCGAACGAACTTTATTGAAGAAGAATTTAATCTTTTACCAGTATACTTTCCCTACAAAATAATATAACACTAATATATTAGCTACACTTATAAACATCATCCGGTAGCTTAAAATCGCTACCGGCACGCTTAGGTTATTAAAAAATCCTTTCGTTTGAGAGGAAGTTATTACCATGTAGCATACATAGGATACCAATCTTACGAATGACGTTAATATAGCTTCTGCGTCGCTTTACACCAGGAGGCACGTTGAATTACCCAACGATAATAATGATAACGTTTCGAATTCCTTCGATTTCGATTACAAATCCGATGATTAGTTAAATACCGCTAACCATTAACGAATTAAACGTATACTCATTCACTCATTAATGAAATTTTCCGGTATAGAATTACGTTTTTCGGCTTACAAAGCTACGATATTACTTGAATTACTTAAAAATAGTATAGTTATTAGTATGAAAAAAAGACGAATAGTACGTTATTATTTGATAATTCAAAAGAATAATTAAAACTATTATAAAAACTTCGACGCTCGCGGTAAAAACGATAGTAAATGTGATTTTAACGACTTGATAGTTATATTTTACGTTTATTACTTCAATCTTCACACAATGCAAATTCTTCTTTTTGGGTGTAATAATTTGAAATGAAACATTTGTTAGTAGTTTTACGTCTTTTGAATGTTTAAATATCTTCTTTAACCAAAATGAATAATATATCTAATAAATACGCTGTTAAACTCACTATTCTTAGAAAATAATAAACGATACACTGATTAACGTATTTATTTTCTTTGATCAACCCGAAAAATACAATTAATAGGTTATCCAAGTTTAAACTATGAACGGACAGCTCCATAACTTTCGTATTCAATATAAAGGTATTAATAAAAGTTATATTAATAATGATAATAATGACAGTAATATTCGCGATAGGGTTAGTAATAGTAATATACTCGCGTGTAATGGTAAAAAGAATATTATATTAACAGGTGTAAACGTTTTACGAGTCGATATTAAATAACTCTTTATTTAGGTTAATTAAACTGAGATTTCTTATCCTAATGAACATTTTTGTACTTGAGATTTGTTACGAATAGCCACCAAATTCAAACCTATTCTCTAGATTCTACCTAACGCCCGAACGTTTTCGTAACCAAAACCAATGCAAATATTTATTTTATTGCCGCCGACAACTTTATTGATTTTTAAAAAGAATTATCTTTTTATATAGAATCGCATTAAAAATCGTAAGGATTTGAACTTAAACCGATAATTCATTTGTAATTTATTTACAAATATTCATTCACAATTAATTTACTTTAAAAATTTGTTTATTTCGTTAACGTTATAGTGAGAATAGAATGTCAGTATTATAGTGTTATTAGTAAACAGCTTATATAAATATTATAATTGTCGTGTATTTATTTTGCACTTTAACAAAAACAAAATTACCTGGCGTGCTACCGTTATCAACCTACGACTTATTTTTTGTAATTCATTTAAATATCGAAATTGATCAGTATTGGTATCGCATTTGTGCCTATATTTCTTTCTATTCATAATACAACTTTTTCTTTATTTAAGTTTTAGATAAACTGATAGTAAGTTACTTGCGCCGTTTAAAAACATGTATTTATTTTTAAACGAATATGTAACTAATGTGTCAAGAAACATGAATTCACAACTAAAAACAGTTACTTGAAATTTTATAAGTTTTTATTTTTTTACGTAATACTCCAATAAATATATAGTAACCAAACTGTCATTATAAAAACAATGGCAGTTTTTTAACAAATATTAATGAAACCTAAGCCCCAAAACAAATTATTACTGTCGACAATAAATTTCCGATATCTTGAAAGAATGAATAACTCGATTGAATATAATTCTTGAATACAAACTACATTTATATCATTTAAAAGCCGGTTTTTTAATTATTCTTTAAAACAACAATTAAGGTTAAACTTTATAAGTTTCTTAAGGCCTATACACGAAATATTAATTGGAAAAGCTTTTGATATTACAAAGCATATTAATGAAATTGCTAAACTAAAATTATATTCCCGTGAGTAGTTCTTCAACGACTACCCCTGTGCTTTTAGTTGAAAACCCTGCAAGCGATCTACATTTTGAAATTAAGTATTAACAACTTAACATTATTATGAAAATCGATCGATATCACTTTTATTATATCAAAAAAATTGCAATGATATTGTACAGGTTGATTAATTCATTATACTCGATGTTAAAATCGTTTATTTTAATTTTTTGTATTAAAAATATACTAAATAAAAAACCGCGTTTTGTACCAGTTTATTTAAAATAATTAGTTACTCCTTGAGTCCCTTTAAAGTATCGATTACCATCTAATAGTATATTAATAACTGTTTATACCTGTTTCTAGATGTTTTACTTTTTTATTCATTTCGACGACGTATGAATCTAGTTTAACAATACTCTCGACGGTTATAACTTCAAGCTTGAATGTGTATTAAATATTCCAAATATTGTTAAACTTAATATCGGCTTATTTAAATAAGAATTAAACGTTTAAAAAACCAAATACTAAGGGTTTATAATAGAAATATGTGAAAAGATACGTATGAATACCGAAAAGTAACGTTTTATTCGGAACTAGGTAATTTCTACCTTTGTATCAATGGTGTAATAATTTCTCACATTTGGTAACTTTTATCGATAATTTATTCAAAATAACTCAATATTTACTGACCTTTTGATATGGTGAATTCAATGGTGAACTATCTTTTGTGAGAAATCTGAGGAAAAATATGTGTTTAAGCGGTTTAAACTCTTGTCTTTCATGAAACCTATGTTCACCTAATGGAGTCATAAATGAGAAGTATTTCTAAAAGTTGATTTATTAAAATAGACTCAAGGGATTTCCTAATTTAACGCGATAAATAGAGGGTCATCCGTCATATAACGCATTATTCACGTCCATTATCTACCGCCCACTCCAATAGCGAAATTTATAACGAAGAATTATTAGAAACTATAAGTTACTTCAAAGGATGGAACGTGAAACTCTGTAATACAGCCAATCTATTTACCATATTTAAAATTGATTGTTGGTATGACTTGCCTATCAATAGGTCTTTAGACGTTGCAATGTTGTCAATTCGATTGGTCGAAGTAACAGTAGTATTGCGTGGTTAAGTGGTAGATGTATATTGTTTTAGGTTTGGCAGACTGCTAGCCAGTTTTCACAGTAATTTGTATGTCCAATTGCTTAGCCCATATCCTAGTGTGAAGTGTGCGTATACTGTATTTTCTTTGCAGCCAATAAAGTAGGTACACACAAAACAATAGACTTAACTTGAAGTCAGAATAGTCAACTTTACTTACAGTAAAGTTGACCTTATGCACTGCAATTAATGCTATTCTAATACTAATACAACTTATAATACTTTATAATAACATAAATACTTTTTCGAAAAGAAACCTATGAGTCAAAACAACTTTTCAAATTCCGTTTTAATTTTTTATAACATGGAAATGAATTATATGCGGCACAATTCATTATTACGAAGGGACTATAATATCCTTAAAGCCTTTTGTAATTCTCGTTTTTTTGGGCTAGAAACTAAGTTTTATTCGACTTCAATAACTAGTTTTCTACTGGCTTCCGAACTTGTATATCTTTTACCTTATTATTGTTAGTATATCTATCCATAAAATTCGCGAGATTTTTATGAATATTAATTTTCAAAGTAATTGGAAGGCCAATATTATCTAGAATATTATACATTCCGGCTTAATTCGTATAAGACATATGGTAAATCGCAATGTTCCCGTCTATATTTGCGTTGAAGAAAACCAAATGCTTCGAATATCCATTGCTAAATATATGGTAAAAAATAAATGTATTTCATATTTTCGTAACCTTATTTAAATTCATATTTATAAACGCTTTACTAGCGTTTTAATCCAAGTTACGTATGATTCGCTTATTATTGACTAAATAGATCGTAGCGTAATTATTGTATACTATCGATGACGTATTCTTGATCTAGATTATACTATATTATTCGACGCTTTTATCGTAATTATAATATCCATGAGCGAATAAATTGTTTCCGATATTATCGAAAAGGGTTCTTGAAACACTTGATTGTTTTTAAATGGCTTTACAATAAGTCATTATTCAATTTTATTAACAACCATTTTGAATAATAAACTAATAAACTATTTTACCTTATAATTATTTTAAATCCATTAAGCAACACAATTACTTTGAAGTGTTATGACCCAAGTACGTTGGCGGGTCAGGAAACAGGCCAGCATGCAGCTGAGCTACCGAGAGCCTGAACTCCAACATATCAGGCGGGGAATATCTTTTTGTCAGCACCAGAATAGGCAACCCTCCAGGGTTAGGGCTATCTAGATCACAAGTGCTCACTGAACCTCAGTGAGCACCGGTGAGCCTCAGTAAGCACCGGTGAGCCTCAGTAAGCACCGGTGAGCTTCAGTACTGAAGATGGTATGAAGGCCATAGAATATAAGGACACGGTTAGCACCACATAGATAGTATTTCCTTCATAGCTCTTCAGTTGTCAATCTAAGTATTCAGTCTCAGTATATTCCACGGCTTTTGATTATTACTTGCACGGTTGCGATATTGTTCACTCAGCACCTCTGCTACCTTCTTGATAACATAAACCCTCTAACACCTTTTATACACTCACGGGTATTTAGTGTAATCATTACAGTACGCACTTCGGACTAGGGTACGTGCCAAACAATTAACTATAAAAATTATTGTACTGACCGACTAGCGGTCTGCCAAACTTAACATTAATATATTACTTCTTTAAATACAAAACATCAATTACTTTAGCCATAGATTCGAATTGATTACATTTCAACAATAAAGTCCTACAAATACAAACCGTTATGAAGGTTACTTTACCGATACCAAATATAATGATTGTTCACTTTTTGTTAAGACTAATTGTACCTTGAACTTACTTAATTATATGTTTATACTCGCTAGTACCATTATCGAAATTCAAATTCATTCACTTATCAAAACATAATTTTCGCCTATTTTTATCAGCTTACCCAATATATTATCGATTTTTTTAACCACTTTAAGGGGCTTTTGTATAACCTTTCGATAAGTTTTTAAAATATTCTTCAACCGATATAATCATACTTCGGATAAAGATATATTATTACCTAACTCTTATGCTTCTAGATTTATAGATAGACAACATAACAACTACCTAAAGAGATAAGTGTAAAGGACGATATAAAACCTTTACCTTGTATTTCAATTTTCCACCACGTCATATAATTTACCTTGATTGCTTTTTTAACGGCAATAATTTAAATTTACACGGTATTTAGTTATTCGTTCATGGAGAAGAGATCGTTTGGAAACGAAATCCCTCGCTTCGGTTTGGAACGTCGAACGCATAACCCTCCTTTAATAGATTCTCAATAGCCTTATCAATATCGTAGGTTTAGTTTGAAAAGGTTAATATATAACCCGAATTCTTATCAATTACACGAATAATATAAAACTTATAGTAAACATCAAAATCTACGCTATTTGTAAACAACTCACTAACCACTATAAAATACAAAATGAATTTTCCTATACTATATAAATAAAATCAAAGTTTGTTATAAACTATATGATAAATACGTTTGAAAGAAGTTCATTTACGAGTACTTATGAGACAAATGTTAATGGCATTTATATAAGGAACGTAATTATTTGTTAACGGGGAATAAATAATTCCAAAAGAGAAACTTACCTAAAAATAAATTAATTTACCGCAATAAGAGTTCGTTTATTTTTTTGATTGTTGAAAAAAAAAATATAAGTTATTCAAGCTACTAAGAGGTAAGGAAAAGAAGTAATTATCAAAGGTGAATTATTAAAAAGAAGAAGAAAAGTTTAGAAACATTAGTATTACAGGGAAATTGATTATTTATAAAGGTGGGAGGGACGGTATTAACACCGGCGCTTTTTATGATAAGTTAGGAAGTTTGAAGCTGAACAGCAAGAGAGGTACCTTTTACAATGTACTAAGGTATATATGACTTTCATTAACTAGTAACCCACTGCTAAAAATACGCCATCCTTTTAAAACACCCTAAAACATTTTATATTTAGAATTCCGGTGGGCTGGAAATGATATTATAGGCTGATATATAGGCTAGTCGTTTCCAGGAATCCAATCCTAACAATTACCATACTCTCACGATACTCTCACGCTACTTTCAAGCATATCTATGCTATGTAACCAATCATATGATTAGGCTACTCCTTATCGCTAATTGCATAGCAACTACTAATTAGAGTCTTCTTTTCCTTCTTCGTCGAGAAATATAGACATCATCCAACCATCTTGGAGCGATATCTCTAGCCTTATACCTTCATACATAAAGACAAGAGTAAATTTATCGTTAGAAATAACGCTTTATAACATATTTATACATGTTCGAAAAGCCTTATTTAACTCTAGATGAGTGTTATTGTTCGACTTATGATAGAGATTCAACTAGGTACTTCATATTGTTATCAATTAAGGTATTAAGGTAGACTAGAGAAATATTCAATAGGTCTTAATGCATAGCATAACTGCGCAAAACTTAACGTGTTTTGCCACGTAACCCTTGTGAACGTCTCCCGCATTACACTCGTACCGCATATTATCCGTGCGTTTTATACGTATTATCTGTTATATGTATAATTATATGAATAATTAATATAATAGCTAATTACCTAAATTTATAATATATACTTTATTCGTTACTAAAACTTACTGTTTACAAATTAGATGTAAGCTGGGCTTAGATCGAGTTCGAATTATATAAAATTACCTATAAATCGATCACGTATCCTTATTTATCCGATTACTTTATAACTCGCTTGCAATGAAAATTATAAATTTTATGTTTTTTCTCCTTTTATCTTCGCAACTACCAAAAAATCCGTTAATCATTGTAACCTTTTATTTTACTATTAGCATCTCTATCTTTATGACAACTCTTTTCATTTTTAATATAAAAATGTTAAATATATTCAGTTGGTTTAGAATTAGGTATATTATTATAATTATATTTGGTGGAAATAATAAAACGTTAAATAATATTAATGACGTATTTCTCACATGATACTTTACAATTTACAGGTTATATATAGTTCAACTTCGTTATAAATGACTCATTGGTTTTTAATAATAGCGATAATAAAAAGAAACTACTCCTTATATAAATGTAAAACGTCTGCATATTTTATATGGAACGAATTTGAAGCTCTCATATCCGTTTAAAGTATACATGGGTCCATCGCGCATAGGGTTATCGCGTTTACTAGACGATATATCGTTAGGTAAGAGAGCACAGTTTGAGTTTTTCTAGGTGTTTTTTTAGTTAGTTAGGGTTTACAATGAATTGTAAACAGTTAGTAACCTTCGCATAATACGATTATACAACGCATTTACCTACTATATTTTTAATTTTACGTTATTTGTTACGTTAATTCGGTGTTTCAACTTCGGGAAACTGTTATACCATATCTTGGTTCATAAGAAGCCCAGAAGGTTCTTATTGCCCTGATTTTACGCAAGTTTTCAATAATTTTTCAAACAAGTTTGTTATCGTGCACGATATTTCCTTTAGGTTGGGAGTAATGATTATTTCGTCCATATAGCCGGTAAAATCATAAGATATAAGCTTTTGCTCTGCCTTTTTTAATATCCACTTTTCCTCTTTTCATCCTCCAACATCAACCACTATCGGTTGCGTTATTTTCCTCTTGCGAAATCGTGCGCTGATATGTAACTTTTTCGCCTCCACCCTTAATAATTACCGTTAGAACAGCGATCAAAGTAATTTAATACATGTCATTATGCAAACTATATTTTGGATAAGTAATATTAATTATAAGTTATAAAACATAACATCTGACATTAAAACCATTACTGAAAAACCTTTTCTCTGATTTTACTTTTTACTTATTAACATATTATAGGAGAATATCAACTGGATCCATAGGATATATGACGAGAATTAGGTTAATAGTACGCGCATTACAACAGCTTCAACCAAAGTATTAGGCTTTCCAATCGCTTCTTTAAACGAGCGTACAGATTGTAACACTTTTAGCTGATTAATTTTGCTTGATACCTGGAGTTTAAGCCGTTATAAATCATAATGAAGTTGATGTTCCCGTTTCAAGTAACGCAAAAGAAGGGATATTGTTTTATAAAAATATTAATGTACAAACTGTTTTGCGGTTAGAACTCCATTCAGAGTAAATAGGTAACAAAAACCTGACCTTATTTGAAATCAAAATCAAAATACGCCAGGATCATAATAATGATATTATTTTGATGACTAACCCTATATTATTTGAAACAAAAAAACGAAGTAACTGGTACCAGTTTTTAAATCGTATACAAAAATTTTCTTGAGATTCGGGGTTATTATATATCTTTATGTTTTCCTATCTCCATTTGAATTGATGTTATATCGTTATATGCTTGTCATTTTCAAAATGATTCCCCGTCAATCTACTGTATCCTTTCTATTTAACCAAAACATAAAGTATATTACCCCGCTCCATTTCAATAGCTAAAATGTCATAACTTTTAAATTACTTATATAATATGTTTCCAACATCGTAGGAGATAGAATCCGGGAAATCACGGGTATCGGATGGTATTTACCAGGAAAGAAGTTTTATTATTATTTATTCAACAAAACTTATATAACGCTTGGAATATTAACTAAAAATATTTAAAATAACATTTATGGGGATCAAACCGTCTATAATTCGATATTGGTTGTATAGTTAATTGAGATATGGATTGACACAATTTTTTTTAATATTACCTAAATCAAACTCATCCTGGTTGTTGATTTGGTAACATTGAATTAGACGATGATATCTGTTAGAGTTTTCACCATTAATTGATAAATTTATACCATTATAGTTTAAACTGTCTTCGTACCCTAATAAGTATTAACCAAAAATGTTGTAACCCATTCAACCGTATTAATTAAGAATCTTGTATTTTCGTTAACCTTGAAAATCAAAGACTTTTGTATAGTTTAATTGGTTTATTCGTACAAAATAAGGTTATCTTTGCCTTACGATCATTCAATACAACATAATACGCCGAAATATATAAATTTTAATTCAATTTCACAAAGTGTAGAATAATCTGAAAATATTTTTCAATTTCTTAATTTATCTATCATTGGTAGAGCTTTAGACGTTGCAACGTTGTTGATTCGATTGGTCGAAGTAACAGTAGTATTGAAGTAGTCAAGTAGTGGATGTATTGTTTTAGGTGTAGCCGACTGCTAGCCGGTTTACGCAGTAATTTGTATGGCTAATTTTCTGGCTCGAGCCATATTGTGAAGTGGACGTATACTGTACTTGCTTTTTAGCTAATATAACAGGCCCGCATAAAACAATACACTAAATTTTCAGTTAGTATAGTTAACTTTACTTATAGTAAAGTTAACCTATTGCACTGCAGATACTATTATTCTAACACTGGCGGATTTTTAGTTTGTGCGCGTATGCCAGTATGGTTAACCATTCTTTTCTGGTGAGCGCTGAATTGCAACTTCTTCAACTGGCCAAACCCCTGCCAATTTTAAATAACCTCCGTATCTAATTTCACCCAAATTGGCCCCAGTTTCCGTTAGTTTCTCTACAGTTCCGAGGTACGACTTTATCGATTTCCATAAAAAGTCTTTCGCCACAGATCCATGCAAGCCTCCACTTTAACCGTGATAATCAAACAAGTCGTTATTGTCAATCCTCTAACAGTCTTTTAGTTCGCTAATATATCCCTGACTGCCGCCGTTACGTGATTTTTCCTTGCCGGGCGGCCTATTAACGTAGCCATCAATACCTATGGTTAGCTTGTTCCTGTTTACAAACCTTTTAAGGATCTTATTCAGCGATAAATTTATTATAACATTAGCAAGATTATCTTTGGCATTAATTTACCGGAATTCATTAATTTCCCTCCCTTTGTAGGCTTTGCGGAGTGCTATTATATCGATTATCAGATGTTTTTCGCTGACAGTTCCGAGTTTCGAAAGGCATTCCAAAACTTTCCTCGAATTGGTATAAATTACTACTAGGATAGAAATAATCTTTTTCTATCTGGTAATAACGTTAATGGTTTCCCATAACACTATACTTATATCGAAACCCTCCATTATACCGTAGATCTTTAAAGCTAACACACTTCGTATAATCCTCTTGTATTTGACAATGTTCTTATAAATTAGGTTACCGATAATACCAGACTGATTTTCCTGCTTATACTCATTAACGAGGGTTATTAAAAAAATTATCTGTAACAATAGGTCGATGTTTTTTAAAAAAAGATCTATATGTAAAGATCTTTAACTTAACCCTTGACAAATCGATTAAAACTATATTAATCCTTTAGTTTAGGTTTCATATCCATTACTTAATCGCTTTCTTTAGTCATTTAAAGTAATTACCCATTCAATTTTATATTTATGCCGCGATAAAATGGGTGTGAAAGGATTTCGATTAGCCCAAGGTGATAATATAGCTGTTACGGGCATATTGTTCCAGGTATCGTTAGATCTTGACCACTTTAATGTTGTCGATTATAGCCAAATCAGTGTTTTGGTCTTTTTGGCGAAAGTTAAGGCCGAAATTATTACCAAATATATGGATTAACTATTTATTTAAGTTGATTTAACTTCTTTACGCAAACATTATAACCGGCTTATAATTTGAAAACTTAAAGTATTTAATGGCCTGCTGTTTTGATTCTTTAAACCCAACCGTTCCAACGATAAGGATATTGTTAATTTATATACCTAACAGTCTGAAGTCTCTTTTTTACGTTACTAACAAATACCGGTTGTATATTAAAAACTTTATACCTAGCTTTAATCTAAACTTCGACTGATAGGTTAGAAACCCATAAACCAACATTTTAACTAATCCGTATAAAAGCCCAATATATCGTATTACCGTTTCTAAAGGGTAGATAAGCCGTAGTTTCTATAAAAATTCTAATAGTATTATTCGTTATAAATTTGTTATTAACTATATATAAGCTTACTTTATATCTAGGCTAATAAATATAAACTTGCCTTTTGTCATAATTAACAAACTTATTATTAAAGCGACTACTAAACGTTAACTAATCTTTTAAATAATTAGTAATCACGTAAGGATTTGGATTTAAACTTTATTACCGTATCTTTAAATGATTGAATATGAGTTTTCGTATGGTGGCCCCGTGGTTTACCGTTAACCTCGTAAATAATCATCGATTCAAAAATCTTAACATTTAGGTTTTAAAGGTTGAAATTGGGTTTCGACACAAATAATACAACTTTTAGTATTAATAAGCCGTAGATCTTGATCCTATTGCTTTCTTTAAAGGGTTTTCCGAAAATCTTAATAATACTTTGTATTCGAAGCTTTGGTACTAAGTTTTCGTTATCCTTTTTTTTTTCATTTACTTAAGTAGCATTTTAAATACAACTCAGTATGTATTACTCCTATTTAATGTTCCTTTTTTTCTGAGGTCGTCCGCGCTGGCAGCGTTTTATTGGCTTGTTGATAACGAGTGGAAAAGACTCGTATTAGCTCAGTCATTTGGCTTAAGGGTCTTTATCGTTAGTAACCTTAATATAAGGTTTAACTCAAGTGATGCGAAACGTTACAAGGCCGTTAACAATTTCAACAAATACTTTAAAATTAGCGATGCTAAGGATTTTATATGGGCCTTTCTATTTATCCGACTTCTGGTATACAAGGACTTTACTTTATAATGGAAAAGTAAGTACGTCGATTGTTATAAGGCCGTTTCTAGTATTAAGGGTATCGTTAACCTGGAGGCGTGCCAATTCCTTCCGCAGTTCCTTTAATGCTTTTCCGTGTGTTATAACTCGCTTTAAGGTACTTACTAATGGCGGAGATTTACTTATTAGGTGTAGATAATCTTCAAAAACCAATAATGTTGGTATTAGGCTGTTAGGGCCTATAATATCGTTTAGGTCATTTACCGCTATTTAAAGGTGTGCCTCTGGATTCGCAAAGCTTTCAATTTCCAACGTAAGGATAGTATACATTTGACGAAGTAAGACGTATATTTTTTAACCTTTACAATACTTTACTTGGGCTTTATAAACACCTTTTCACACTATATACCTATTATCTTGGTATCTTTTCAAAACTCCGTCGCCGTAAAGTTGGTATTGGTATCGGAGATGAAGATGATAGGTAGGCTTAGGTACGTGTTAATTTATAATATCCCTAACGTTTTTTGCGTATCATTTGTTAAAAAGGACATCAAAAACTTGGCTTTGTAAAAACAAGTTACGAGGTGAACGACGTGAAAAACAGGCTTGTTATCCAAGTAAAACACCTTAATGAAGACCTCATAGTAAAAATATTAATCGTTTTTTAATGTAAATTTTAATGTGTGGATAATTTAGGCATGTATTTAATAGTAATATTAAAGCTTTTTCAATGGTTTTTGAGGCAAATTATTCTACGTCTTTATACCTTATAAACTTTAGGACTTTATATAACTTGTTAACGGCTGAAGGGTTAAAGGGTGAGTATAATTAACGTATCTCTAGCTTTCTTAGGTTTAACACCACTGCTTCTGGGCTTAAAGAATAAAACTATAGGTGCCTCTACTTAAAGATAAGGCAAAAACTTCAGCTATTTTTAACCATATCGACGACGTTAACGTTAAACTTAACACTAAGGGTTTTTATATCCTTTAAATAAAAAAAGGAAAAGCGTAAGGGACTTAAGGATATAAAACTTAATCGACTTGATAATAATTTAAACTACCGTTATCCCTAGTAATAATTTTTATTCGCCTGGTCCGTAGTCAACTTTAGCCTTACCAAAATTGTAACGATTAATTTTAATGGCTGTAATACTTTCTCTTTATAGTGTTACGTGTTACGAATAATCTCCTATTAAGTACCTTATTGCGTTTATGTCTAGCATAATACCTTAAAACGTATAGTTTGCGTAACGATCGCAAAAGGTTAAAAATGTATAATAAGACAGGAGCTGAATCAGGGTAAAGGTAAGGGTCTTTAACACCTATAAGGTATAGGAAATCATAGTCAACAAGTTATTAGGTCTCGTTAGAAATTATATTTTTATATCATCGTATTTATTTAAGTTTATTGTCGCCGTTAATCATTCCGTTACCCTCAAAGTTTACCATTTGGCTTAAATAATTTCAAAAGCAATAGTATACTAAATTTGATATATTATCTTTTTGGTATTGCGCTTTGGCGGGAAGGTGGCGAGTTAACTAATATCTCAACTTATTACAGATTCGTTATCTTTTGTTATTGTTACGAATATATTTCTTACAATTAGCAGGTTCATTTAAATCTTAGCTCTATTGGCATTAGAGTAGATGTTGCGTTTAGTTTAGGACCATTAGGCGTTAAGGGTGCTTATAGCTATACTTGCGGTTGACGTAATGAATTACTGTACAGTTATCCTCCTCTACGTCAGTAAAATTGCCATCTTAGCAGAATATACCAAGATAGTTTGGTATACGTGCCATCATGGTTACGAGCGAGAAACGCAGCTGTTTAAAAAATCATTCTCTGGTAATATTTAGGAGTTATAAGGCGTATTAGAACTCGTTGACACCCGTAATAGCTACACATACCTACTTGCGAAATGTGGCTTCGCCAATGTGAGCTTTACTTATTTTTTACTAAAATAATATAAATTAGTTAAGCATCTAATTAAATATGTTTATCAGAGTTTCTTCCTTTTTAAACAAAATTATTATCGTAGTCTTCTTGGTAGTAGCTCAGTTTGTATAGTATTAAACGAGGTGGACGTCGTATTTAAAATGGTTTTTTGTACTATCGTAAACTTGGAAAAAGGTAGTTATTCGAATTATCAAAGTTAGGAAGTAATCCTTAATATGCATTATATGAATTCCGGAAAATAATAAGTAAAAACCAGAAGGGAGGAACTTTATTTATTTACAAATATTTAAAAAGAGTATTATCTTTGTATTAAGGAGGTTATAAGGCTTTCTAGTATTTATCTTCACGTTGTTCTAGTTTTTAGCGAAGTTCGTAAGGAATGTATAGCTAATGTTAACTATTTTCTCAGGTTTTGGAAGTAAGTCGCGATAGTTATCCTAATCTTTATTAATATTTTTTAGGAGTTTAAACCTTAAAGTCTTCAAAGTACAATAATCAGAGTAATCAATAATAGCATGACTTAAGGGGTAAAGTCCTGTGGTAAGACTTGTAGTGGGCTTTCGTATATAGTTAAACTTGCAGTGGAAAGGCTTTTAAGGGGTTTCGAAATTTTAATCAAAGTGTTGGAGGGTGAAAGGAACCTAAAGGTTTTAAGGGGCTTAATTATCTTATTCAATTGACTGGTGTAAAACGCCGACGTCCATTCCTTTAACCGCGTTAGCGGCTGCTATTCCACGTTCTCTGTCGCTGCTAAGGGCATACTTTACGTTACCACGTAAAGGGGTTAGGCTGCCGAACAGGTTAATAAGTTCCTTATCTTTAGCGCATGAAAAGACTGAAATTAATTAAAGATAAAGAGGAGGCCTCCTTAATAGTGTATAAGTTCGTTAAAGTTTTTCAATACCTATTCCCTTAAGATGTTGTCTTAAAGACATTCTTTAAGTTGAGCTAATTCAAAAAGGGTTTTTTCCAGTTTTATCGAACTTTTCTTTAACACGTATACCTTTCATCGCTTAAGTTTAAACTTTAGCTTGTATTAACGGTTTTTTGGATTGCTTTTTATATATTACTTGTCTAATCGTCGAAAAACTTTGTATACTTCCGGAAAGAGCGATCAAGATTTTCACCGCTATTATATTTAAGGATATAATAGCCGACGAAATTGATTAAGTGTTTTTCGGTTAAATATTTATTAAAGTCTTATCCCTAAAGGTTGTGGTTATAATGCTTGGAAAAGAGGTGTTTAAGGGCCTTAATTACTTATTTGCTGGCAGAGTCGATGATGGTTTCAAAGTAAGCACTGACGTTAGCCATTTTTGACGTTCTGGCTTGTGTATAACGTTTAAGGCGAGGGAGTTGGTGATCTTTGAGCGTAGGGGCTTGGTGTTTTGGCGTAAAGTCTCGTAGAAACTTGGCAACTAGGAGTTAGGTCGTGTGGAGTGGCTTTTTTGACGCGACTTAGCGATTCTTGGTGTTTTCTCTTAAAGCAGTGAACATAACGATTAAATTGAAATATGGGAAGTAAAAAGAGTAAAGTAGGGGAAAAGGTTTGATGTAAAGGGTAAGGCCGAAGTCGTTTGTTATTAGTAAAAAGCGAAGGTTATTTTTTGTTTTAGCCGTGGGATTTAGTCGTTTTTCTTATAATATTAAAACTGGTAGTAGTATTAACTTAGTCGTTTGTTGACTTGCCGAAGTTTGAAACTTCTAATAGTTAATATTGATGTCTTTAAGCAAGATCTGTAAAGATTTCTTAGTGTTTTCAATAACAATACCATCGCTACCGCTAAGTTACCGTGAAAACCGACATAGTTTAGAATTCTTTTCTCATTATTGCTGTAAAAACCGACGCAATCCGTAAGGGCCTTTCGAAAAAATCTTTCTTCTACCCTAGCCGTCGTTTAATATAGAGCGCAACCGGAAAGTAGCTTCTTCTTCTACTTAGTTCATCTTTACTTAACTTAATAAGCACTGGTTAGTATTGATAGAGCTTTGACGTTGCAACGTTTTCGATTCAATTAGTTGAAGTAACAGTAGTATTGTTGTAGTCAAGTGGTGGATGTATTATTATAGGTTTGGAAGACCGCTAGCCGGTCTACGCAGTAATTTATATAGTCAATTGCTTGGCCTGTGCCCTAGTGAGAAGTGGGCGCATACTGTACTTAATTTGCAGCTATTACAGTAGACCCGCACAAAACAATATACTAAACTTGTAGTCAGTATGGTTAACTTTACTTATAGTAAATTTGACCTACTGCACCGCAGATACTATTATTCCAGCACCTATTCTATTTTTGTATTCTTCTAATTGAAGTATATAAACAACAAAAGTTATTAAACACTTATAAAGAAATTTGAAATCATTGAGAATTTACCTACCGAATCGAAACCGCAATATTAAATAATAAACGCAATGAATTTATATAATGTTTAATATAAATTAATGAAACGTTTTAAACACGCCTTAAATATTGTGGAACTTATTATTCTCAATTGAATGAACTTGGAAAATCAATTTATATTACCCAATGAGTAATGTGAGCCTCTATCGGTAATAATCAAATTAATTATCAAGTAACTTGAAATATAGGATTGATAAGGATTTGGATTGAGCAAAAGTCAAATTAATTCATATCCTAAAATGAGAAGAAGTTTTGTATTATTACATTACGTATATATTTGACGAATTCGTCGAATATTAACGAATATTACTGTTTAAAATCATCACATGATAGTTTTCAAGATAATTTTTTTTTAACCCCGGTTATTTCAATATAAATAATTCATATATTAATCCTTTTATTTTTGTCGAAAATGATTCCGATTCCATAATCATAAATCATTACGATATCGAAGTACATATTTTAATAGATATTATAATCGGCGATTCATTCCGCATAGTGAAATTTGGCAGGAAATCACTGTACGCCTTAAGTAACTACAGATAGTCAGGTGATGTATAATTAGTTATTCGTTATAACTAAGTTTCAAAGTTATATTAAAACGTCATATTTAGAAATTAAGTAATTGTTGGAGAAGTAGTAATCGCAGTGCAGTTAGTTATATTTACTGTCAAGTAAATTGATCGTACTAACTGCAAGTTCAGTGTATTGTTCTGTGGATCTACTGTAAAGTCAAATACAGTATGCGCCCACTTCAGACTGGGGCGTGAGCCAAGAAATTGGCTATAAAAAATAGTATGTAGACAGGCTAGCAATCTTCCAAACCTAAAACAGTACATCTACTACTTAACTATATAATACTAGTGTTACTTCGATCACTATTTGAATCGATATCGTTGCAACGTTTAAAGATCTATTAGACAAGATCTATTAATAATGATTAGTGTTTATTAGGTTGAGCAAAGATTGGATAGACAGAAAAAAAAGCTACTTTTCGATTACGTCTTGTTTAATACTAAGGTAGAGGAAAGAGTTTTACGAAGTATCTTTATTATTGCGTCGTTTTTTTTACGGCAATAAGTAGATGAGACCTTCATATTGTGTCCTATTTTCACTGTAATTTAGCGGTGGCAAAGGTATCGTTATAAAAAACACTATGAAACTTTTACCAAATCCCTTTTAAAGAAGTTGAGATTTACCGTCAAAAGTCTCAAAAATCGTTAAGTTGGCGCACGGATAAGTCAATATTACTACGGGTATTATTATTAAGGATAATACTACTGTAAAAACAACTAAGTACCACGGTCTTTAACTTTTAATCACAAACAACAACGATAAATAACCTTTAACCTTACATCCCACAACAAACCTCACATTTTACATCAATATTTTCCTCTCCTCCATATCGTAAAATAGTCAATCGGTAAAATAGCTACGTCGAGCGAAAATATTAAGAATCTTTAAGTCACGCTAAAAAAACCATTTCTTGCGACCTTACACAAAATTGGTAAGTTATTTACCTAAAACACACAATTCCTACATTTCCAAATAGTTAACTTCCTTAGCCCAAATCGGCAAGTTCGTTTACTCAAAATATTAAAGGAGGATAGCATCCAATTAAAAACAAATAAAGGAACTCAAGGATCTCAGATTATTTTTTATTGCCTACTTTGGCTTAAATCTTTGGGAAAGAGATTCCAACCAAATATTTACTAAAGAATTCTTAACCAATTATATTGGCTAGTATATCCATGAGTTAATTTCCAGCGACAATTTTGGTTGCGGCGTCCGTGTCTTTTGATATTATAGTGAGTTTTTTTAGCTACTGCAAAATTAATATGCGGAAAATACTTCGAAGGTGTTGGAATAGTATTACATGCAGTGCAGTAGATCTACTTTACTTATAGTAAAGTTAACTGTAATGCAAGTGTATTGCTTTGTGCAGAATTACCGTATTGGGTATAAGTCGAGTGCAGTACGCTGCACTTCACTCTAGAGTACGGGCCAAGCAATTGGCCATACAAATTACAGTGCAGACCGGCTGGCAATCTGCTAAACCTAAAACAATACATTCATTATCTAACTACTGTAATACACCTGTTACTTCGACTAATCGAATCGATAATATTGCAACGTCTAAGGCCTACCAACACTGATCAGTGTTTACCTACCTATTAGGTTAAGCACAAATAAGCTAAGTAAAAGAAAAGGCTATTTTACGGTTACGCTTTAGGTTAACAACAGCGAATAGGGTAGAGGAAAGATTCTTGCGAAAGTCCTTTATTAGTACTACGTTAGTCCTCAACGTCAGGAAAACAAAGAAGACTTTTTGGGTAACGTCAGTCCTTAACGGCAATTTGAAAGTAAGCGATGGTATCGCTACTTGAAAACACCAAGAAGTATTTATTGATCTTTCTTGAAGAGCGTTGAGATTAACCGCTAAAAGTCTCAAACAACAAGTTGGCAAACGGCTGAGTTAGTATTACTACGAGTGCTATTACTACAAGAAAAACGATTAAGTCCTTACGCTAAATAACCTTTACTACCAATAACGACCTTCGACTTTACCCTCCGCACTAAACCTTTGCCCTTACTTCACTTTTTTTCACTCCCTACACCATTTTAATCGTCAAGTTCGCTGCTTTGAGCGAAAACACTAAGTCGCGCCAAGAAAGCCACGTTACGCGACCTCTCACCAAGTCACCAAGTTCCTACGCAACTTCTCGCCAAAAACACCAAGTTCCTACGCCTAAAGATCACCAAATACCTTACCCTACACGCTTACCAAGCCTTATATAGACCGAAACATTAATATGTTTACCGTAAACGCTTAACTTAAGGCTATGACCGACCCCGACCGGAAAAAAGCAATTAAAGCCCTCGGATACGCTTTTACCAAGTTTTACGATAACGACCTCTAGGCGCTAAATATTAACGAAGAATCAACTGAAAAACATTTTACCAACTTCGTCGGATACTTTATCGTTAAGTATAATATTAATTTCGACCCAGACCATACTTTTCATATTTACCGTAACTTTTTTAAGGACCAAAACATGAGTATGTAAAAATCAGTTTAAAAAAAGGTTAGGTGAAGGCTTAAATTTAAATTAGACAAGCGAGGAATACTAGTTTAAGTATAAGGCACTACGATGTTAACCCAAGCCCTTTCCGACTTAACCAAAATTAAAAAATGCCCCTAAAACCTACGATCCAAAGGAAAAGGCGTTGTGAAACCTTACCGCCCTTATACACAATCTAGGGGACCTCCCTTTTAACCTTAACTAAATCAAGCCTCTTTACGTGTTAATGATACGGAATATGTTAACTTATTTAACGGCTTAGTACCTTCACGTAACAACGCAGAATACGCTTTTAGCGGCGGAAGAGCACGCGAAGCTAGAGCTGTCAATACGGCCAGAGGTATTAATGTTGGTGCTCTACATAAGTCAATTCAGCAAGATTGTCAGGCCTCGTAAAAGCTTTAAATACCCATTATACCTTAGTAAGCCTACCGCCAAAACCCTTAAAACCCTTTTCCCTTTAGATATACATATGCGCGCGAACCGACTATAGGTCCTACCATAGGAATTTACCTATCGGGCTAAGCGACTGGTAATTACCTTTAGCACTGTATTTATAAATATTTAAGATTTAAACCGTTAAAAAATACTAATTAAGACTAGTATAACTATCGCGACTTTTCTCCAAGACCTGTAAGATGGTTAACATTAATTACAAGTTGATAATAAACTTCTCTAAGATTTGGGATAATACAAAAAAGTCTAACGAAAAGCCTTATAACCTTTTTGATATCAAGATAATGTTTTTTTGTAAATATCTATAAGTAAATGGAAGTCCTACATTCTGGTTTTTACTTACTGTTTCCCAGAATCTTTATAGGTTATGCCAAAGACTATTACTTAACCTTTTTGACGAATGCCACCATGTTCTGCGAGATCTACAATGGTATAAAGGGCCACTTCGAGTACGACGTCTACCTTATGTAATACCATACAAACTGAGCCACTACGTGGTAAACTACAATAATAGCAAAGAAAAAAGAGGAGAAATAACCAATAAATGTTTTTAATTAAACGCCTAAAAAACTTATATTATATCAAAAAGCAATGAGAAAGGCTTACTCTAGTAAAGATATACTTCTCGAATAGGTACGGGCAGTTATTACGGGTGTTAATAAGTTCCAATACGCCTTAAAACGCCTAAATATTACTTGTAAAAGCTTTTTTTGCTAGTTGCGCTTCTCGTTTACCACCGTAATAGCACGTATACCAAACTCGCTCGGTATATATTCCGAAACCGACAACTTTTTTAACGTAAATGAAGAAGACCTTACGGTGGTTAATTACGTCAACCGTAAGTACGGACGCCCATAATGCCTAAAGTTAGGTCCATTAACCTCGGCCCAAAACTCAAAGCAGCACCTAAGCTAAAGTTAATAAGATTTAAGCGGACTTATTAACTGTAAATACTATAGTCGTAATAGTGACAAAAGATGTTAGATCTATGGTAAGGCCGGGTATTAGTTAATTCGCTACCTCCCGACCGAGCGTAATAATAGGAAAACAATGTATCACATCCAATACCCTATTACTTCGGAATAAAATTACTTGGACTAGGTGGCAGGTGCTAACAGCGACGAGCTAACTAACGCTACTAATGCTTTTAAGTAGATTAAGTAATACAAAAATACTACTTTTGACATGGAAATCCAGTAACTAGCCGATTATTCCTTTTTATACCATCTAGGTGGTAAAGACCTTTAACTTTACCCTAATTACGCTCTTAATCCCTTAAATATCTTTAACCTCCGTAATCGTTATGCGGACTACACGTTTTAAGGTATTATACCAAATACAGGGGCAGCAAGGTACTTGATAAAAGGTTATTCGCAATACGTGGTACTGCAAAGGGAAAATATTACAGCCATTAAAATTAATCGTTACAATAGGGGTAAGGCCAAAGTTGGTTTTAACCTAGGCGAACAATTATCGTCACTGGAGACAACGATAGTTTAAACTGTTATGGGAACAATTATGTTCCATATCCTTAAGTCCCCTACCTATTTTTTACTTTTCTTAGAGAATGTAAAGACCTTCGGAGTTAACGTGGACGTTAACGTAAACTAACTGGTTAAAAACGGTTAAAGGTTTCCATTCGCCTTTAAATAGGGGTACTTATAGTTTTATCTTTAAAGTCCGGAAGTAGTGGTATTCAACCTAGCGAAGCCGGAAATACGTTAACTATACCGGCGTTTCAACCACCTAGCTGTTAACAAACTATATAAAGTCTTAAAGTTCGCAGAATATAATGATATAAAATACTTTACCTTAAAATCCATTGAAAGGCTTTGATTTTATATTGAACGTATGTTAGGGCCCTCCGGAAATTTAAATTTATACTAAAAAACGAAAAGGATTTTAACTATTAAATCTTTATTAATGTTTTTTATTTAAATAACAAGCCTATTTTACACGTTGTTAACTATGTAAAAATTTTCCACGGAGTTAAGTTTTTAAACTCCCTTTCGGCAAAGGATACGTAGGAAACGTTAAGGATATTGTAGATAAACACGTACCTGGTCCCACCTAACGTCGTCGTCTACGATGTTGGTACTAACTTTACGGCAGCGGAGTTTTAGAAAAATGCCAAAATAATAAGTATTTAGTATAAACAGGTACCTGTAAAAGCCTATTGAAGTATTGGAAAGGTTAAAAGGGCATACTCCCTACTTTGACGAGCGTATGACATCCTTACAATAGAAATAAAAAGCTTTGCGGATCCGGAGGCACGTTTATAAATGGTAGTAAAAGGCTTTAATAACACTGTAGGCTCCAACGACCCAATGATAACGCTACTGGTCTTTGGAGTGTACATACACCTAACGAGTGAATCTCCGCCTTCGTCAAGTACCTAGAAACGTGCTGCAGATTGTAGTAAAGATTTAAAGGAACTGCGAAGGGAATCGGCATACCGTTAAGTTAATAACGCCCTTAATACAAGAAACGGGCCTATAATAATCGAAGTATTTACTTTGCTATTACAAAGTAAAGTTCTCGTGTAACGGGAGCCATGTAAATAAAAGGTGCCGTATAAGATATTAAATATCGTAAACTTTAAAGTGATTGTTAAAACTGCTAATAACCTTATGTTTTCCCAAACTATTTAGGTTAAGCCTTATATTGAAGCTACTGATAATAAAGACCCTGAAGTTAAACGAACGAGCTAATACGAACCTCCCCTATTTGTTATCAACATGCCAATAAAACTCCATCGACGCGGACGACTCCTGAAAAAGAGTAATTTTATAAAGAAGAAATATATACCGGGCCGTATCTACAATACTGTTTGGGTAAGCAGGAAAAAGAAGGATAACGAAGACTAAGTAGTAAAACGTAGGGTAAAAGGGATTATTAAAATTTCCGGAAAACCTTTTTTTTTTTTAAAAAAAACGATAGGGTTGAGATCGACGGTTTATTAACTCGAGGTATAGTACAATTTGTACCGAAAGCTAACTTTAACCTTTAAAACCCGAATATTACGATTTCAAGTCGAGGATTATCTACGATATTAAAGGCAAGATTACGGGGCAGCCGTATAAAAAGTCACGGCTAATTGCTTAAGAATACAGCGATAAAGGTAAAGACTAGATCCTTATACAGTTGCCAACGATTTAAAAAATCAATTAGCGCTTAGTAGTTACCCTAATAACAAATTTATTAATTAAAACTAAAGGCAAGTTTACATTTAATAACCATAATATTACATAAGCCTATACATAATTAGCAATAGATTTGTAACGGATTATATTATTAAACCTATTATAGTAACTTCGCGTCATTTATGTTTTGGAAACGGTAATACGATATAATAAACTAATTAAATGGATTGGCTAAGGTAATAGTTTACTCGTTTTTAACCTATTTATCGTACTTTCAAGCTCGATTAACGATAAAGTCTTTCATATACGACTCGTGTTTATTAGTAACGTAAAAGAAGAACTTCAACATAATAGGCATATAAACTAACGATACCCTTTTCGTCAAAACGACTGGCTTTATGGCATAGGAATAGCAAGCGATCGAAGACTTTAAGTTCTGAAATTGTAAGCCGGTAACGACGTTAATTGAAAACAACCAACTTAACTTTAATAAATAGTTAATCCATATATATGGTGTTAATGCCGGCTTAAGCTTTCTTCAGAAATGCTAGGGAGTTATTTTTATTATAATCGACAAGACTAATAAGGCTAGAGCTTAATGGTACTTAGAATAACGTATACGAGGTAGCTATATTACCACTTTATACCAACCGGCATCCTTATAAGATTTTTACATTACGGTATAAATATAAATACTAACGGATAAAGACTTTAATCGACTAAATGAAAGGTTGGAATAATGAATGCAAAACTTGGACCGCGAAATTAATAGTGTTAATCGATCTTTTAAAGGCCAAGCTAATGATTTTGACAGACGGGTCCTTTATAAACAACACCGACTTGTCTTTATAGATCGGCTTCTTAATAACCTTTCTTAACGAAGATAGGCGGGAATATCAGTTTAGCATTCCCGGCAACCTAATTTATTAAATTTCCGTTAAATACAAAAGAATTACAAGAAGCGTGCTGGTTTCAAAGGTTTATGACATAATAGCGAGCTTTAACGTAGATATAAAGTTATGAGAACCCTTAACCTTATTATTAAGCAATCAAAGATTCCCTTTATCCCGGTGGTGATTTATACCGATTTAAGATGTCTTTTTGAATGCCTATTAAAGCTCGGAACTACCAGTGAAAAACGCCTGATAATCGACGTGATAGTACTTTGCGAAGCCTACGAAGGGAGGGAGATTAAAGAGTTTCGATGGATCGATAGCCAAAATAACCTTATAGATACTATAACGAAGGATACGCTAAATAAAGCCTTGGAAAGGTTTATGAATGATAACAAACTGAATATACGTATTGAGGAATACGTGGATAAACTGCCCGGAAATCCCAAATCACATGATGGCGGATAAAAATGTGCTGGAAAATTAGAAGACTGCCAGGGGATTAATGTTAGCGATCTGTTTGAGTGGTACAGTTAAAGTGGCGAAAGAACTTTTTGTGGGAATTGATAAACTCGAACCTTGGAGCAACGGAGCAATTGAGGTCAAATGGAGTTAATTTGCATGCATTTGGGTACGGAATACACGGGAACTGACAGGAGTCTGGCCAGTTGATGAGGAGGCAATTTAATAGTAATCGAAAAAGATTGGTTAGCCATACTAGCGTACGCGTACAAACTAAAAAGCCGCCAGTGATGGAATGGTATTACATACAGTGCAATAGGTCGACTTTACTTACAGTAAAATTAACCGTATTACAAGTATATTGCTTTATGCGAAATTACCGCATTAGGTATAAGTCGATTGCAGTATGCTATACTTTACTCTGGGGTACGGGCCAAGCAATTGGCCATATAAATTATAGTGCAGACCGGCTAGCGATATGCTAAACCTGGAATAATACATTCACCATCTGACTACTTCAATACACCTGTTACTTCGACCAATCGAATGGAAAACGTTGCAACGTCTAAGGCTTACCAATAGAAGGGATAATAAAGTCAGACGGAAAAATGAAGTCAATCGACATAGGTTCCAAGTTGCAGAAAAAACTTATTGGGGCTAACAATGACTTCTTTTCGAATTAACTTAAAGTAAGAACTCGCCTTAAAATCTTAATCCTCAAAAAGCACGAGAAAAGAGTAAGGGTATTAATAACTTAATTCCTTTATACACACTTAAAAGAACCACTTTTAAGTATGAATTAAGTTTAATTTTGAATCGTCATATTAGCTCAAATTCATTATACGCAGAAAATGAGGAACTGGTTAATGTAATCTGTAATTTAACACCTCCATATAATCATGCGGAGTACGCATACGGTGGCGGTAAAACACGTAAAATAGCTGCTGCAAATGAGGTCAAAGAAATCAACGTCGGCGCTATTTATCAATCAATAAAACAAGACCGTAAAATCCCTTAAAACCTTTACTAAGATCTTCAAATACTTTAAAACCTTTAAAATCACCTTAAAACCGTTAAAGTTTTCCCCAGAATGTTTGAATTCCTAAAAGTAAAGCTTCCTACAACAGGTATCCCTACATTCGCAAGCGTACTACAGGTTCTATTACAAGACTTTACCCTTTAAGCCAGGCTACTGGTAACGAACCCTACTATCTCGATTTTAAAGCATTAGTAAATATAATTGATGATTGGAACGATTATTATAATCTTCCATCAAATCAGTCAAAATAGTCAATATTAATTTAAAGTTTTTTACGGATTTAGTGAAAATCTGGAGCATCATGAAGAAATAAACAGGAAGCCTTATAACCTACTTAATACTAAGATGATACCATTTTTAAACACTTCTAAATGAATGGAGGTTCCCCTTTCTAGTTTTTACTTACTATTTCCTGAAATATTTATAGGTTTCACCAAAAATTACTACCTGACTTTCCTAATGAGAGGAATAAGTTTCCAGGAGGTTTACTATAGCATAGAAAGCCCTTTAGAATACGATGTCTACCTTACAACATATTATACGAAGTAGGTTATGATAAGGTAGACGACAATAATAATAAAAATAAAAATAGGAGGAAATACTAATAAATGGTTTTAATTAAATGTTTAACAAGTTAATATTATATTAGTTAGTTATAAGAAAGGCTTTCATTAGCCATGTCATAATTCGGGAGCAGATAAAGGATGTATTTATGGGGTTTGACCCTTTTAAATACACCTTATAATGTTGAAATACCACTTTTATAAGCTTTTTAACCAATCATAGTTATCATTTATAACTATAATAGACCGTACGATAAACTCAGTCGGTATGTATCCCTAAGTTAATGATTTTCACGATTGAGATAATAAAAATCGTGCGATATCATACTTTGGATATGATTATATGTCTTTATAATTAGTAAGCGGTCATGTTGCAGGGTGCACTGTTACAGAGTATATGGTAACGTACCTCGCTTCAAGATGCACTCTTGCAGAATGCATGATAATGTTTCACACTATAAGGTGCACTCTTGCAGAGTGCATAATAGCGTACCACTGTCTAGAAGTAATATTGGCAGAGTACATAGTAAAGTGCTATGCTCTAGGTGAGAGCTTATAAGCTCCCACCTGAGGCGTGCACTTTCCGGATGCCTCTTATCCCTTCTAACTAATCTATCTTCAATACTACCAATATTATAATTACTCTTCAATCTCTTTAAGTTCACGTGTATATATATAGATCTTACCGACACATACTAAAGTATTTACAAGTACGAAAGGCTGCAACGCTCAAAATCTGATACATAATTTTCGGACTAAAAGCTATAACCATACTAACGTTAACAATAAAGGTAAAACTTAACCAGATCTGTTTATCATAAAAATTAGCATCGTAATAATGGCAAAAGATGATTAATTTATAGAAAATCGGGTTATCGATTAATTTGCTTACATCTTAAAAAACGCCACAAATAATGAATTATATATTATAAACAACCCCTTTTTGTTTGTAAGAAAAATTAACTAAAATAAATCTTAATCTATAAGGCCAAAATGCTATTAACAATGACGATGCATTAAAACAAATCATGTAGTATAAAAATATTACGCTCAAAGCGGCTTACTGATTAGCCGAAAACTCCTTTCTGTATTGTTTAAGTGGAAAAAACCCCTATATTTACCTTAACCAAACACTTAACCACGTATACACTTTTGACCTCCGAAATTATTACACGAACCACATGTTTTAAGATATAATAAAAAATACAGGGATAATAAAGTACTTAATAGGGGATTATTTGTAATATTTTACCCAATGATAAGAACGTATTTACTAAGGAGATTTATAGTTAAGATATGAGCAAAGCTAAAATTAGCTTCGGCCATAACAAATAACTATTGTTATTGGAATCGACAACTATTTAAGTTATTATTAGGTTGATTAGGTTTTATATCCTTAAGTCTCCTAACACATTCCTTTCTGTTTAGAAAACATAAATATTTTCGATGTTAATGTTGATGTTAACGTTAACGAACTGGTTAAAAACGGCCGAAGGTTCCATTTCGCCTCCAAGTGTAGGCACTTTGTATTACATCTTTAAAGTTAGTAAATAACGGTACTAAATATGACGGAGTCAAAAATACACTAATTACATCAGCAGTTGAATTATCTAACTGTTGACAGGTTACACAAAATTATCAAATCAGTTAGAAATAAAGATGCGGAATATTATGATATGTAGGCTATAAAAAGTTATATTATTATCGCCAAACATATACCTGACCTCCATAGAGATTTAAATTTCCATTAAAAATAATAAGTGTTTTAATCATGCGATTTTCGTTAATCTATTTTACTTATATACTGTTGGAATAGTATTACATACAGTGTAGTAGGTCAACTTTACTTACAGTAAAGTTAACTATACTGAACTGGAAATTGGGTGTATTGCGTTGTGCAAACTTACAGAATTGGGTGTAAGTCGAGTGCAGTACGCCATAATTCACTCTAGGGCACGCGCCAAGCATTTGGCTATACAAATTACAGTGTAGACCAGCTAGCGGTCTGCCAAACCTAGAATAATATATCCACCATCTAACCACGTAATACTACTGTTACTTCAATCAATCGAATCGACGACGTTGCAACGTCTAAGGCCTACCAACACTAACCAGTGCTTGTTTACCTATTAGGTTAAACATAGATAAGATAAGTATAAGAAGAAGCTACTTTCTAGTTACGCTTTAAGTTATACGACCGTTAGGGCAAAGGAAAGAGTATTACAAAGATCCTTTACTACTACATCGGATTTCATGGAAGTAAGTAGAAAAGAATTTTAGTCTTCGTCGGTTTTTACGGCAGCTTAGAGGTATCGACGGTATTGTTATTGAAAACACCAAGAAATCTTCACATATCTTTTTTGAAAACGTTGAAATTAACTGTTAGGAGTTTCAAAGTTCACCAAGTTAGTAAACGGCTAAATCAATACTACTACGGGTGCTAATACTATAGAAAAACGATGAAGTCCTCACGCCAAATAACCTATACTAATAACGACCACTAACCTTACCATTTACATCAAACCTTTACAAATAATTTACTCTTTTTACTCCTTACATCACCTCACTCGTCAAGTTCACTGCTTTAAACAAAAACACCAAGTCGTGTTAAAAAAGCTACGTCGCAGAACCTTACTTTAAATTACTAAGTCACCAAGTTTCCACGCGATTTTATGCTAAAATACCAAGTCTCTACGCCTAAAATCACCAAGTCTCTCGCCCTACACACCCTATACAAGTTAAACCATTAAAATTGCTTTAAGTTAGGAACATATAAAGAAAGTTAAAGCCCTCGAAATAATCTTTGTCAAATATTACAACCAACAACTTTAAATTACGGATGTTAAAGAAACCTTAATTAAGGCTCACTTAACCAACTACGTTGGTCAGTACATTATTGAGACGAATTTCGGTGATGAATACGGCCCCGTCGCCCACGCTTTCCAAAACTTTCGCGAGTTTTTCAACTACTAAACTATTGATATGTGAAAAATAATCCAACGCTCGGTTAAGACCAGGCTAAAAAAGGAGGTTATACGCCGTGGTATCTACATTCCTAATAAGATACCAGAAGGACTAGCAAAAACTTTTGTTAAACTAGTCTAATAGGAAAACTACCCCCAAGATCCTAATATATAAAACCTTTAGGAAAAAAGAAAAGGTGTTAAGGTATTTTAACGCCTATACACGCGTTTTGGGGGATCGCCAACTTACCTTTGATTAAGTTAAACCTCTTTACGAGCTGGCGATAAGGAATCCGTTAACCTATTCGGAAGTTTAATACCCCTACGTAACAACACAGAGTATGCCCTTAGCAGCGGTAGGGCACGTAAAACAACGGCCGATAACGCGGCTAAAGATATTAATATTAAAACTTTTCACCAGTTCATTAAAAAAAACTGTTAAGCTTCTAAAAACCTCCAAATACCTATCTCTCCTTAGCAATTAGGTCGCCAAATCCTCCAAAACCCTTAAGAACCTTCACCCTTCAGATTCGTCTACGCGCGCGAGCCTACCATAGGCCCTATTATAGGACTTTACTCCTCGGGCTAAACAACTGGAAATTATCCTCAATACCGTACCTCGAACGCTCCAAAACTTAAGCCACAAGGAAATACCATCTAGGGTTGGGATAATTATCATGAACTTTCCCCAAATCCTATCAAAATGGATAATATTAATTAAAAACTTATAACAGACTTCGCTAAGATTTGAAATAAAAAAAAGTAAAACAGAAAGCCTTACAATCTTCTTGATACCCAGATACTACCCTTCCTAAATATCTGTAAGTGGATAGAGGTCCCACCTTCTGGTTTTCACTTACTATTTCCCTAAATTCTTACAAGTCACGCTAAAAACTAATACTTAACCATTTTAACAAACGCCACCAAGTTTCGCGAAATTTGCGATAGTATAAAAAGCCATTTCGAATACAATGTTCACTTTATATAATACCACATAAACTAGGTTACTATTAGGTAGACTATAATAATGGAAAAGAAAAAAGAAGAGAAATCACCAATAAATATCCTTAATTAAATTTTTAACAAGTTGATAATGTATTAAAAGATAATAGGGAAGGCTTACGTTAATGAAGCCACACATTGCGAACAGGTACAAGTAATATTTACGGGCGTTAATAAATTGGAATATGCTCTACAACGCGTAGATGCTACCTATAAAGGCTTTTTTAGCCAGTTACGTTTTTCGTTTGCCACTATAATAGCGCGTATACCAAACTCACTTAGTATATACTCCTTAGCTGGTAACTTCCTCAACGTAAATAAAAAAGATTTACGGTAGGTAATTACTTCGAAAGCAAATACGGGCGCCTATACGCCTAAAGTTAAGCTTATCGACCCTAACTTTAGAATAGATGTAAAACTTATGTTTACTCCCACAAGGTTAAAATTTAAACGGAACTACTAACCGCCAGCATTATCGTCGTAATAAGAGCAAGAAATGTTAAATCTATAGAAAGTCTGGTTACTAGTTAACTCAGTACCCTCTTTCCGAGCGTAACAATAAAAGGGCAGTATACCACGCTTAATACACTACTGCTTTTAAATAGGACTACTTAAATCAAATCGTAAACTTCGAGGGCGACGAGCTAATTGATAACGCCAACGCCTTTAAGCAGATTAAGTAACAAAAAGAAAATACTACTCCTAATACGGCCTAGTAACTAGCCGCCAACGCCTTCCTATACCGTCTGGGTGGTAAAAACCTTTACCTTTACTCTAACCAAGCCCCTAAATATTTATATACCTTTAACATTTACCATCCTTATATAAATCATACGTTTTAGGGTATCATGCCAAATACAAGGTCAATAAGGTACTTAAAATAAAGTTATTTTTAGTATGTAATACTGCGGAGGGAAAGTACTACAGCTACTGAAATTGATCGTTATGATATGAGTAAGGCCAAAGTTGGCTTTGACCCAGGCGAATAACTATCTTCACTAAAAACAAAGGTAATTCAAACTGTTATAGAAGCAATTACGTTCCATATCCTTAAGCATCTTACCACTTTTTAACTTTTTTAAAAGAACATAAAAACCGTCGATATTAACTTTAACGTTAACGTAAACGAGCTGGTTAAAAACGGTTAAAGGTTTCTATTCACCTTTAAGTGAGAGTGTCTATGGTTTCATTTTTAAGACCTGGAAGAAATAGTCTTAAACCTGACGAAGACGGAAATACATCAATTACATAGGCGTTTTAACTACACAGCTATTAATAGGCTGCATAAAGTCTTAAATTCCGTAGGAAATGACGATGTGAAATACTTTGCCCTAAAATCAATTAAAAGGTTATGCTACCACTATTAAACGTATACTTAAGCCTTTCAGAAATTTAAGTTTACATTAAAAAAAGATAAAGACTTTAACTACGAGATTTTTATTTATGTAATTACTTAAATAAGAATCCTATCATTTACGTCGTCAATTTTGCAACCTTTCTTTACGAAGCCAAATTTCTAAAGTTCCTTTCGGTAAAGGATACGTAGAAAACATTAAGGATAGTATAAATTAACATGTATCTAGGCCCACTTAACGTCTTCCTCCACGATACCAGTATAAAATTTACGGCAAAGAAGTTTTTAGGAAAATGCTAAGATAATAGGTATTTAGTGTAAATAGGTACCTATGGAAGTTTACTAAAGTATTGGAAAGGTTGAAAAGGCATACGCCCTACTTAGCCGAGCGTATAACATCTTTACGCTGAAAATAGAAAGGTTTACAGATCTGGAGGCACGCTTACAAATAGTAGTAAAAGGTCTAAACAATATTATAAGCCCTATTGGCTAAATACCAAAGCTTTTAGTTTTTGGAAATTATTTACGCCTAACGAGTGAATCTCCGCCTTCATTAAGTATTCAAAAACGTATCGCGACTTACAGTAAAGCTTTAAGGGAAATACTAAGAGAATCGGTATATCGTCAGGTTAATAAAGCCCTTAACACCAGGAATAGTTTACTAAAAATCGACGTACTTGCTTTGTCATTATAAAGTAAAGTCTTCGTATAGCGGGAGCTGGGAAAATGAGAGGGCTTATACAGAATATTAAGTATTACAAACTCTGAAGTAATTGTCGAGATTGCTAACAGCCGTGTACCTTTCTGAACCACTTAAGTTAAGCCCTATATTAGGGATACTAAAAACGAAGATACTTAAGCCCTTTAAACCAATAGACCGAGCTAATATGAACCTCCTCCACCCGTAATCGATAAGCCAATGGAACGTCGCTGGCGCAGACGACCCCTAAAGAAAAAAAACGTTAAGGAGAAGAAATACATACCGGGCCGCATCTATAATACTACTTAGATAAATAGGAAAAAGAAGGATAACGAAGATTTGGTAGTAAAGCTTAAGGCATAAGAAATTATCAAGATTTTCCACCAACCTTTTAAGAAAAACGATAAGGTCGGAATCATCGGTTTACTTATTCGAGGAGTTATATAATTCGTGCTGAAGATCGACTTTAACCTTCAAAACCCGAAAGTTACAATTTTTAAGTCGAGGATTATCCACGAGATTAAGAGAAAAACCGTAGGGAGGCCGTGCGAAAAATCAAGATTAATTGTTCAAGGATACGGCGATAAAGGCAAAAACTAATTCCTCTCGTAATCGCCAATAATTTAGAAAATTCACCAACGCCTAGTAATTGATTTAGTAACAAGTTTATTAACCAGGTCTAAAAGTAAGTTTACACTTAATAGCTATGATATTACGTAAGCCTATACGTAATTAGAAACGGATTAACAAAAGATTGTATTACTGGAACTACTATAGGAGTTATATGACATTTATCCTTCGGAAACGATAATACAATGTGTTAAACCATTATATAGATTGTTTAAAATAGGTGTTTACCAGTTTCTTACTTACTAGTCGCACTTTAAATCCTGACTGGCGATAAAGTCTTTAATATACAATCCTCAATTATTAGTAACATAAAAAAAGGACTTTAACATAGTGGATATACAAATGAACGATATCTTTTTAGTCGGAACGGCTGGTTTTATAACATTAGAATAGTAAACGATTAAAGACTTTAAGTTTTGAAATTACAAGTCGGTAACAATGTTACCGGAAAACAACTAACTTGACTTTAATAAATTGTTAATCCGTATACTTAATGTTAATGACGGCCTTAACTTTCGTCAAAAGAGATAGGGTGTTATTCTTACCATAATTGACAAAACTAACGAGACTAAGACTTAAAGATACTTCAAATAACGTGTTCGAGGTAGTTATATTACTACCTTATGTCAACTGAAAGCCTCGTACGACCTTTTCGTCTCCGAATAAGTATAGAAACTAACAGATAAATATTTTAACCGGTTAAATAAAAAGATTGAATAACAAATATAAAATCTAGACCGCGGAATTAATATAGTCCTAATCGACTTGTTAAGGGCAAAGCTGATAATTTTCACGGATAGATCCTTTACAAATAACACCGACCTATCCTTATAAATCGGCTTTCTAATAACCCTTGATAACAAAAAAGGGCGGGAATACTAGTTTAGCATTACCAGTAACCTGATTTACTAAACCTTTATCAAATGTAAATGAATTATACGAAACATACTAGTATCGAAAGTCTATAACATGATAGCTGGATTTAAAGTAGGTATAACATTGTAAAAGACTCTTAAACTCATTACCAAACATCTACGGATTCCTTCTATTCCGGTAGTAATCTATATTGATTTAAAGAGCTTTTTTTGAATACCTTTTAAAACTCGGAACCACCAGTGAAAAGCGCCTAATAATCGACGTAATAGCATTCCATAAAGTCTACTAATGGAGGGAAATCAAGGAGTTCAGATAGATCGATGGCAAAGACAACCCTGCAGATGCTATAACGAAGGTGACGCCAAACAAAGCCCTAGAAAGGTTTGTGGACAGCAACATACTAACTGTACGTATCGAAAGTTACGTGGATAGGCCGTCCGGAAAGCCCAAGCCACGTGACGACGGATAGGGATATGCTGGCAGATTGAAAGATTATCAGGGGATTAATGATAGCGATCTGTTTAAGTGACATAGTTAAAGTGGAAGCTTATAAAGGGTTGTGGTAAAAAAAAACATTTTGTAGAAATTAATAAACTTGGACCTCGGAGAGTTAAAGCAATTAAGGCCAAATGGGGTTAATTTATATGCAATTGGGTACAATGCAATATGAAAGTCAATTGGAATTCATAGGGGGTACGAGGTCGCTATTAAACGCTAATGGGAAAAGATTGGTTAACCACACTAGTGTGCGCGCACAAACTAAAAAGCCGCCAGTGTTGAAATAGTATTACATACAATGCAGTAGGTCAACTTTACTTACAGTAAAGTTAACTATACTAAACTGCAAGTTGAGTGTATTGCGTTGTGCAAACTTACCGCATTGGGTGTAAGTCGAGTATAGTACGCTGTACTTCACTCTAAGGCATGGGCTAAGCACTTGGCCATACAAATTACAGTGCAGACCGGCTAGCGGTCTGCCAAACCTAGAACAATACATCCACTATCTGACCACGCAATACTACTGTCACTTCGATCGATCGAATCGATAACGTTGCAACGTGTAAGGCCTACCAACAGATACTAAGTTTGTTTTGACGTCATGGATTCCACCGCCTCTTTCTATAAAATCAAATTCTTTAAATCCGTATCAGCGAAAAAGAAAGTGTAAAAAGTTAAAAATACTATAAATTAAACGTATTTGGAACTACTAAATGTTGTTATCCACGATACTGGTTCCAACTTTACAACGACGGAGTTTCAAACAAATATCAAAATAATAAGGGTTGAATATAAAAAGATACATGTTAATGCCTACTAAAATATTTAAAATATTTAAAGATATAGACAGTATTTTTCAGAGTATATAATATCTTTACGTTAGAGATTGAAAGTTTTACAAACCATGAGTCACGTCTTTAAATAGCAGTAAAGAGCCTCAATAATACTGTGGATCCTATCGTTTTAATACCAACGTTTTTGATCTTCAAAGCATTTCTTGTCTAACGAATGAATTTATGCCATTAGCGAATATCCAAAAAAAAAAGTTATAACGTGCGGCAAATCCCTAAAAAAAACATGAAAACAATCGGTATAACGTCAAATTAATAATACCTTTGATACTAGAAACGGCTCTACCATAATCAATATGCTATATTTGCTGATACATAGTAAATTCCTCATATAGCAAAATCGAAATAATGGAATAACCTATTTAAGATTTTAATATCGCAAATCCCCAAGTAATTGTTAAAAATGATAATAGCTTTGCGACGTTCCACATAACTTATGTCAAACCTTATATTAGTGCGACTAAAGACATGGATAATAATTAAAATTCTTAAGGTATACGAATTAGCTAACATAATACTCTCCCTCTCGTAATCAACAAACCGATGGAAAGTTGACGGTGTAGCCAACCACTAAAACAAAGGAATGTTAACGATAAGAAATATACACCAAGTTGAATTCATAATTATGGATGTTATCATATATCTCTATATTTAGTAAACGGCCACGCTGCAAGTTGCACCCTCGCATAGTGTATGATAACATGTCACTCGGCAAGGTACACTCTTAAAAAGTGCATAATAGCGTATCACTACCCAGGTGGAGTATTGGTAGAATTTACGGTAAATTGCTACTACCCAAAAGAGAGATTGGCAAAGTAAATGATAAAGTGCTACGACCTATATCAAAGCTTATAAGCTCCCACCTAAGGCGTGTACTTTCCGGATACCTCTTTTTCAATTAATATTATAATCTATTTACTTTAATATAATATGAATATCTATAATTACTCTTTTACTATTACTTTTACGCTAAGGTACCCAATGTAATACACCTTATCGACACTGATAAGTAACCAATTCGATCGATTAAAAATAGATTGACAAAAAAGATGAACATGGATTAAATACTAATGATGGAATACTATAACGGTTTCAATTATCTATACTTTAACAGTAGTATTTATAAAAACTATATAGAAGTATAAAAATACGCGATAACACCTTTAAACCCTAAAGCGCAAAAGTAATATAAAATCTGAAGTAACTTTAGAAAGGAAAATTTTAGTAAGATATTATTAACTTGGTTAATACCGTATTTACCAAAATCTCCGTTACTCAATCGGTTAACTCGCTTTAACTCTTTAAATATATCTGAGTACTTCTTAAAAAGCGTCCTATTATGTATTGGAACACGTAAGCCAAAATAAACAAAATTCGAAACCCTTTATTAAAACTTACCTGACCTAGAAGTAATATTTAAACCGTTTTCAAACTTCGGAAGAAGCTAAGACACAATCTTTAAACCGCTTAAAAACTTTAGGAACAGCCAAAATACGATATTTGAACCGTTTACTAAACGCATACCGTATACCAGACATAGCATTCGAAGCGTTTATCACACTCCCACAACTTACCAAGATTTACATATCATTTCAATTTTCACATATCTTAATACATTCTTTTACCCGTTCCATCCTTCCCATTACCTCTTTCACCCTATATTACACCGCTTATTTGAATTTATTACTTACGAAGTTTAAATTTACTGGTTGTTTGACTAATATAACGTTCATAAATCGATAAACAACCAGTTTAAGACGCTTGATAACCTGGGATTACGTCTTATTTACATTTTATTTGAATTTTATCAATATTAGCAAGCGTTAAACTCCTTTTTTCAAACTCTTTACAAAGTTAAACGTCTTACTTTAAACGCTTTGTGAAGTGAAACTCCATACTCTAAACTTTTTTCCATATTTATTTATTTATTTTTATATTGAACGGCTCTATGTAAATCGCTTTATTTCGTACATATTCATTCGCTATTTCATTCCAATACCTCTTCAAATATTATATTTCAAATGTACCTCAACCTCATGCATTACATATAATCCATATTTACACCGCTTCGGTACTTTTAATACACACCTAAATTAGCTTTTGAAACGCCCCGTTATACTTTGTACTTTTAGAAAGATAGCTTTATTAATGATGAACTTGAAAAAACCTAGTGAAAAAATGAAATATTCATTTAAAATATATCGGTTTTCAAAAAAGTCCTAAAGCATTGAAAATTTACCTTATAAAGTACTAACATCGAAATACTAATTTGGAATTTAAATCATTTTACGACACATATATATATTATCAATATAAATTTTAACTATTATAAACGAGATATTGAAAGGTGCCACTTATTCAAAATTTCGGGTGGACTTTATCAACGAGACTTCAGAAATGAAGCGTATATAAAGGGTATAATTTTAAACATACTACGAAGTTAATTACAAAGTCAAGGTATTAATATCACAGATGTTAATGATAATCGTATTGTAAAAACCTTATTGATAATAGTCCAATTTACTTCAATACCAAAATAGCCGACGATAAAGTAATAGATATAAAATTCATTAAGGGATACTGGTTGGAAAAGCGTTAAAGCCAGCTTCTTGAAATAACGAATAAAAAACGAAAAGAAACTCTGTAAGTATACGAAGTAAGGCGTTTTGAAAAATTAAATATACTTCGAAAAAAGTAGATGAAGCTTAGGAAATTGATAAAAAAGGAGGAAGGGTTACAAATATTATTTATTATATGTGTCGAATACAGAGTCTTTCTAGAATTCACTTTTAAAAATAAATAAGGACATAATTACTCTCCGGATACATTAAATAGCCCTTTTAAACGTGAAAAAAGCGGTCCAGATAATGAACATAACCCTTTCTAAAACAAGATAAGCGGCATAAAACGATAATATAGGCCTTACAAACTAATACCCACTAATTAAAACCTCTACGAAAACCTCTTACCATATCTTTTTCCTCCTAATAAAAATAAACCTATAAAATTTACTAACTTCTCAAGGTTATGTGATGCAAAAAAAACATTAAAGTAGTGAACTATACGATGTACTCGATAATAAAATCAGTATAATATAAAATATTCGTGAAAAACAAAACTAAATATTCAATTATTATAGTTTCATATAATCTTACCAGGTATATTAAGCAGCTAATTTAAAGAATAATATATAAAATACTTAACGTAAAAAGATATATTAATAAAGTGTTATAAAAGTTTTAAACGTATTTCGATACAGAAATTCATTACAAACTTTATGTCATGAACTAGAGGGGTATTATTTTGGAATTTGTGAGAAAACACGATAAAAACGTTAAAAAAAACCCTCAGAAAGTGTTTACCACTTCATTAGCAAAGCTACCGAAATACTAAATGGCTCTTAAACCAAAAAAACAAGGTAGAAAAATTGTTTATTTAAGTAGTAACAAAAGCGTATCGCAGAAATACAAACTTTGACTTTGTGTTATTTGAACTGGAAAAAGACTTAGAAGCTTTTTATACGAGCTTGAAAATATCGTTGAAAACCTTCATACGTCAAAAAACCAGTTTTGGATTAATATTTGTCATCTAACGAACTAAATTTAAGGTTGAAATCACCAAAAAAAAACATTGTCGAAATAATCTACCACGTCCGAAATCGACGGTTTAAAGTATACTCGAAACAAAATAAATATCCCAAATACGGTGATGAAATAAAGAAATACTAAGGAAAAAGTTTCGGTAATCGAAAGTAAAATAATTATTAACAAAGGCGACTTTATAATGAAATACAAAACTCGTTACATATATTATAATTCTTACGAAAACTATACCAAACTTTATAGTCTTAACCTTTCGTACGGCTGGTTCGTAAATTTCCTTTTAACTATATATAATATTCACGACTGGACGATCTTCACTTCTTTCCCTTCAAATTACGTAAACGGTATAAATTTAACGATTTTTCATGTTGGTAGGCTGTTGATTTTCATTCGGTCGCTGTTTTTTTAAATTGTTTTCCTAGTGTATTCATAATACCTTTCATTCGTAACTTAAAAAAGAGGTTTCCGTCAAACTTTTTCTACCAAAGCCACGCCGTCGTATACCTCTTTACAGATTTTTATTCCTTATCGCCATCCTTTTTTTTAGTGTATATCCACCTTTTTTGTCGTTTTCTACACCGTCAAAATTTTATTGTTTTGTTCATAATCGACTTGGGAAAGTTATATTGGGTAATTTGTTTGGCTTGTGGATTTTCAGCTTAAAGAGTTTTACAGGATTTGAAATGGTTTTTATACGATTTGTCTTACGTGATATGAAAAGTTGTAAGACAGTTAACGGTTTTCATTATTATTTCTAAGTTGACGATACTCAGCATTTCATAGGGTCAATTATATTTACTTGACTCTCTCCATTTGAGTACTTTACTTTGAAAACATAAATATAAAACGTTTGTAGTCGATAATCAGTTCGTGGTATTAAGGGAATTATTGATTTGGCGGCGTTATAATTCCTTAATTAATTCCTTCAAGTCTTTACTATATACTATAGCCCATTTTTTGGTGTTTAAAATAGTGTTTAATTAGTTGTTATACGTGAGTACAATCCGAATAATTAAAAAAATAGTATAAAAACGTTAGAACTAATCTCATTGTTAAGGCCTTCTACTGCTATTTATAGCTGTGAATAAAGACTTAAAAAACATCCGATTTTTAATAGAAGGATATTGTAGGCTTTTTGTAAAAGTTCATATACCTTTACGAATTCACCAGTATCTCAGTGGATATTAAAGGGGACTCATTTACACTGAATCCTTATCGAATTGACGTTGGCTTAAGATTCTATCGTAATAAAGTTGCTAATAGCATCGTGGACTAGTATATTTGGGGTTTTCAGGTACGTATCAATTTACAACGTACGTAGTGCCTTTTTTATTTCCCTCACCTTAATATTTTTAAGGGATTTGGCGGCGCGGAATATTGTTGAGTAGTTAATAACGTGAAATACAAGTTTTCCGTCCACGTAGAATACGTCGATGTAAACTTTAAAGTTGATTTTTTTAAACGTGAACTTAAATTTTAGGGAGGATTAAAAGTGTATTCAACAATGATGCAAGAAACGTTCAATCGCTTCTAACTCTGGAAAATCCACATTTTTATAATTGGTTGAATTATTGAGAATAGCCTCATATAAAGTATCGTATTCCCTTAGTATCTAGCATAATAATTTATAAGATTTGCTATGTGTAACCACCGCAGATAGTGAACAAGTTTATAGTGATAGGATATCAATTATTATGACGAAGATAGGGGTTTACACCTATTAGGCGGTATAAGAAGTCGTAGTAGACCTGTTATTATATTAAATTAGAGCTAATATTTTTTTGCCAAACGATAGCCTTAGGGTTTATCCAATTTTATACCTCGATCCGTTTTTAATCCATAAAGAGTTTAATATATTCATAGTTCTAGTTGGTTGATTATTAGGTGTGATATGTTAATTGATTCGATTCGCGTTTAATAGTGATGTGGTGTGTTAACTAGTAAATATGTTTGCGGTAAATCCAACATCTGTTGATATTTTGAGGGGATTTACATAATTGATTTGAGAATTTTGAAAAACAAAATATTATTGTCCTTACGTGCGTCGGCTATTAGGCTTGTTGTTTATGGCTTTTTGTTTTAACTATATTGCTTAGGTTTGCCTTACTTGCGGTCGATGTAATATATGTAAACTAAATCTTCATCGTCGTCGCCAAAATCGTAAGTTTGGGGGTATATATTAGTCGAGTTTTGCTTCCATACTATCACCGTTGCAAGCGCGAAACGTAATTAGTTAATGAACACTTTATAGGTGGCGTCGGGTTATTATAGGACACATTCAAACTTTTTGAAACCTGTGATAACTTAGCGGACTTGTTAATATAATGTACTTTCGACAGCTCCCACATTAACTATAAATTGTTCGCAAAGTATTAATCTGTTAAATATTTGATTGAGAACGTATATTCCATTTGTTGACGTGTTCTTGTGATTTCATATGTCAAACCACTTGATAATATTCTAATTGAAGAAGTATTAAGTAATATAAATATCTAATTTTCATGAACCTAGGAAATTATTTTAAATCTTTTGAAACTACGAGTAATTCAGTAAGTATTGGAGATAATAATCCTGGACTAATATGGTAAGGATATTGGAAAACAACGAGTGAAAATCTAATAAATTAATTGTTATTTCACGGCAAATATTAAAAAACGGTTGTAACTTGATGTCGAAAAGGTTATAGAGATTACCGTTATACTTTTCTATTCGTTGCTAGATCATAACGAAAGTTAGATTTCCTTGTAATTTGTATTAAACGCTTAATTTTCGCGATGAATTTGATGAACATATTTTTATCATTTGGCGATGTAATTGGTATTTATGGATTTCCGCGAATAACTATCTAGTCCATAAGAGTTCTATACTTATTATCGCAAATGATTGCACAGCCTGAAATGGTGCTACGTAAAAGGATTTCTTTTACCTTGCGTACATAAAATGTAACTGCCGGAAAGTAACCTTTTCTTTTATCTAACTGATTTTTAATGAAATTTATTAGTACTAACTGGTAATGGTAGGTTTTCATCGTTGTAATTTAGTCGATTTGAATTTATTGTCAGAGTTATTGGTGTATTGAATTCAAAGTGTTAATGTGGTTTAATCTATGATCAGTTGACTGCTAGCTGGTCTGCACAATAATTTTTATGAGAAATTGCTTAACTCGTGCTCCACATTGAACTAGGCACTACACTTCGATTGATTTGCAATCAATATAGTGAACATGGACTCAATACATCCAACTTAAATATATTGAAATTAACTGGCTAAAAAACAGTCAATACTATTCCGAAAAATAGAAGTTATCTGTACAAATAAAACTGTTAAATACATGACTCGCATGTTAAATGAATTCAAAATCTTCATTAAATAAGTTCAAATAAAATTCAATATAAATTCTAACACTTGTTAATCCGTCTTAATTACTATAAATTAGATCACTAAGTATCCATCAATGTTATACATATAAAATAATCTTTTGCAAAGTTTGATAACAAATAAGCAAAACCATTTACATCTTTTAAAGATTACATTAAAGCCTGATTTCTCAACCAAAGACATATAATAAGGATGTTCCGTATATTCTACATATTTTCAATGTAGTTACACCGTTTCATTAAACTGAAATCAAGTCTATAAGCTGCTACTGAAACCGAAACACGACATATTCGCGGTAAGATTGAAGGAAAGGAAGATAATAATTCAAAAATATCCTAAAAGTAGATAATAAGTAATGCTATGACTATTTCATCAATCAGGCACCCCATTATACAATGTATCAAGACGTCGTCTACCGCTGCGTTACTGGAGACAGGGTCTCGTGTTCTTTCGATTACGCTGGCCGAAAGACGTACAGCTCACCGTGAAATGGATACACCCTGGCACTCTATATGGCTGCGGATGTTAATGACACAAAACAACCCTACCGATATCAGCGACCTTCCTCGACCACTTTGTCGGCTTTAACCGGATATGTTTTAATCAGGTTTGCTTCAAAACAAGGAAAAGTTTCCCAGTTTCTCGCGTCTTGTATTACTAGCCCTACGATTCTTCCCCGGGTCCCTTAATTACCTTATTGACAGCTATAGAAACCAGGCTGCTAACTTAATTTTCAAAAACTAATATTTCTACATCGATTAATCTTACTCTGTAATATTTAGTAACTGATTTGAATAATTTTTCGATAGGCATCGATATATTGGATACGGATATGGTTTTCAGTAATAAATGTATAATTACAAAGGGTTCCGGTAGACTACACTATATTATACACGTCTTTGATTCGAAGGATATCGGCGTACTCTGAGGTTTAAAAAAGGCTATTTGTATTATATTAAGATAGATAATAATTTATGTTAATGATGTTTTCGTTGTCGAACACTAGGAAAGAAAATTTGTTTCCTTCCAACAATTCTTTCGGGGTTTTCACGTTATAGTTGAATTATATTCAAATTATATTACGTTTCAACAAAGTTCAGGGTATACAAATATTGAAGGAAACGAAGTTACCAACAAATTCGCAAACATTAGCGCCAGGATTTTTACACATCTTCACGATAACGACAAGCTATTAGTTAATAACATAAAATCATTCCTCTGAATTTATTTAAAAGCCATTGAAAAAAATTGTTTCATATAGAAATAGGTTCAATTATCTCCTTAGTATGAAGGAAGGGTTTCATTTTTTCGACTAAAAAAAAACCTAAATTAGGTAAATTTTAAAGATTAAATACTTTCCTTTTTTAGCCTCGCTATCCAGGTTCTTTTTATACCGGTTTCTAACGATAAAAATAGATACAGGAATTTTACGTTATAATTTCAACGTTTTAAATTTTGTTAAGACTAACGATTATTAACTTCCATATAATATCGAGTGAAAAGTCGTCTACTGAATATATTTCCCGGATTTCATAAAAGATTAAAAACTTCAACAATAACTATTCAATAAATCCCTTAAAAATATATACGTCATACTTATATTAAAAGGTTTCTTTCAGTTTTTCGGAATTTCGGAACCTTCAAACGTGTTAACGAGTATTTCTTAACATAAAAAAATTATAATTCAATAAACTTACGATTCTGGCCTCCTGTACAAAATACGTTTTTCGTTTTCCAGAATTTACATATAACGCTCGTAAACCCTAATATACACACTGTTAGAATAGTAGTAATAGTAGTAAAGCAAGTTAACTTTACTTCTAGCAAATTTAACTATAATGACTACAAGTTGAGTGTATTATTTTGTGGGTCTGCTGTATTAATTGCAAATCAAGTAGAGTATATGCCCACTTTACACAAGGGCACGGGCCAAGCAATTGACCATACAAATTACTGTACAAATCGGCTAGTAGTATGCCAAACTTAGAATGATACATCTACCTCTTGACCACTGCCATACTACTGTTCCTTCAACTGCGTCTCGAATCAACAATATTGCAACGTTTAAAGACCTACCAATGCTAATTAGTGCTTATTAGGTTAAGAAAAAATAAGCTAAGTAGAAGAAATAGCTAATTTCTGGTTACATTTTATGAGAAACTAAGGCAAAGGTGAAATTATTACCAAAGACCTTTACGAACTGTGTTGGTTTTCATCGTAGTAAATAAAGAAGACTTCTAGTTTGCGTCGGTTTTCACGGTATCTTAAAGGTAGCGACGGTATCGTTATTCGAAAACACTAAAAAAGTTTTACCGAATGCTTTTTAAAGACGTTAAAATTAATCATTAAAAGTCTTAAAGTTCAACAAGTTAGTAAACGGCTAAGTCAGTAGTAATACGGGTGCTACTACTACAAAAACAACTAAGCCTTACACTATATAACCACTAATAATAAACGACCTCCGACTTTACCCTTTATACAACCTTTACCCTCAATACCAAGTTTTCTCCCTCTACTTCACTCTTTTCCCTTCCCTTACACTACCTTAATCATCAATATTGCTACACCAAACGAAATCACCAAGTTGCGCCCAAAAAAACATACATCGCGCAACCTAACGCCAAGCCTCTACGTCACTTTATACCAAAAAACTAAGCACTTATACTCTCAAGATACCAAGATCCTTCTATTGGTAAAGTCTTTATACGTCAATGTAGGAAGAAAACAATATAGTATTTCAAGTAGTAAAGTAGTAATTTATGGAATTCGAGAGTGAGAAAAGGCATCTAAAGAGTGCACGCCTCTTGTGAGAGCTTATAAGATCTTATCTAGAGCGTGGCACTTTACTATACACTTTGTCAACATCCTCCTGGAACGCGATACACTATCATTCACTTTTCAAGAGTGTATCCTGCAGCATGACACGTTGCTATGTACTGTATAAGAGGTACCCTACAACGTACCCGCTTACTAACTATAAATATATGTAATAAAATTCATACAAATATTTTCTTTATTAAGGAGCTCCATATTTATAATTTAGTAATAATAATACAATTTGTTCAAGCCTTGAATTAGTCGTTTAATAGTGATAGTCTAATTAGTTTAAACCCACAATCAGTTGATTTGGTAATGATAGTATTGAAGGCTTTGGAAGTAATAATAGTATGGATTTTAAAAGGTCGTTTTAGAAGATTGGAGATTCCCAAAAAGATATGATTATAAGGGTATGGTTTTTAAGGTGTGATTGTTGATATTTCGTGTTTTAAAGTCAGTATAAAAAGATGTATCGCTATTGGTCTAGGTAGAACATATTTTTCTCCCTTAACGGAACTCTTTTAATTTTAAAGAAATCCCTTAATTTAATATTCAGCGCGCCCACGCCTAAACCACTCGTGTGTAATGAGATATTTAGTGCTTGTACGCCGAAACCACTAGTTTCTAATAAGCTATTTAAGGTTTCCGTAAAAATTTATCATTTCATTAATGTCATATTCTAATCGATTTTTTTTTAAAATGATACTTTGTAAGAATATAACCTAAAAGAGCCATTTTATGCGACAGCGGTATCGCGACGAGGCCGTTACAGCTGCAGCGTATCGTTCTGTTTGCACTAGCCCCGCTAATAGTGGTAGTATCTAGTTGATCCCTATATTTATTTTTCGCCTTTTTCTTGTCGCTGCTACAGCTGCTACACCCCCCATTACTTTTCCCTTCCCCTTACCCCTCTTCCCCCCACCACCTTAGAGCAGGAGCAGGGGTTTCTAAGGTTATAAACTTTACCCTCTCGCCATAGGTGAGAACCCCTTTACTCATAGTAATCTCTTTTCGTTGTTGTAAACGTATTATCGCGAAGCTGTAATGCGATAAATAATAATCACTCTCTTTAATCCTTTTTTTGATAGTATTTACGTAATAATATTAACATTTATTAAACGAGGCTGAAATGGCGGAGCAAGCTTACTGTCTTGAAGAACGGCTCGTTAGGATGCATTGTAAGGCCTTTTTAGCGGGTAAAGCGTTAAAGTTACATACATAGGTTCGTGACCCCAGGCTGCCAATAGACACGTTCTATGTGCCGTGCGTTGTATTCGTTGTCGTGGGTAAGTTTACTGGCTAATGTCGTTAAAGCGGTGGTATCTTAACCCGCTGCTACTGTTACAAGCGGAAAGGCAATGGGTACGCCCCTATTCCAGTAGTTTTGAAGCCGTAGGACGAGGCCTTGGTACATGCCCAACGTCTCCACAACAAGTTACCTACTCCTCCAATACTTAATCCGGGGTTCGACCTCTTATTTTCTACTGTTTAAATATGTTTTTCGGGGTTAATATATCATTTACTCTGTTAATACGTAATTCGGGTCTCGACTACTTACCCTGTACTTTTTCAATACGTTGTTCGTAACTCCTTTTTTTCCAACCCACTTTTCCAATACGAAAAATCAATTTAAAGTCAAATTTCATTAAACGTCAACCGGTTACTAGTGAAATTATTGACCGTTATTACCGCTTAGTATGCGGGCTTATATATATATTACGTATGCAAGTTTGACGATATTATTATACGTCTTCGTCAGGAGGTCAAACTCGTTCCTTATCTTCTTTCTAAAGGTATGAAACCCAAGGCGCGGGGGGCGACTAGCCCTTCTTATAACGACAATGTCGATATCGATATCAATAGTGGTAATGTTGCCAACAATGACGACGACGGCGATGATAAAGACAACGAGGACG
>JASMMZ010000005.1:23649625-23790228 GCA_038502455.1 Anisogramma anomala | reverse complement strand
TCTACAATAGAATTGCATTTGAAAAAGAAAATCGTAACGTAACAAAAATTACAAATAACATATGCAAAAAGTCACAATTTATAGCAAAATAGTAAATGGATTTTTTTTTAAAAAAAAACAGTAAAGAGGTAAATATTCAATGTAAAGAATACAAATGTATTGTTAAAACCATAAGTTGTTCATTTTGAGATATATATACAATGCAAGCAATAAATAAAGAATGCAGAGCATGAAATATTAAAAATACAATGAAACGTCCCTTTTGAAGTAAGGTTATATAACCTATCTAGCGACGTCGAATGAGAGAGTAGTGGTAAAAACGAGCGTTTTACTTTAATTGGAGTGCTTTAAATGCATCATCTGAGGCGCCTTGCTTTTAGACGAGCGTTTTCAAAACGCCATCCAGTGCATCGCTATTTGGTCTTTATCGCTCTGTTATCTGTATTCACGACTTATCTCCGCGATTTATAGACTTTGATTACAGTTGAAACGGGCTCTTTGAGTAGGGTAATTGGAGGGGTAGAGAGGTGTATTTGCATTGTTGTTTCTAGTTCGGCTAGTCCCTGCGGATACCCCTTTACCCCCCAGACATCTCTCTCATGACTGCGGGTAGCCATTTCCCTAGTATAAGTTATGCTTAGTATGCATATCAATCCTTCATGCTACTATCTACCCCTCAATTAATGTATGACTGAGTCTCTGAAGCCATATAAAACAAAGTGGAGTGGATAAAAGTTGAGGTTCGCATCAAATATGAATGTGGGGTGAAGTGGGGTAATGAAACAATAGAAACAATAGGAATAAGGAAGCAAAAGTAAACTTTCCATTACCACTACATTTTACGATAATCCTTCCAACTTCAACTTCAACTTCCACCCTTTTACAACTTTAACCTTCATCTTTTCAACCTCTTTAACTTTAATCTTAACGAAGGTCAATATCGCTATTCTATCGGGAGGCATTTTGGTCGATGTCATTACTTCACTGCGGCGCGTTTTGATCGATAGCGCGTTCGTTGCCGTCGAGGTTACTGATGTAAGGATTCCTTATTTCTTCCACATGTTGCCCGCTTTTCCCTCTTATCTTGTCCTTTTTCTCCTTATCCTTTTCCCTTTGAACGTATGGCTTTAGTGAGTTGACGTAGATTTTCCTTCTTTTTAATCTGGTGGTAGGATTAACTATTTAGAGTGACATGTATAAAGCGATCTCGTTAACTTTCAATAGCACTGTTTATCGCGGCTTAAAGGTAGGTGCCCGAATTTTTTTCAGGTCTTTACTTTTATCTTTTTTGACCAGAAATCTTCTCAGTTTGATGTCGTGGGTCTTCGACATAACCTCCTACACCCAGTCGCCAACTTTAAACCTATTACCTTTAAGGTCAGTTTTGGATTTAATCCATTGTTTTACCCATTCATTAGCTACTTGTTGATATAACATGTCACGTCAGCTAACGAACTTACCGCCAATTTCCTCTTTATTGGTTTGTAATTTATTAAACATCACCGCTGATTGATCTCGATTCAGGTTTCACACCACTTCTTCAACTACTGCTGATGGGTTTACTAACCAGCCTAAAATAATCTATCAAGGTGTGAAGGGTAAGTTTTTCACGAACCTGTGGTTAATAGCCCTTATAATATTAGCGAGTGCTTTTGTCCACTCTTCAAATTACCTATACTCATGTTGATAAGCCCATTTACTTAACCCATTCGTAACTAACTTCACTAATCCTTTAATTGGTCCCACTAATATAACTAAGTACGTAAACGTATTTATCATCTTCTTTCCGCCATTAAAAAAAACTTTATAACCGTCGGGCTCTTAAAGTACTTTACGTTATCCGAATGACATTCCCTAGAGTAACCAGAGATATCAGTAATAGATTTCCACGTCGATATACCTTTTCGCCTTTAGATTTACCTGTTACTCGGCAAAACAAGAATCGCTAGAAATAATCGACCACAAGCTGAAAATAAGTCTCGTCGCCGACTCCTTTAAAATTGATTTTACCTACAATATCCATACCTATAATATATTATAATCTTGAAGCTATAATAAACCTAAGTCTTGCGTTAACTGGTTTGACGGTGTTGGATAATACGTACAGGTTGCAAGTTTTAAAGTATTTTTTAGTATTAATGTACCGAATAGGCTATTATAATATTATCTTTAATTTGGAGAAGATCGAGGCTACCACGAAATGCCTATATGGGCCGTAGACTTATTTCAATACCCGAGATACCTCACTTTTTCTTATGCAAACTACGTATCTATTATTAAGTTCTCGTCTTAATAACACGTTGTTTTAAATATAGAATTATAATAAGTTTTGTTTTACTTTTATTTTTACCTATATTGGTAGGTCCTTAATTATCTTTTGGTTACCTATAAGGTATCTCATAATGTCTCCGTACTAGTTTGTCTCGTCAATATATACGGTTGCCATAGTGACTCTTTTAGGTCATAGCATTCATCTAGGGCTTAGCACTTCTATGGGAAAAAAAAAAATCCTATTTCCGGATCTTTTAATATCGTTAGTTTTGCGAGTAAGTATTTTCCTATTACCTACGGTAATTCTCTCGTATCTAACTTTAAAAGCTTTACAGTTGGTCCCGATTACCTCGAATTTCCGTCCGCGATTTTAATAATTTTATTTGTATTAGGTTGATGTACGATTCTTACGTTAAAAATTTCGAACATGTCTATCTATTACGCGATTCTCCCTATAGGTATTATCGGACTCGTTAACGGTAAAATTAGATTCGTATATTCGGTATATATTACTGTCGGAAGAGGCGATTCAATTACCTATAGCCTCGCTTCTTTAAAGTATTTACTACGGCCAGTACTTTTCTTTCACCAATAGTTTACTTTATCTCGACATCGTTTAGTTTTGAAGAATAAAAGGCCAAAATTCTGATATAAGACATCAACTTATCGACAACCTCGATACCCGTCGGCAATCCCTTTAGTTAAAAAGCGATACCACTGATTCTCTTATCTGACGTATCTATTACGAAGTGATATTAAAGCGAGTGATTTAATGTTTTGGCGACGTTTTATTAAATTTTTAGGTATATGATAACGAAAGCCTTAGCATACTACATTTTTTATTTAATTCCTTTTAAAGACCTATTACATTTGTTTTAAATCCTTACTTATCGAAGTTATTTTAGACACCTTTTTCATGTAGGATGTTTTTAGGATTATCGTTCATAATAATTTTACAGGTATATACCTTGTAACGTATAGTGTAAGGTAAAAGAACTAGTTTCATGTCTTTGATGAAGTAGAGTGATTTTTAGGTTTCGTCTACATTTGGAATCTTTTCCGATATTTCTTAGACAGCAGAACTCGAACCCGTAACAACTAGAATCTCAAATAGTAAATACAACTTCCGAGCAAGATAGTTTTATAAGGGGTAAGGCTGATTATTTTGAATTTGAGGCGAGGAAAATATTAATAGTGAAAGAAGTTAAACATTACGTTAAATTCGTTTAATAAGGATTTATGGTTGTTAATATATATGTCTAAAGCCGTTTTCCAGGTATAGTTGTATCCTATTAATAAGGGTAGTACTAGACCGTTGATTTTCGTCTTTTTTCGGTTTTACCTCGTAGTATTTTCGTCGATTTTCGTACCATTTTTACCGCCCTCGTTATTTGGTAATATCTATTTACTAAAAGTGATATCGCCAAGAATGTAATAGGTATATCCACTTCCAGTTATTCTCTAAGGCATCCTAAGTATTAAATATTACATATTCGGCATAATAAATACCGTTTTATACTTATAACTTGGAGTAATAGGAATTCCCTAATATCCGTTTATTACGTTACCTTAAAAAAAGACGTTATGATTACCCATAAAAAGAGTATCGAATACTTTGTTTCGTAAGTGTGTCGGCTATTATAGTTTAATTGTAGAATTATTAACTGGAACTCATTGCAAACGAATCAGTGTTTGCCGTTCTTATTTAGTGGATATCGTAAGTATACGCCTTATTTAAACTAACCTGGTATAGAAAATACAGTTACCTTTATGGTTAAATAAAAACTTTGTGCGAATGCGACCTTATCTTATAAGTATCTTAGTTGTTTTAGTCCAAACAATGTACTATTTGGTTCAAGTTCGATTAAATAAGTGACGAGATCGGTTATTCGTACGTTTTTTAATCTAAAGATAAAAGTATTTCTCCAGATATATATCAGCCTTTTAGCTATTGTTAATTCTTTCCCTTTATTTTCGTTAAGTTATGGGTATTTATTGTTAGAGAATTCGTCCGCTTTATTTGTTTTGTTTATGTCTTTAACGTCGATGTCGGAAGCCTTAAATCATTTCTTAATAACATTTTATGGTGTGTTGTCCAACTCTCTTCATTTAAGCCGACGTTTAATATATTTATTAAGTTCTTTATTTTACGCTATAAGTGTTCGTTCTTTCTCACCGTGTGCCAAGGAAGCCTTTTTGAAGTCTCTTTTTTTCCCCCATTTCTTTTTACTATCGTTACTATTCGTATATCGAAACGTTTAAACATGACTTTTCATATTTCACGTTACTTAACGTCCATAACGCTAAAATATATTCGTTTTATCCATCTAATCCCAAATTAGTTTTCCTATTATAATTAAAGATTAATAGCCTAATAAGTGATGGTGGTGGCGTAAAATAATTAAAAAGTTTTGTTTCTTTCCCCGAACGTTAATTCGAAACATGCTAAATAGGTAAACGTCATAAATAGTTAACGATGTCGATGTACTTTTTAGTAAGCGATTCCTTTACCACGTTAAACGTAAAAACTTTTGACGATCTTTTACATTATTTTTTTCGTTCCACAATTACTATTAACGTTTTCGTTTCGCCTTCGTAGTTTCGCTTCTCATCCTTATGTATTTTTATCTAGTTTTTAAATATTTCTGGTATAATTGAAACTTTTTCATAACGTACTTGTTTATAAGTTATAGTATTTCCTAGGTTTTTCGGTTGTCTAATAACCTCTTTTAGGTATAAATCCCGTCTTAGTTTAGGCGTTTCCCTTATTATTGTATGTATCTTGCGAAATCAATAAATTAGTTTAGTTTTCGTAAGCATTTTACATTGTTTTTATTTAAATTTTGATCCTTGCCTTCGTCGTTGCTATTCTCGTCCTTTAAATCTAATTATATCGTTTTTTCCTTACTACTTGTTATCGACTTATCCGACGAGTGTTAGTTTTCGTCTAAAAACCGATTTATACAAATTGGTTAAATATTAAGAAGTAATGGTTTTATACGTCGTTTTACAGGTATAACAATTAAATATCCGTTTTCGCCTATAAGTGTAAATACATTCCTAGTATAATTGTTAACGGTTAAGTGGCAAACGAGCTAATTGAGGCTTAATAATAAGTTATACAATGAATAGTTAACTGTAACAAATACGTAAATTTAAAAGACAATGTTATTAACGATCAGGGGAAATACTATGTAGGTTTATAATGTCATACAACTTCCGTCGGCTATCGTAAAAGTAATTGTTAGGTTGGTGGTTTAGATGGTAATTTCCATGCGAGCTACTGTATCTCGCTTAACGAGTTTAACTATAAACCCGTTATTTATTAAGTACCTATTAATGTAAATGTTATAGGTGTTACCTTAAATATATACGAGTTGGGTTTTTAAAGTATGTGATTTGATACGATTTTTAATAGTTATTATTACTGTCGAATACATAAATGCTATAAGTTTTCGATTTTTTTTTTCGCGGTCTTTCTACCTATTTTCTTTTGTCGAATAGTATCGAGGCGACACAATCTCGTTATTTTTTTTCGTAATATAAAATTACGGTTTAGTGATTATTCGAAAGTAATATTAGGGAATTTTTTTTCGCAAAATATCTATTAAGGTCAATCGTGTTTTGGGAAGACCTAAAAATACTCGAATAGATACGGTGTCTTTTATTTTTTCCGCGGTGTTCGTTCCGTACTTTTTCTGTATATCAATACGAAACTGGTAAAGTCCTTCGAGAAACCGTTTTCTGTTGGTTTGAGTTATCGACGGGAGGGTTTAAGATTATGACGTTCGAGGATAAGCATAATTTGGTTTCGTACGAGTATTGGATAGGCCTTCCTCCTCATCTTTAATTCGAGCGTATGGATTTTCATGCTTTGTAATTCGAGTTTTACGACGTTTGACAACCATTGAAAGGGTAATATCCTCGGCCTTTTTACCTTTTCCTTTGTTTTTACAAACATATTAACGTTCAGTTGACTTAGTTTATAAGTCCCATACATTATTTACCTTTATATTTAAGTTTACTAAAGATAAAAGATTAATGTTCAAGGTAAGGTTTAAGTCCTGGTATTTGATTCGATTTATTAATGCCATAAATGATAACTCGTACATCTTTAAGTTTGTTTCACTTCCTATTATCAACTCCTCGGGAATTAATCGCCCCACTAGTACCAAATATAGTATTTGACACGTTTTTACCTATAGCTATCGGGGGTAAGTATAGTCGTAAAACCTATGGTATGGTTTGTGTACATTACCGTAGTTGAATTATATTTACGTGTCATTTTACGTTTGTCATTGCTATTGCTATTACTATTGTTATTAATGTTACTAACCATTACCTATTTTATTTCTTATTTGGTATAAGTTTCGCGAGTTTGTTATCGTCGCTTATTAAATGGGTTAAAAGTAAGGTTAATGTAAACTATAATGTCTGCGAGTATTTTACAAGTTATAAAAAGCGTTTCTCCCGTTATCTTAGGGCGTCAACCTACCCATCTGTTTTTGTATTAGTTTTATAATCATTTCGACAAGTACTTTTTCCATTAGGTACTTTTAGATATGTTTTTGTTTTTCGTTTTACGAAAAGAAAGTGTTGTTATTACCGTTAGAGACCACAGTTGCCGCGATTAATGTTTCTCGCACGATATAGTACGTAACCTCGTTTTTGTACATTCCGTTTTAATCCATAAGGTTTTTAAAGACCAAACGATTAGTAACTCTCGTCTATAATATCGTGTCTTTGTTCCAGCCGTTATCTATAAGATAAGCTAAAAACCTGTTTTTCAATGCCTTTTATAGTATATAAAGGCATTATGCAGTAAGTTTATTTACCCTTTTTACGTATTTGACCAACGTTTCGTAGGCACGCTTCCCGAACGAGTTTACCTTAGCTGCCATTCTATTGTTGGTTATTATCGGACGAGACTTGAAACAAGTTTTAAAAAGTGCCTTAAGATCCTTCTATTGTTGTCTTTCCTCTTCTGGTATATTAAGGTACCATTTGGCCGCCTCTTTTTTTAACCCCGTTTTAAAATAACTCTTATATATTTTTTTTGATGAGAGTGTCGTTTTGAAATTGTGTCTCTATAGCAATCTCCACGTCCTTAACGTAGTCGTTTGCAATTTCGCCGGATCATCCGGCAAATACTCGTATAAAACTTATCTTACGAGGTGTGGTATATGTAGTGGCTGATTATGTGGTAATTGTTGTAACTTGTTGGTATCGTTTTGCTTTCGAAATGATAAAATCTCTTCATGTAATATGGGCGTTTAGTGGTCGTGATTGTTAGATAAGTTTTACGCATTTAAACAATCTTTCCTTTACCTGTTTTTCTAACCTTCCCAGTTTCGCGTAGCCAGCTTGAGCTAACTGTAAGGTTTGTAAAGTTTTTTATTTCCTCGTCTCATACTCGTTTCGTCCTCGCCCCATACTCGTTCATTTTCGTCTCGTACTCGTTTTATATTCGCCTCGTATTCGTTCTCGTTATGTGTTTTACGTTTCTGACTTCATATGTTTCTGACTGCGTATGAGGAAGTTTGCAGAGTTAACGACTTCCGTGCAGGTCACCAGATGATTGCAGTTTAAACGGGGTCTTTGAGTGGGGTAATTGGAGGGGTAGAGAGATGCATTTGCATTATTGTTTCTAGTTTGGCTAGTTCCTACGGGTACCCTTTTACCATCCAAACATCCCTCCCATGACAGCGGGTAGCCATTTCCCTATTATAAGTCATGCTTAGTATGCATATCAATCCTCTATACTACCAACTTTTATCTTTGATTTTTCTAAATACGAAAATGCTTTATCGTTTTTAATATTGAGAAATCGACGTAAAATATAGTATAAGGTATAATATACGGGTATTGGTTTATGAAGCTTATATGGATTCTTGTCGTTTTTATGCTTTCTTTGAAAACGCTGTTTACCTCTTTTAAACCTCTTTTTTTAGCGGTTTGAGGGGCTGTTTTTTATGTGTATCAAAAGCGCCTTTTTTTCCATTTAAGGTGTTCCTATTGCTGTCTAGAGGGTTGTTTTGCATGTTTAAGAAGTAGACATATTCCTAGGTATTAAACGTGTTAATTGCCTTTTCGGTACAGTTGGGTGGGCTATTTCTGTTTTTCACGACGTTATAAACATGCCTTTTGGGAGCGCCATTTCCTTTTTTTGAAGATTTGTTAGTATAGTAGGACGATTTTTTTCTTATTTTCCTCTTGAGAACGCTATTCCTCTCGTTTAGGGCGCTTTCAACGTGGTCGCAAGAGGGGTTGTCTTTTATAGCGTTTACCATGTGCTATTAAGAAGCGTTATTTCCTTCGTCTTGGGTACTTTTGTAAAGGCTGCGGTCTGGAGGGTCGCTTATACGCTCCTTCGAGTCATTCTCACTTTTTTCGTACTTTTTGGAACCGCTATTTTCCTCTTTTAGGGCGTTCCCCTTACGGTTGAAAGATCTAACGTTTGTATTTATAGATTGAATGTCTTTGTAGATGCTGAATTTTCTCTTAGTCTAGTGATCTTATTTAGTATCCTTATCCAAAATGTTTGCTAAAAAAGGTGATTTCTGAATTTGAGTGGAAGGTGACCTTTGCGGCACTTCCTTTTGGGGAATCCAAGCGGAGGATGACCTTTATAATGCTTCCTCCTTTTGAGCTCGAGCACCGGATTTTCCTTATGGTCCTTCATTTTCTTAAAGCCAATTGGAGGATGATCTTTGCAGCGTTTCCTCCTTTTGGACTCAAGTGAAGAACAATGCTTTTAGACCTTTTTCTTTTTAAGCCCGAGTAAATGGTAAATTTTATGGCTTTTCCTCCCTTAAACTCGAGCGCTGAATAGTCTTTGGGGCTCCTTTCCTTGCTACTTAGGTCCCTCTTTTTGCGTACGTGAGATGTTTTTAAACATGTTTTAATAAACTATTATATACGCTCTATTAACTTATATCTTTCTTCAAATTTTACGTTTAGAACGTCTTTGTTGGTTTAATCATAAGTTTAGTAAAGATGGGACGTGATAACTAGCGCTTTTATAAAATGACCATTTATTTCACCAGTCGTATTGATAGCTCCATGTCGTAAATATACCCTTAATACCATTGAAATCGAAGTATGAACTATACGCCTCATTTTCAATATCCAATCCTTAAATTGAGTTCGGAAATGTTCGCATAAATCAAGCCCTAAAGCCTTTATATCTAAATATTGAAAAATAACGTTTATAACGTACGTATTTACACTACAAAGGTTTAGTTTCTTTACTAGTACTATGATTTTGTTATCCCACAGGTTTAAGTTAATTGGTTTTAATACAGGTTTCTGAAGCGTCATATGTTGGAATAACAGGTTTATATATTTTATAGCTTTATCCCAATCTATTATCAGTGATATAATAGCTTCCGGAGAGTTTCAAAATTTGTTTTGGGTGCTTAGTGTATTTATATAATCGATTCGAAAGCCTCTTTAAGCGCTCTTAAAGATCGTTGGGGCGTTTTAAAATTGTTATAGCCGTTCCCGAAATGTATGTGGGCTATTCCGATTTTCAAATACATCAATAACTAGAAATCTGGTACACATAAAATGATGTAATTAAAACGGCCTCGGAATAATATAGCAAAAAAAAGTGTGTGAAATGAAACATTCTGAATGAAAACGCATAATATGTAAATAAAAAGAAAATGAAATGTAGCAAAGCGTTCCAAATGAAATAAAAACCAGTCAAGTATTTCAAACACGGCGTTTAACTCTTACTAATACAAATAAAATAGAAATAGGGCGTAACTATAAACTAGTTAAGCATTTTAAACTAAATATTAAGTACTTACACGAGTAAATTTAATAGTTGTAAGTAATTATCAGAATATGAGGTGTATAATCAAGTGAATAGAGGTGTGAAAGTTGTGTGTTCGGAACAGGAAATTGGTAGGTAAGGGTTAAAATGGTTTGGAAGCGCCACGTGTTACTTTAGACGTTCCAGTATGTAAGCGTTTCGAATATTGTCTTAGGCATTCGCGAAATGTGCCGGAGAGCTTTACAAGGTACTATAGGTGTTTGGTGTGTTTTTGTGTTATGGTTAGACCTATGGTGATAAGCCAAATAGGTGCCAAATGGGGTTTACTATTGAGGTACGGTGAAAGACTAGAAGAGGTTACCGTAGCCTACCATACAGGACCTATGGGTATAACCAGTGCCCGGCTAGTGCCCAGCCCGTTACATAACCTTACACGTGCCGTATACGGACCGTATCCAGTCCGTACCCGGACCGGATTCAGATCGGATATTGCCTATCCTGTGACGTGTATAGTTACGTAATTTATAAACTTAATAGCCTATGCCTAAATTTATAATATGCACCTTTTCTCCCCGAATGTTGTTAAGGTTACGGTGTCCCGTTGATTAAACGCGGGGCATGGGCCTTACTTGCTTAATACGCGGGCCGAACGCGAGTCGGTAACGCGGCATTTAACGCATCGTATAACGTATCGGTCGATTTGACCACAAGTCGCCGGCGCCGCTTAATAACCTTTTAGGCTTAACGTATAATATATCGTTTTTGTCTTCGGTGTCGTATAACATATCAGCCGGTTTAATCTTAAGCCGTCGACGTCGTATAACGCGCCTTTTAACTTTATCGTCAGTATTATATAACGTACATTTTAATACGTTGTATAATATTTTTTATCGACAGTATCGTATAACGCGTTGTATAATACCGCGTTTCTATTTTTAATGTAGTATAATACGTTTCGTGTAATACGTAACCCTTCACGAATTCGGTTTATCAATCTTTATAATATAAACACCCACGTAACCCTTAAAAAAATTTATAACTTCGCCCTCTTTTACCATTTATACTTTTTCGTTATAATTTTACTTTTTTCCTTTATATCCCATTATTTAATTCACGTTGATATTTTTTTTAGCTTTTTCTTTACGTTATTTTCATAGTTGACGTATGTAACGGATTTAATTTAGATTATGTTATTACCAACGGCTTTAATAAAGATAACGAGCCGTTCCATAAGGTATGTTATCCTATTATATAGAAATACCATATCATTAATTTCCTTTTATATTTACCTCGGGTTATATGAAATATCCTTATCCTAAATAATAGTAAAAATAAAAACAAACTTCTTCTTTTACAAGCTCAAAACGTTTACATATCGTATATTAACCGCTTTTTGAAATTTAACGTTTACCTTACCTATATTCAAGTTTATCAGACATAAGCTTATCATTTATACCGAAAGGTTAATAATAAGGTAAACTGACAAATTAATTCTACAAAAAACCTAACTATAAATTAAACCTTTTTTATAATATATTTAAAAAGTAAGTTGTTTTACGGTTTTATCCAGACTACCCATTTTTCTATGTCAATTAGGTATCATGACCGTATATAAGGGTTATATTTTGTATTTTACGTGTAAGCATAAAGTAAATGTTCCGGGTTATCGACCCGTTTTTACCCCCATCTTTTCAAAGTCAGTTCATTAATTTACCTGGTTTTGTAATATCTCTCGGATATAAGGAGTTTTTATCGTGTTGGCCGTATAAACCGGTATCCCTTTAGTTATACGTTTTTATCGCCCCCTTTTTCTAGATCCGTTTTTATTTCAGATTGGTTCGTTATCGTTTACGATATCGTTTATTTACCAAAATAGGATTCCCCTAGCCGACCGTGGTTTAACGAGTAATATTTTCGCTCTAACCCCCTTTAATTATCACCGTATACCTTTTCCTAATTTTAGCTCAAAAAGGTAAAATAAAATATTATTTAAGCTATATCTTTCATAACGAATATAAGTAACGATTAATAAAGTGTAACAAATAACGTTTAAGGCCTAATTATACGGGCCTAAATTTTACCCATATTCTATTTACTAACCTTAGCTAAAAAAGAATTAATCTAATCGACTGGAAATGGGCGTAAATTCGTATCTGGGTTAATTTCGTAATCCAGGCCTAAATTAATATATTATGGTCTTTGGTTACCCGATTAAAGGATCGTTTTTCTCGCCTCGCGTCTTGTTTTTTTATTCAACAACCGTTATCGTCGGCCTTTTTCAACGTCCGTTCCTTTTAACGCTATCTGCCATCATCAGCCTCCTCTAATATCTGTCCCTTTTCGTACTATCCGCCCTCGGCCTCCTTTAATACCCGTTCCTCCTCGCGTTATCCTCTATTTTAGACGTCGTCTTACGTCCGTCCCGACTTTTACCAACCCCCGTCTTCGACGCCTACCAACGCCCATTACGATTTTTATCATCACTCTTTCCTAACGTTACTTAATATCCAAAATTAGTTATAATAGGACTCCTAACGTTAACAATACCGATGTCCACTAAACCTTAATAAAAATAAGAATAACGAGTAAGTAAGTCGTTATTAGGTTATAATAAACGCCGGTTTATGGTCGGATACGTATTCGAAAAAGTCCGGTAGTATTTACCCGGTCTTACTTATTATATTATAATATCATTTTATAACCAATTTCCATTTTATTTATAAGTAATGTGTTATTTAGAAGGTATAAACAACTCTATTCATGTTTATCGTTAAATATAAATTCGATGTTGACGTCGAAATACCAAGCTATCATAACCACAAATATCTCTATATTTCGCCTTAAATTTATTTAAGGTTACGGTATATTGGTAATTTTCCAATAATTTTCACTCCGATTCATTATAGCCTTTTTGTTTAATTAACACAAAGTAAATCTCGCCTTATCCCGTTTTTGCTGCGAAAATCTTTCAGATTTTCAATTTCTTGTATATAACCTTTTCTATATCGTTAATAACAAACACTAGTTTCGGGCGAATGTCAGATAAAACAAAGGAAAGAAAGAGGTCCAAAACCGCACGTTTAACCAAATCTCCGGAAAATATAATTTATATACCAAAAATATTTGAAACGATATTAAACGGGTTCGAAATATCGACGACTTGGTATTAATTATAAAGCCAATTAAGATTTTTACTTAGGTAATTAGTTTCAATATTATAAAGGCCCAGTTAAATTTGATTATTTATTTTATATTTAATCGCCGGACATTACCTATGATTTGCCACCGTTTTCATTTATCATTAAATATAAACTATCTCCGCTTAATCTAGTTTCGTCATTTCATATAAATAAGTTAAAAATAAAATGATTCGCCTTACCGAATTAATTAACGACTTGGTATACTCGTTTACCTTCAGGCTAAATAATATTTCGTATCTATTGACTAAAAAATTTACGTTAAACCCGATAGCCATCGACTTCCGATTATTTAACGAAACTTAATAAACGGGTAAATATGAAGTTAAATTATATTATGAAAAAGACGTTCATAGTAAGTAAATACATTTAAACGTTTTGATTTACACGTTTAATATCGTTATTTATTTATAGGTAGTACATTGTAGAATAAACTTATTTAACTTTTACTACAAAATATGAAGTCGTTTAAAATATGCTAACCTAATTTAAATCGCGATTATTCATAATAAATGCTAGGAATTTACAAAATCTCCAACATATATCCCGAAAACGTTTCGTATACGTATCGCTAATTATAAACTATATAACATTAAGTTGAACAAATTTCAAAAAACGATTCATAATGACTAAAAAATATCGGAAACCTCCTTTAACAACTAATAGCTTAATCATAAAGTCCACAAAAATATATATCCAATACCAATTTAAAATAGTAATAGGTTGTAAAAGGCTTTATTATTAAGTACGACGAAATTTTGTCCCGTTATATTACGTATATATTAGATATAAACGTTAAATATCGATAATTATCCCATTTTAATGGTTATTATGTTAGAAAACACGAAATGAAATATTTTTATTTAAAAAACCTATAATAGGAAAATCATAGGTTTATTATAAAATCTTCGTTGTTAATAATTTTCAACTTAATAGTTACAAACAGCTACAATAATATAATGTACCCCGCGGATTAATTTCGTAATCCTAGATTTATACCGTTAATTTTACCTTAGGTAAAAAGCGCCTAACGCCTTCGAAAACCATTAATAAATAAACCTTATATAACGGCTCGTTTAATAATTTTTACTTTTATAATTTCGTTAACGTATCCGGACCGAAAATAGAACGACTATTCGGTGGTAACTATACCGACAAGCTTAACGCGAGCCGGGTCCGTAACGGAGTCGTCGGTTTTATTATACCAAAATCCTCCGGCGTTATCTCCGATGACGACCTAGACGCGAGCCGAGCCCGAGCTGGTTTCGTTTTCGGTAACGTTTCGAAAACTATCGGCACACCTTTAAGATATATATTATTACAATTTAACAATCAAACCTCCGTCCCAACGATTTTATTTAAATAACCCGTCGTAATTTTTATTCTTTAAATATATGAGTTTATTAATACCATATTGAATATAATAATACAAATAAGTTCAAAAACCTATATAACGCGTTCTTTAACTTCGGATTTATCTTATAATTTACGGGTTAACGCATCCGGCCAAAGGCCTCAAGTTACAGACCTATAATATGAGTATAAGTAAAAAAACGAAAAAAACTTCGATTTATTAAAATCGACTTTCCGAAGTTAAACGTGGTAGAAAATATATTCAAATATTTTATCATTCGTTAGTATCGTAAACGGGATATGGATACTACTTTATTCGGAAAACTATGCTTTTAAATAGAATTCTATCGCGACCAACTTCTTATCGTAAGTAGTATAATTATGTTTCACATTTATTCATCTTACGGAATAGTGAGTTATTAGCTTTAAGATACCATTTTTATACTGTTACTATAAATAATCCTTTAATATAGTTTGCGAATAGTCGGTTTCCACCATTAGTAGCCGATTGGGATCCTAATTCGACAAAGTCGGGGCCGTAATAAAGGTATCCTTTAAATTTTAAAATAAATATTTCATACGTTTTGTTTGAGCCTAACGAATCCCGGATTTCGTTAGTCGAACGAGATGATTTTTCAATTCGGAAAAATTACCAATAAAATTACGATAATTTTTTTTTTTTTTTTAAAAAAAAACCCTAACCTTCCGGATCATACGTAGTGACTTCGACTTACGGATTGCCCGAATTTTCTCGGGGTTGGCCCGAATACTTACCCTTACTATTATAATGAAACCAGGGTATTTTACCTTCTTAATTACGAAATTACACTTTTTCAAATTTAGATTTGGCCTTGTAGTATGAAAATATTTTAAAACCACGCGAACTTTCTCCATATACTCCTACTTACTACCGAAAAAAAAAGTTATTTAAATATGTTATAACGATATTATCCAAGATATCCGTTATAACATAATTAATATATTGCTAAAACGTCACCGATGTTTCTGCGAGCCTAAAAAGAACAATTAATCATTTAAATAACTCAAACCGTATACGAAACGCCGTCAATTTCTCCTATTCGGATATAACTCGAATACGATAAAAACCTGTTGAACTATATAACTTCGTAAATTATATCGACTTCGATAACGTATATGGGGTATTTTTAATTAATGGTAAGGAAAAACGGGTTTATTTTGTAATTTAATTTAATAACCGATGATCGATATAGAACTATTCCTCTCCCCCCGGTTTTGAAAATAAGTAATAACGGCATTACAACCGATAAAAAGCTTACCCGAACCCAACCCTAATTTATTGATTTTTTAACCTATTGTCGAAACTTAAAAGTTTAATTTCATAATATAGAATATAACGACCCAAAATATTTTTAGTAAAAACATATTTTTATTCGGTCTAATATAAATATAAAAATCAAATTTTCTTTATATAATGGAAAGACTATAACCTTATCTTTATAAAATAATTCGCTTAATTTTGTTAATTTCGGTGGGAAACGTAATTAATATTTTTTCTTTTTAACTATAGTTGTTACCGTCGTTTACAAAATCCGCGTTATTTTGTAAAAACTAATGATAAAAGTTAAACGAAACGAATCCCTCATACGTTATACCCTACGATATAAACGTTTTTCCAAACCGAAAAAAACCGAACCTATCACACCCCGTATATCCTCCAGCCTAAGGTGTATTATTAATTCGTCAATGACCAAGTATTCTTAACACTAAATTACCAAACGACTTCCGCCAACGTCCAAGGTCACCTACTAATATTGTATCCAAAGTATCCCCAAAATTATATCCCGCGTTATTTCGGAAATAATATATACCAACATCGGATTTAACTATTTATTAATATTAATAATGAACTTGACTGTTTAAAAAATACGTGTATTTTATCGTAATCCTAATATTGTATAGAAAGTTTCGAAATATAATAACCTAATTTCCTTTATCTTCAACCGTTATATTAAAGCCTTACTTATAATATAATAATAATTAAAGTCAAAATCGTTTTAAATATACAGAAAGTAGGTATTATTAAAAAGTATAAGGATATAAAAAAAATCCTCGTTTATACGTGTTTTCATCAAATCAAACTCTTCTTTAATCGATTTTATAATTACGTAGTTGAGGTTATATAACCCTTAATCAAAATTATATTTAGAATTTAGGCTTCCCTCATCGCCATCAATAGGAAACCTTCTTTTATCTTTTTAATTCAAACCGTATATACCTACTTAAAAGGTAATATCAGATGGAGTTTGCAGTCACATTAGTAATAGTCCAATAAGTTATAATGTAGGTAACGTTTCGAAGTAAACTTAACCTAATTTTCCTTTAGCTTCGCCCACGTCACCTTACGTCTTGAATCCTAAACATATATCTAATAAGTTTGTTAAAATAACTAGCCGCGATATTAAAATAATTAAATTCGATTACTACAACCCTTTAATGACGGTGCTTAAAAGGCGTAAACTCCCGTTATAACCGTATTATTATCCGGCTGTTAGGCTTATACGGGTTTTGCTAGTTAATGACCAAAACGTCGCTTTAAATCTAAAGACTTTAACTCGTCGGCGAATTCTTGGTACTTTTCTAAGGCTACGAAATAGTCCAGCCAGAAAACACTTATCGTAATGAATTTATCGTAAATACGTAACGATACGTGAAAGCGTAAGTAATTATATTTTACGGCCGAAAACCAATCCAAACCGCCCGTTTAAATTAACAGTATTTCGAACCTAATAACGAATAATATCCACAAGTCCTTATCGCTTATAATCTAACCTTTTAATTCGATCAATACCTTATCCGCTAGGTAAAGGTCGTTAAAATCCGCCTCAATATAATCGAAAAACTTCCTTATATCGTATATACCTTCGTGTCCTCCGGCTTCGTTATATACCGTAACCGTTTGTTTTACTGTTGCCGAATAACATCTCCATACATAGAAAAACGTATACAGAACTTTGTCAATTAAAATTTTATCGGTTATTAATATAAATTCGATCGTTTTACACGTCGCAGCTCACGTGAAAATATATCCATAGAATTACGGTTAGTCATATCGTTTTCGCTCATCTTAAGCCGGTGAAAAACCAACGCAAGTCGCGGTCAATTCGGCTTTAAATTACTAAATCTTAGTTACGGCCTAAACGAAGCTCAACGTAAGGTCGATAATTAAAGTCGATTGATTCGCCTATAACAATTTCATTAGAACCGATGCGATATAGCTTACGGTATCGTGTAGACAAGAAATATCGGTTTAGATCGATCCTAAAACGACAGAAAGTGTATTTATAAAGGTGAAGGACTGAGTATTCGCCGATGGCTCATCCTCTTGGACCAAGTTAAAATATAGCGTCAAATTATTAATATCTATTATCGATTCGTCGATTATAAATAATATTCTTTCGAGAAAAGAAAAGAAAACCTTATTATAATATAATATTCTGACCTACGATAATAAGCTAAATAAATGCTAAATAGGGTTTATTATTAAGGTAAAGTAAAAAACTAAAAGAGGCTACTGTAACCAACTATACAGAACCTATAGATATGATCAGTACCTGGCGAGTGCCCAGTCCGTCACATAACTTCACACGTGCTGTACACGGATCATGCCCGGTCCGCACCCGGACCGGGTCCAGACCGGGTACTACCTATCCCGTTACGTGCACAGTCACATAACCTATCTATAAACCTCTCCAGGAATTTATGTGGTAACGATTTCTTTATAGAGTTAATAGAATTGTCCGTTACATTAATCCACTGGAACTCCTTGATGTCTCTGCCTCCATAGGCTTCGCGAAGTACTATTACGTCTATTATTAAGCGTTTTTCGTTAGTGATTTCGAACTTCGAAAGGCATTCGAATAGGCTTTTCGAGTCGGTACAAATTACTACCAGAGTAAGAGAAATCTCGAAATGACTGGTAATAATGTTAAGGGTTTCCTACAATATATTACCAACATCAAAACCTACTATAATACCATAAATCTTTAAAATTAATACGCGTCATATAATCTTTTTAAATTTAATAACAGTTTCATAAATAAGGTTACCAATGGTACTAAATTTATTTTTACACCTTTTTTCGTTAATAAGGGTTACTGGGAAGTTGATTCCTAAGGATAAGCCAATGTTATTTGTAAAAACCCTTTCTGTAAAAACTATTAATTTATCCTTCGACAGGTTAATTGGAATTATATCAATCTCTCAGTTTAACTTCTATATTTACCACTCAAGTCTTTCATTTAGTCGGTTAAATTAGTTATCTATGAAATCCTATGATTATACTGAAATGAATAGGTTGTAGGAAGCTTTCGGTTAACATAGAGTAATAGTATAATTGTTATGGATACTCTATTCCAGGTACTGTTAAGCCTTAACTACCCAAGTTTTGTCGATTGTAATTGAATCAACGTATTAGCCCTTTTAACGAAATTTCAAGCCGGTATTAATGCTAAGTTTATGGATTAATGATCCGTTATAGTTAATATGATTACCTTTTGCCAACATCGTAACGGGCTTATAGTTTTAAAAGTTAAAGTGCTTGATTGTTTGTTTTTCCGATGCTATGAAGTTAGCCGTTTTATCTAAAAGGGTATCGTTAGTTTACATACTCACCAAGCCGAAGTGTTTCTCTTATATTAATTATAGATAAAGGTAGTATATTTAAAGCTTTATATTTAAACTTAATTCAAAGTGCAATAAGTAAATTGAAAATTAGTAATTGTTTTCTTTAGCTAATCAGTATAGTAACTTGATATATCGTATTACCGTTCCCAAAAAGTAAATAAAACGTAATTTCTAAGGAAATTCCATCAATACAATCCATTTTAAATCGATTATTAACTGCGTATATATTTACGTTATATATCCGCTATTAAGTATAAACTTACTTTCAGTTTTATTGAGTAAACTTACTATCTTGGAGATCATTAAGCTTTAATTAATCTTCTAAACCGTTGGCGACTACGTAATGATTTAGGTTTTACCTTTATTACTATATCCTTAAGTAATAAAACGTAACTTTTCGTACGACTGGCCCGTGGTATTACCCTTATCCTCTTAAACGATATTCGATTCAAAAATTATAATATTGAATTTTTTAAAGTTGAAGTCGGTCTTCAGCACAAAATATAGAATCTTACGAGTTAATAAGCCGTTAATCCCAACCTGTCGCTTTTTTTTAAAGAGCATACCAAAAGTTTTAATAAGGTGCTGTATTTGAAGCTTTAATACCAAGTTCTCGTTATTCCTTTTTTTTCCTACTTATTTCAATAGTTCTATAAATACAGCCCGATTTATATTTCTTCTTTTTAACATTTTTCTTTTTCGGGAGTTGTTCTTTTTGGTAGTGTTTCATAGGTTTGTTAATAATATATAAAGGAGGTTCGTATTAGCTCACTCGTTCAGTATAAAGGTTTTTATCGTTAGTTACATTAATGTAAAGCTTAACCTAAGTTATACGAAAAGTGATGGGGCCGTTAATAGTTTTAACAATTATTTTAAAGTTAGCGATACTTAAAAAAAGTTTTAGGCGTTTTCATTTACCCGGCTCCTTCTATACTAGGACATTACTTTACAACAGTGAATAAAGTACGACGATAATCGTAGGATTGTTCCTGGCATTAAAGGCATAGTTGACTTAACAACGTGCCGGTTACTTTCTCAATTACTTTACTACTATATCATGGGCCACAACTCGTTTTTAGGTACTTGTTAATAACGGAAATTGACTCTTTGAGCTTGGGTACACTTTAAAGACTAATATAGTTAGCATTAGAACGTTAAGAATCATACTATTATTTAGGTACTTTACCGCTATTTAAAGACGTGCCTTTAAATCAGTAAAGCTTTTAATCTCAAACGTAAGGATATTATACGCTTGAAGAAGTAGTACGTATATCTTCTTAATCTTTATAATGATTTATTAGGCCTTGATAGACCCCTATTGATATTGGATTCCTATTATCTTAACATTTTCCTAAAACTCCGCCGCCGTAAAATTAGTACCGCTATCGTAAACGACGATGTTATATAAGCCCAAGTACATATTAATCCCCAATATTTCTAGCGTTTTCCAAGTATCCTTTAACGATAAAGACTTTAGAAATTTAACTTCGGAAAAGAAGGTCGTAAAGTTAACGATATAGAGAGTAGGCTTATTATTCAAGTAAAACATATTAACAAAGATGTTGTATTAAAAGTCCTTATTATTTTTTAGTATAAACTTAAATTTCGAAGAGTCTAGACATATATTTAATAGTGGTAATGTTGGTAGACCCAGAAGTTGCAACGCTGTCGATTCGATTAGTCGAAGTAACAGTAGTATTGCTTGGTCAAATAGTGGATGTATTGTTTTAGGTTTGGAAGACTGCTAGCCGGTCTTTACTGTAATTTGTATAACTAATTGCTTAGTTCGTGCCCTATAGTAAAGTATAGCGTACTGTAATCGACTTACACCCAATGCGCTAAGTCTCTATAAAGCAATACACTTATAATACAGTTAACTTTACTGTAATTAAAGTTGACTTATTATATTACATGTAATATTATTTCAAAATTGGCAGCTTTTTAGTTTGTACGTGCATGCTAGTGTAGCTAAACAATCTTTTCCAGTTTCTACTGAATTGCCTCCTCGTTAACTAGCTAGACCCTTGTCAATTCCAGTTGACTTCCATACTATATTGCACTCCATTGCATGCAAATTGACCCTATTTGGTCTTAATTGCGTCGTTGCCCCCGAGGTTTAAGTTAATCACCTCCTAGAAAAAGTTTTTCTGCTATAAACTTTCGCAAACCTTCACTTTAACTATATCACTTAAACAGATTACCATTATTAATCCCCTTGTAGTCTTCCAATCTACCAGCACATCCCTATCTGTCGTCACGTAACTTATGCTTTCCGGGCGGCCTATTTACGTAGCCCTCGATTCGTATAGTCAGCCTATTACTATCCACAAATCTCTCCAGGGACTTATTTGGCGATGCTTTCGTTATGGCATTAGTAGGGTTATCTTTGCTATCGATTGGTCGAAACTCCTAGATCTCCCTCCTTTTGTAGGCTTCGCGAAGTGCTATTATGTCGATTATTAGGCGTTTTTCAATGGTGGTTCCGAGCTTTAAAAGGCACTCGAAAAGGCTCCTTAAGTCGGTATAGATTACCACCAGTATAGGAGGAATCTGTAGCTGCTTGGTACTATAGTCAAGGGTTTCCAACAATGATATACCTATGTTAAATCCAGTTATTATATCGTAGAACTCAGAAGCCAATACACTTCGTATAATCCTTTTAAACTTGACGGAAGTCTAGTAAATTAGATTGCCGGTAATATTAAACTGGTCTATCTGCCCATCTTCATTAAGAAGAGTTATTAGAAAGCCGATTTATAAAGACAAGTCGATGTTATTTGTAAATAACCCGTTCGTAAAAACCATTAACTTAGCCTTTAAGAGATCGATTAACACCATATTAATTCCTCAGTCTAGGTTTCGCATTTTCCACTTTAATATTTTGTTTAGTCGATTAAAGTCCTTATCCGTTGATGTTTATACTTGTACCGTAATAGATAAATCGTACAAGGCTTTCGATTGGCATAAGGTGGCAATATAACTATCCCGTATACGTTATTCCAAATACCGTTAATCCCTAATCTTATTAGTCTTGTCTATTACAGTAAAAATAGCGCTATAGCCTTTTTAACGAAAGTTTAGGCTGGTATTAATACTAAGCATACGGATTAACAATTTATTAAAGTTAAATTAGTTGTTTTTCGTTAGTATCGTTACTGGTTCATAATTTTGGAACTCAAAGTCTTCGATTGCCTACTATTTTAGTACTATAAAGCTAATCATTCCGACGAAAAGGGTATCGTTAATTTGTATAGTTACTATACCCAAGTATTTCTCTTACGTTACTAATAAACACGGATCGTATATTAAAGACTTTATCACTAAACAGGATTTAAAGTACGACTAATAGGTTAAAATCCAATAAACACCTGCTTTAGCTAGCCTATATAAACGTTTGATATATTGTATTACCGTTCCTAAAGGATGGATGGCATATAACTCTTACGGCAGTTTTAGTAATATAATCCTTTATAGGTCCATTGCTAACTATATATAGGTTTGTGTAATGTTACGGTTATTAAGCTTACTGTCAAGGTTACTACTAAACGTTAATTAATTTTCTAAATCGTTAATAATTATGTAAGCATCCTGTCCTTGCGTTTATTGCCGTATCCTTAAGCTATTAGTCATTATTTTTCATACGGCCGCCCCATGGTTTTACCTCTTACCTCGTAAATAATCTTTGACTTAAAGATCTTGATATTTGGTCTTAGAGGTTAAAGTCGGTTTTCGATATAAATTATATAATATTTTGATTAATAAGCCGTTGATTTCAACCTTACCGCCTTCCTTTAAAGGTTTGCCGAAAGTTTTAATAATCACTTATAACTTATGTTTTATTACCAAGTCTTCGTTATCCTTCTCTTTTTTATTTATCTAAGTAGTATTGTAGATATATTCCGGTGTGTATTCCTCTTCTTCAACGTTTTTTTTCTTTTTCCGGGGTCGCTCATACCGACGGCATTCCATCGACTTATTAATAACGGTTGAAGGAGGTTCGTATTAGCTCGGTTGTTTTTTTTGGGAGGCTTAGAGGTTTATATCTTTAATACCCCTGATTTAAGGTTTAACCTAGGTGGTTCGATAGGATATAAAGCCGTTAGTAGTTTTAACAATTACTTTAAAGTTTGTAATACTTCATATTTTGTATAGCCCTTTTTATTTGCCTGGCTCCCATTATACGATGACTTTACTTTATAATGTCAAATTAAGTATGTCGATCGTTAAAGGACCGGTTCTAATATTAAGGGCATTATTGATTCAGTGGCGTGCCAATTCCTATCGCAGTTCTTTTAAAGCTTTGCTATAAGTCGTAGCACGTTTTTAAGTATTTACCAAAGGCGGGGATTTACTCGTTAGGCATAGGTACGCTCCGAAAATTAAGACTGTTAGCATTAAGCTATCAGGCCTACGGTATTATTAAGGCCTTTTACTGCTATTTGTAAGCGTACCTCCGAATCCGTAAAGCTTTTAATCTCTAACGTAAGGATATTATACGCTCGGCTAAGTAGGGTGTGTGCCCTTTTAACCTTCTTAATACTTTATTGGACTTTTACAAGTACCTGTTTACACTAAATACCCATTATATTAGTATCCTTTTGAAACTTTGCCGCCTTAAAGTTGGTACTAGTATCGTGGACGACGACGTTGGGTAAACCTAGGTACGTGTTAATCCATAACATCCTTAACGTTTTCCACGTATCTTTTGCCGAAATGGATCTTAAAAACTTAACCCGTAAAAAAGAGGTTGCAGAATTAAGGACGTGAAAAACAGGCTTATTATCCAAGTAAAATACATTAATAAAGATTTTGTAATTAAAGTCCTTATCATTTTTTAGTAAAAATTTAAATATCTGAGGGTTTTAGGCTTACGTTTGATAATATTAATATAGACTTTTAATGTCTTCGAAGGCAGAGTATTCTATATTGCTATGCTTTACGGATTTTAGGACTTTGTAGATCCTGTTAATGGCTGGATGGTTAAAGCGCCGGTGTAGTTAACATATCTCCGGCTCCCTTAAGTTTAATACTATTACTTTCGGGCCTTAAAGGTGAAACCATAAGTACACCCACTTAAAGGTGAGAGAAAACCTTTGCCTATTTTTAACTAGCTTGTTTGTGTCAACATCAACGTTAACACCAAAAGATTATATGTACTTTAAGTAAAGTAGGAAAGGGGTAGGGGACTTGAGGATGTGAAATATAATCGCTTTTACAACAGTTTAAACTATCCTTATGCTTAGTAACGATAGTTATTCTCCTAAGCTAAAGCTAAATTTAACCTTATTAATATCGTAACTATTGATTTTAATGGCTGTAATGCTTTCCCTTCGTAATGTTACATACTACGAATAGCCTCCTATTAAGTACCTTACCGCCTTATTGTTTGGCATAATACCCTAAAACATGTATTCCGCGTAACGATCGCGAAGATTAAAGGTATATAAGTGATTGGGGGTATGGTCAAAGTAAAAGTAAGGGTTTTTACCACTTAAACGGTATAGGAAGGTATGATTGGCTAATTATTAGACCGCCGTATCAAAAGCAGTATTTTTGTATTACTTAATCTGTTTGAGAACGTTGGCGAAGTTAATTAGCTTATCGAATTTAACGTCTGTGACTTAATTTAAGTAATTTTGTTTTGGAGTAGTAGGGTACTAAAACTTAATACGCTGTTTTCTTATTATCATATTCGGCCAGGGGGGGGGGGATTAACTAATAGCTATCTTTGCCATAAATCCCACATTTTTTGTTACTATTACGACGATAGTGTTTGCGGTTAATAGGTCCGCCTGAATCTTGTTAGCGCTAACGTAGGTGTTGCTTTTGGTTTAGGGTCGAGATTGGGGGACTTAACCTTAAGCGTTGTAGGTACCCGTATTTGCAGTCGATATAATTAACCACCGTAAAGTCTTTTTTATTTACGTTTAGGAAGTTACCGTCTAGGGAATACATACCGAGTGAGTTTGGTATGCGTGTTATTACGGTGGCAAGCGAGTAATGTAACTGGCTAAAAAAGCCTTTATAGGTGGTATCTAGACGTTATAAGGTGTATTCGAACTTGTTAACACCCGTTACTACTGTCCGTCTGTTTGCGAAGTATGGCTTTGTTAGCGTAGGCCTTCCCTATTGCCTTTTGATACATTATTAGCTTGTCAAGTATTTTATTAAAAATATTTCTTAGTAGTTCCTTGTTTCATTTTCTTTGTTATTATTGTAGTCCACCGCGTGGTAGCCCAGTCTATATAATATTTCGTAAGGCGGCCTTCGTATTCAAAGTGGCCCTCGTTGTAAATTTCGCGAAATGTGGTAGCGCTCATTAGAAAGGTGATATAATAGTCTTTGGTGTAACCTGTAAAGATATCGGGAAATAGTAAGTAAAAAATAAAAGGTGAGACCTTTATCTATTTGTTGATATTGAGAAAAGATATTATCTTAGTGTCAAAAAGGTTGTAAGGTCTCCCGTAATACTTTTTTGTATTATTTCATATCTGGCAGAGTCTGTTATGAATTTTCAATTGATATCAATTATCTTGATAGGATTTAAAAGAAGGTCGTGATAGTTATCCTAGCCGTAAATAGTGTTTCCTAGTGTTTTAAGCCTTAAAACCTCTTAATTATGGTGTTAAAGGTAATTGCCAGTCGCCCAACCTGAGGGGTTAAGTCCTATGGTAAGACCTATGGTGGATTTATATGCGTAGGCGAATCTAAAACGAGAAGGTTCTTAAGGGTTTTAGCGATTGAATTGCTAAGAGACGATAGGTATTTAAAGGTTTTGGGAAGCCTAACGATCTTGTATAATTAAGTGATATAAAGCGCTAACGTTAATTCCTCTGGCCGCGTTAGCGGACGCTACTTTATGTGCCTTGCTGTCACCTAGAGCGTATTTCGCGTTGTTACGTGGTAGTATTAAACTGATAAACAGGTTAACAGATTCTTTATCGCTAGCATATAAAAATGCTTAACTTAGTTAAGGGTAGGTTTGAGGTCCCTTAGATAATGTATAAGGGCGTTGAAATTCCTTAGCACCTTTTTCTTTAGGCCGTAGATGTTAGGGGTATTTTTTAAATTAGGCTAAGTTAAATAAGGTCTTTGTTAACCTTGTAAACCTTTTCTTTGACACGTAAATACCTCGGAGTTTGAGGTTTTCTTTTAACTTGGACTTAATTAGCTTTTGAATCTACTTTTATATATTAATAGTCTAGTCGTTGAAAAGTTTACGATATTCACAGAAAGTACGGCTGCCGTGGTTACGTTTTTCGCCGCCGTCTTGGTTAACGATGTAATGGCCGACATAGTTGGTAATGTGTCTTTCGGTTAAATCTTCGTTAACATCTTCTCCTCAGAGTTTACTATTATAGTATTTGGCGAAGACAGGTCCAAGTGTTTTAAGTGATTTTTTTCTTTCGAGGTCAGTAATAGCTTTAAATTGAGTGCTGGCGGTAAAAATTTTAAGGTTTTGACTTGTGTAAGATGTAGTAAGCATGTAGTACGAGGGACTTGGTAATCTTGGGCGTAGAGACTTGGTGTTTTGGCGTTAAGTCGCGTGGAAACTTGGTAATTTAGCGACTTTATGACTTGGCGTAAGGTTGTGCGACATGGATTTCTTAGTGTAGCTTGGTAATTTTCGGTGTTTTCGCTGGAAGTAACAAATTTAACGATTGAAGTGGTGTAAAGGAAGTGAAAAAAATGAAGTATAGGCAAAGGTTTGGTGTAGGGGGTAAGGTTGGAGATTGTTAGTGGTAGTAAAGGTCGGAGGTTATTTGTTGTGCTTATTTGGCGTAAGGACTTAGTCGTTTTTACAGTAGTATCACCCGCAGTAGTATTAACTTATCCGTTTTCCAACTTACCGAACTTTAAGACTTCTGACAGTTAATCTTAACGTCTTTAAAAAGGATTAATAAAGATTTCTTGGTGTTTTCAACTAGCGATACCGTCGTTTACTTTCAGATTGCCGTTGGAGACTGACGAAACTCAAAAGTCTTCTTTGTTTTCCTGACGTTGGGGACTGGTGTAGTACTAATACAGGTCTTTCGTAAGAATCTTTTCTATATTCTAACCGCCGTTATTAACGTAGAGCATAACCAGAAAGTAGTTTTTTTTTTTTACTTAGCTTATCTGTACTTAACCTAGTAGACAAACACTAATTAGTGTTCGTAGGCCTTAGATGTTAAAACGTTGTCGATTCAATTAGTTGAAGTAACAGTAGTATTACGTGGTCAGATGTTGGATGTATTGTTCTAGGTTTGGCAGACTGCTAGCCGGTCTACACTGTAATTTGTATGGCCAATTGCTTAGCCCATACCCTAGAGTGAAGTACAGCGTACTGCACTCGACTTACACACAATGCGGTAAGTCTCCACAAATAAATACACTTGCAGTACAGTTAACTTTACTGTAAGTAAAGTTGACTTACTGCTGCATGTAATATTATTCCAACAGGTAATAAAGATTTTCGATAGATTTTTAAAAAAAAGTATTCCATATTTGTATGCACTAAGTACTTTAAAACTTTGCATAACCTATTGATATTTCTGTGGTTAAAACGTCGGTATAATTAGCGTATTCTTAATTTCATCAGATTTAACATTACTACTTTGACAGTTTAAAAATAAACTCATAAATAAACCCAATTAAAGGTAAAGGTAAACCTTTGGAAGTTTTTAACTAGCTTTTTGGAGTTAACGTTAAAATTAACGCCAAAGGTGTTTATATCGATTGAAAGAAAAAAGAAATGAATAGGAGACTTAAGGATGTAAATTGTAATTGGTTTAAAAACATTTTAAATTACTGTTATCCCTAGTAACAATAGATATTCGCCCAATTCGAAGCCAAGTTCAATTTTATCAATATTGTAATAATTAAATTTCGTAGTTGTAGTACTTTTCTTGCGTAATAACACGTATTACAAATAGCCCCCTATTAAATATCTTTCTACCCTTATGTTTAGCTTAATACCTTAAAACGTATGGTCCACATAACGATTGCGAAGGTTCGAGGTGTATAAAGGATTAGGGGCTTTGTTAAGGTAAATATAGGGGTTTTCAACGCCTAAACGGTAAAAAAAGACATGATTGGCTAATTATTAAGCCGTATTGGTAACTATATCTTTATATTAATTTATTTACTTAGGGGTCTCGTTAGTTTTTATTATCTTTTCGCCAGTAAATTTTAGGATTTAATTTAAGTAATCCTGTTTAAACATAGTAGGGTATTATTATAAATGTATTACCTTGTGATTATTACGTTTGGTGGGGAGGAGAGGGGGTAACAACTCACCCAACTACTAAAAATTTTCATAAATTTAATATCTTATGTCATTATTATAACGATAGTTTTTACAATCAACCGGTTAGTTTGAATATTGATCCTATTAGCCCCAACATGACTGTTACCTTTAATTTAAGGCCGTTAAGGCAAATTTTAGGCGTTAAAGGCGCCCAAAACCGTATTTGCAGTCGATGTAATTAACCACCATAAGGTTTTTTTTATTAAAATCAGGGAAATTGCTGGCTTAGAGGAATATATTAAACAAATTTAGTATATACACCATTAGAGGTATGAGCGAAAAACATAACTAATTAGAAAAGCCTCCTAAAATAGTGTTTTAGTATTTTAAAGTGTATTTAAACTCGTTAACTCCTGTAATAGCTTCCCGTATCTATTCTAGAAGTGCAGCTTCGTTAACGTAAGCTTTTCCCATTACTTATTAACATAATATAAACTTATAAAGCACTAAACTTGATATATCTATTAATATTTCCTTCTTTTTTTATTCGCCATTATCATAATTCACCTCGTAATAGCCCAGTCCATATAGTATTAGGCAAGTTAAACGTCGTATTCTAAGTAGTTTTCTATATAATGGTAAATTTCGTAAAAGGTAGTTACTTGTGTTAGAAAGGTTAAATAATAATCCTTGGTGTACCTTGCAAGAATTAAGGTAATAGTAAGTCAAAATAAAATGGTTGAATCTCTATCCATTTATAAATATTGAAAGGGGTATTATCTTCGTGTCGAAAGGGTTATATGGCTTCTCGGTATACTTTTTTAAATCTTTCCAAATTTTAATGAAGTTTGGAAAAATCTTATAATTAATATTAATCATTTTGATAGGTTTCAGGGCAAGGTCATGATAATCATCTCTGTCTTCATTGGTGTTTCTCTATAATTTAATCTTTAGGGTTTCTGAACCGCGGTATTAAGGGTAATTACCCGTCGCCCAACTTAAATTGTAAAGTCCTATAATAGGACCTGTAATAGACTTACACATGTAGGTAAACTTACTGTGAATTTTTTTTAAGGGCTTGGCGATTCTGATTAAAGGGCTATTGAGAAGTAAAGGTTTAAAGGTTTTAAAGACCTGTTTGATCTTATTCAACTAATTGGTCAAGAACGCCAACGTCAACTCCTTTTTCCGTATTAATAGCCGCCGCTTTACGTGCCCTATCGCTGCTAAAAGCGTGCTCTACGATATTACGTAAAGGTATTAGGTTGGCGAATAAATTAATGGGTTCCTTATGGTAAATACGTAGAGAGGCTGAATTGAAATAAATGTTAGGAAGTTCCCTAAATCGTGTATAAAGACGTTAAATTTCTTAAATTCTTTCCCTTTAGGATGAGAGTCTTAAAATTATTCCTTTAGTTAAACCAGCTCAAAAAGGGTATTTACTAGACTAGTAAAGCTTTCCTTTGGTATACAGATCCCTCGTCCTTTAAGTTTTAACTTCAATTTAAAATTAACGGTTTTATATATCGTATTCCATATATTAATTATACAATCGTTACAAAACTTAAGATATTTACGAAAAACGCGGTTAAGACTTGCACCTTTGTTATATTTAACTATATAAAAGCTTATAAAGTTAATTAAGCACTTCTTTATTAAGTTTTCGTTGTCATCTTAACTCCGAAGATGTTTATCGTATTACTTAGAGAAAACAAACCCGAAAACTTCGATCGCTTTTAATAGGCTTTAGAAAAGTGTTATTTTAAGGTTTAGGGTAACGTAAAACTTGGTAGGCGAAGGACTTAGTATTTTGGCGTAAAGTTGTATAGAAACTTGGCGACTTAGCGTTAGATCGCACGATATGGCTTTTTTGGCGCGACTTGGTAATTTTTGTTGTTTTGGCTTAATGCAACGATGTTAACGATTTAATTGGAGTAGAAGAAGCGTAAAACAGTGAAAAAATGGTAAAGGTATGGTTTAAAAGGGTAAGGTCAAAGATTGTTATAAAACTAAGCCACGACGATGTGAACAACGATAATAATGACAAAAAAAAAGAACCCCTAATAAATAATTTCAACTAGATACTTGAAATAATAATATTATGATAATGAGAAATAAGTAAGGAATATACGGGCAAAGCCACGTTCCGCGAACAAGTCAGGGCAGTAGTTACGGTCGTAAACAAGTTCGAATACGCTTTACAACGCTTACATATCACCCATTAAGGTTTTTTAAATTAATTGGGATCCTCTCTTACAACTTTAATCCCACGTATACCAACCTCACTTAATATATACTCCCAAGTTGATAACTTCCGTTATAGAAATAAAAAAACATATAATAATACACTACATCGATCGCAAATACCGACAATCTCAATGGTCAAAATCTGGTTCAAAACCTTCGTATTCTAAACCACAACCATTACATTAACGCCAGTATGGAGGACAAAATTTGAACAGACCTATCAACAGTAAAATATATCATTGTAATAGTGGTAAAAGGTATAGGATTTTTGACAAGTCCGGTTATTAGTCAACTCGCTATCCTATGACTAAATATAGCAAACAACAAGTGATATATCACACTTGAAATCCTACTACTTCCGGGGAAAACTACCTAAACTACATTACAGGCTAGAAGGGTAAAGAAATTGTAATCAATAACGATATTTCCAAATAAATCACGTAACATAAAGTTGCTACTCCTGATACACCTTAGTAACTAATCAACTACGCTTTCCTATACGGTTTAAATTGTAAAGACCCCTACATTTACCCTAACCAAGCTTTTAACACATAAAATACCTTCAACATTTGGAACCGTTACAAGAGTAACACTTTACAAAATATTATGCCAGATAAAATTGAAACAACTCACTTAACAGAGGCTTATTTCTAATACGTAATATTACAAAGTAAAAGCACTACTATTACGGAAATGAATTATCAAAATCTTAACAAACCTAAAGTTAATTTCGACCCGAATGAACAACTATCACTACTAAAAACAACGGGTATTCAGAATATTATTAAGTCAATTACGTTTCATATCATCAAATACCCTACCCCTTTCCTCCTCTATCTAGAAAACAAAAAGAACCTAAACATTAACGTTGACGTCAATTCTGATAAGCTAGTTATAAACGTCTAAAGGTTTTCCTTCTCCTATAAGTGAGGGAATATAAGATTTCATCCTCAAGGCACAAAGGCCACGGTATTGAGCCTAACAAAGTCAAAAATGCGTGAATTATACCGAATTTATAATTACCCAAACGTTAAAAAATTATAAAAAGTCCTGAAATCCGCAAGATAAGAAAATATGAAATATTTCACTATAAAGGAAATTGAAAATCTTTTTCATTATTTCCAAACATATGACTACGCCCCTAAAACATCAAGTTTATATTGAAATACAATAAAGATTTTAAATATAGAATATTTATTAATAAATTTTGTTTAATCAATTAACGTATTTTTGGTGTTATATCTATGTCTCCTTTTTTTTAAAGAAATTCAAAAGTCCCCATAAACTAAAAATATATAGGAAACACAAAGTATACTATAAATTAACATTTACTTTCGCCGATCCAACGTACTCGTTTATAATATCAATACTAACTTTAGGGAAACTAAATTCCAGGCAAACGCCGAAATAATAGGAATGAGATGTAAACAAGTGACTATTAAGGCCTAGTGAAACATTGAGAAGGTCAAAAAAAAAAACACGCACTACTTTTTAAAACGTACGATATCTTTACACAAAATAATAAAAACTTCACCGACCATAAGGCACATCCTCAAATAACGATAAACGGCCTAAATCATACTATAGTCCCTAACAGCCCAAAACCAACGCTACTGGTCTTGAAAACGTACCCACGCCTAACAACTAAATTCCAGCTTTCGGAAACCACCTCCACCCCCCCCCCCCAAAAAAAAAGCTGAAACCTATAGTATAAAACTGAACCAACTACGAAGAGAACCGGCACAACATCAACTAAATAATGCTATCAACATAAAAAACAATCCCACGACAATAAATATACTTACTTCACTGTAATAAAATAAAGTCCTCGCATAACGGAAACAAGGAAAATAAGATAAAACATTTAAAATCTTAAGTATCGTTAACTCTAGAAAATTTATTAAAACTGCTAACAACCCCGCGATGTTTCGAATAAAATAAGTTAAACTTTACGTTAAAGCTATCAATCATAACGATAAAACCTTTCAAATTAAACGAATAACCTAATACAACCTTCTTTCCCCCCTCCGTAATAAAAAAAACCAATGAAAAGTTATCGATTCAGATGACTATCAAAAAAAGGGAATATTAATAACAAAGAATATACAACGAAGATAATTTACAATGCTATTTAAATTAATAGAAAAAAAAAGGATAATCAAATTTTGGTTGTAAAACTCCAAACATCAGGATTTATTAAAACCTTCGCCAAACCTTTTGAAAAAAGAAATAAAGTCGAAATTAACGGGCTCTTTATTCGAAAGTTATACAATTCGTATCCAGAAACAACTTCTGCCTCTAAAACACAAATATCACAATCTTTAAGTCGAAAAGAATATACGAAATCAAAGGTAAAACAATGGGACGGCTATAAAAAAAAGTCATGTTTAATAGTTGAAAAATACAGAAATAAAGTTGAAAACTTGATTCTTACGTAATCTCCAACGATTTAGAAGACTAGTTAACAATTAGTAATCGTTTTGGAAATAAGTTTGCTAGTTACAACTAAAACGATGTTTACTCTTAATAACCACGGTATAACTTGAACGTACACTTAATTAACAAACGATTTACAAAGAATTATTTTACTTCAACTACTACTGGAATTATGTAATAAGTACCTTTCAGGAATGGTAATACGATAAATTGAATTATTCAACGCACTAGTAAGAGTAAACCCTTATTAATATTTAACCTATGATTGAACTTCAAATGATAATTATGTATTAAGTCTTGAATATACGACTTATACTTATTGATAACGTGAAAAGAAGGAACTTTGGATTAATTAATATACATATTAACGATACTCTTTTCTTTGAAACTACAAAATTAGTAATATTGGTATGACAGGCGACTAAGAGCTGAAATTTTTGAAATTGTAAACCGGTTCCACCTTTGGCGACAAGAAATTAATTCAAATTGAACGGATTATCAACCCGTTGACTTAGTATTAATAATTACCCTAAGTTTCGCTAAAGAGAACAAGGTGCTAATATTTATATAATTAAGAAGATTAACGTAAATAAAGCTCAACGATGCTAGAAATAACACTCTTGTAGTAACTATATCACCACTTATTACTAACTAAAAATCTTTTTCATCCTATCCATCACGTTATAAATATGAAACTTAACGGATGAAGACTTCAACCGATGAAATAAAGCCCTATAGTAGTAGAAAAGGAATCTAAACTGAAAAAATCCATATGATTCTAATTAATATATTAAAAGCTAAATTAATGATTTTTAGAAACGACTCCTTTACAAACAATAAAAACCTATCGTTATAAATTGGCTTTCTAATAATCCTTATCAATTGAAACAATCAAAAAGACCAGTTTATCATTACAAGAGGCCTAATCCACTACATTTTTAACAAATGTAAGAGGATTACACGAAATATGCTAGCTTTAAATTTCTATAGTATAATACCCATCTTGGATCTAGGTATATAAATATAAGAATCACTTAATATTATCATTAAACAGCGAAGGATTTCCTTTATCCCGGAAGTAATTTATCTTGATCTGAAAAACAAATTTGAATACCTTTTCAATCGCGGAACAACTAAGAAAAGCAATTAATATTCAATGTTATAATATATCTTAAAGCCTGAAAATTTAGGGAAATTGATAAGTTCCGATTAATTGATGACAAATAAAATCTCGTTAATATCATAACGAAAACTTCGCTAAATAATTCCGTTAAAATTAACAGACAGCAATAAACTGACTATACTCATCGAAAATTATGTTAACAAGCCATCTATTAAGATTAAGTTACGTACTAGTAAATAGGAAATCGCTGATAAGCTGGAGAACTACTAGAATATTAAAGTCGACGACTTATTTAATTAACATAGTTAAGTTTAAATTTGTACAGATTGGTGATAAAAACCTTGTTTGCGGAAATAGATAAAGTTGAAACTCGGAACCCTAGGGTAAATCAAGGTAAATGGGGTCAATTTGGTTGTAGAATCAATAGGAGCTAGGCCAGTTAATTAAAGTATAATTTAGTGGTACCCGGCAACAATTGGTCGACGACACTGGCGTGCGCGCATAAAACAAAAAGCCGTGAGTATTGAAATCGCAGTAATCAAAATGCAATAAGTCAACTTTACTTATAATAAAGTTGACTATATTAACTGTAAGTTACGTATATTGTTTTGAATGTCTATTTTATTGACAACAAGTAGAATACAATATACGCTCACTATACACCAAGGCCTAGACCAAGCGATTAGCTATATAATTACTATGCAGAACAGCTAGTGGTTTGCCAAACATAGAACAATATATCTACCACTTGACTACTGCAATACTACTATTACATGGACCACGCCAAAAATTAACAAAGTTTCAATGTTTAAAGCAATACCAACAAAAACTCTTTATTATTATTATATTACCAGTAATATAACAAGGGATTTATCTTTTTAATAATTTTATTTCAACTGTTATTAAGGTTCAACAACCGTTGCTTCTCGATCCCGTCCTTTTTTGAGAAAGGGTGGCGAATACTGGACAGGTATTTGTGACAGTGAAGTAGTGTACAACATAAAGGGTAGTCAAGGTGGTGAAGGAGGTAAGGGGTACGGGCTGATTAGGTATAAAATCTGTTTCCCCCAATTACTAACCTCGTCGATATCGTCGCTTATACTGGCTTTAACCCCTTCGATAACGGTGTCCCGCCGCGTTAAAAACGCCGTGGTTGCGGTTTGGGTCTTGCCGTTCTTCGCCGCCTTAATGGCGACGTGAAGGAGCCTTCGTAAGGAGATCAAACGCCCGAAAGGCGTCTTTGCCGCAACGGCGACGCAATAAGCCACCAAAAACTTAGCGGCGTTAATAACGATGGGAATACACCCGCCTTTATATTTTGTAAATATTACTTTTTTTTAATATTAGATCCGGTTTTAATTGGGACTTTAAAAGTTTGTATGCGCGTATTTGGCGCATTTTATATCCTGCTCCCTGCTAATGTAATCCTCGTTACTAACTCCCACCAATTGAAACCGCATACAACCCATATAAAGCTGCTTTCTACTAAATGTAATGAGGTACAAGTTGGTGGTGAAGGTCGGGAAAACGAAAAGAAAAAAAGGAAAGGGGTTGAAAGGGAGCGTAGGGCGTCTGGAGTGCATTCAACGCGTTTGGAAACTAAAGGTTTCCGCATACAGGTCCGTACGCGCCAGACCTTTACGCTAATTACGCGTGGTTTTCCTAATCAAGATATTATTCATAATTAGTATGGATACCCCAGTTAACGAATGTAGGGGTTACAAAGATACATAATGATGTTTTCTATTTTTAGTTATGTTGGTTTTATTTAAGAAAAGATTTAAAGTTCGCAGTTGTATTAATAGGGTTTATTTTCGTTGTGAACGCGACGTATTGGTTATCATGCGTATATAAAAGCCCCCCTATCATTATAACATACCTCGCGATACCTACGTGCCACTATACACGCGTTTTACTTACGCCTTTTATATGGACTTTGACCTCGTAATTTTTGCTTTATGAAGCTCTTCTTTCTCCAAAGTTCCCATAGAGTTATATTTTTAACACCAGTAAGCGCCGGACAGTATCTAAAACGGCCGTCTTTTACTGCGCGACCAAGGCTAAAGTTTACACGCTTCAAGGTCTCTAAGCTGTAGAGAATCCTCAATACTTGATTGCTGGGATAGCGAACAGTTGCGGCGGCTTATACTGGTTCTGTCGGCTTCTCGTTACAATCTCTTTCACCAGTATCTACAGGTATGTTTCCTAGCAGGTATTAAAATATTTTTCAATCGGAACTTCATTTTAATAGTACAATACGAAAAAAAACCTTATTTCGTTAAGTGGCACGATTAAATCCTTACGTGAAATTTTACTTTTGATTTGGAAGAACAGATATCTGTACGGCTAAAACTGGATTTCTGAACGTTTTAGTGGTTATATAATAGTCTGGTCTATACATTAACGTACAAAGAAGACAATATAATATTTAAAGATAATAGTAATGATAAACACAAGAGAAAAAACAAGCACCTGGATAGTGCACCCCTCAGATGCAAACTTAGATACTCTCACCCAAGCTGTAACCCCTACTATGCACTCTGCTAGCACGCTTCCTCACGTTTAATAACTATAATAGTATATACCTTGAAGAGTAGTATCCATATTATCAATCTTTACTTTATTCATAAAGCCCTTATACTCATAGTTTAGTAGTAACGATTATTGTTCATAATGTAATCCCGAAAATTACTCCTTATATATTTAGTAAAAATATTGGTGATATTTTATCCAAGGTTCTAATCAGTTATTGAATCATAATAGTATCATATAGGGTGTAGATTTTTCCGAAGGGTCATCAAACCTTATAATAGAGTAAATATAGATGTTATGTAATGTAAATTAGTATAAAGTAGAATACCGCCGATGATTTAGGCAAAGTTTCTTTTATTCCTCCTCAAAGAACACGTTACCATTTCGAAATAAACTTCCAATAAATTATTCAACATTTCCACGTTTTATCACCGGATTTTAACCACCTTATACAATATTCCTTTACGTAAGTCCCGTAACAAACGATGTCGAATGACGTAGTAATGCACGTGTATCACCGAGGTTGCCACCACCACCGTTATATTAATCTAAGCTATGAATAACATTTCTGCCATGCTCCCTCCACCAATTCCCCCTGCTTAACCGCTCTTAACTTTAATTTTCACTCTCCATTCTCCTTAAATATCAAATAAACGTAATAACAGTAGTATAAAAAGTAGGAGTATTTGTACGAGTAAAAGATGATGAATTTTACCTGTTCGTTGAAAGTTGAAACTACGCTATCTATTATCAAATCTACAAAACGCCACAAATTTATGATTCACGAGTGGTAAAGATACATTTAATATTGGGTTTTGGAATAGTAATATATGTTAACATTAGCATAAAAAAGGATGATATAGCGGAGTTGGCTTGTTATTTAGAGGCGCGCCTTATCAAAATACGCTAGGAGGCTACTTTAGCTCGTAAAACACTCAAAAATAGGCTTAATATTAATATCCCGAGCTGTTTTATGCCTAAGGTTTATATATATTACGTCTTCTTCACCATTACAGGTAAATCCGTAGAGAAATATCGTCAAAATTAGGTATATTTGTATGTTATTACCGTTACCAACCGGTTAACAATAGGTATACGCCCATACCTATCGTATCGATCCTGTTTGAAAATATGTTTTCACGCGCCCGCCTTGTTTACGTTATGTTACTCCACTTTATCGTCATGTAATATTGGACTTGGACTAATTTTTCGCCATATATCAATAGGCGGCCTACCGATACGGCTAACGTTATCATCAAGTAACACGCGGGCCTAATCTTTCATTACTTAGGTAAAAGTAATAACGTTTTCACCCGTTCCCATAAAAAAGACGTTCCGGCCCCTTGCCATTTCCTCAAAGGCATATTACCCAAAATGCAAGAAGTGACTATTTTTCCTAGGATAATGACAATGACTACAAGGATTACAGCAGGAAAGACAACGTTAACAATAACGTTTACTCCCTTTCTACCTCATCTTATAACGACTACTAACCACCATTTATTTATTTATTTACTTATATGAACTGGCTTCTATGTGAATATTCATTTGATGAGATATATTATCAATAACGGCAATGTAAATGATGAATGGTTAATCAATAGTCCGCATTATCATATAAACAGTTAATAATAAATGTAAAGGACGAAATTTACGTTGTAAACATTTACTAATAAGACCAGAAAGAACAATATAAAGTACTGTTTTTAATAAAGTAAAAGAAATTGTAATTACATATTAGGGATTAGGTTATATCATCTTTCCAGTAACGCAAAAGAAAAAAATACTGGTAAATACAAGCGATTTCAATACGGCAATCAGAATACCATTAGTCATTGAATCTGCCAAATTCGATATTTCATAGATCTATTTCGTCTCCTCAATTTAGCAGCGCTTTTATGATTCACACAAAGCTATAATATCAATGAAAAAAACGCTTTTCATTGGTTGTACCAAATTTAACAATAAATTCGTAAAAGGAAAAGAAATATTCAAGATTAATAAAGGGAAAGTTTTTTTATTAAAACCCGACGTAATTATTTAAATCGTTCTCATTATAATGATACAGGATCCAAAGCCTCCAACTATCCTATACATATTGAAAACGAAAACGATCTGTATAATACGTTTATATTTGGTCGAACTCCAATTAATAATGTTAGCATATAACATTATCTTGTCCCGGTCCAGTATTATATTACTGATAATAAATATAAACATTAAACACGAATTACCATAGTTCTCATTTACGAAGAAAATATCAACAAAAAAAACAATTTCTTTATCTATATGTAGAACGTCAAGAAGTGTAAATTACGTTTTAAGTTTCGCATTTGATTTTTGAGGCGCTGATATAGCGCCCGGCATCTATCATTAAATACTTTCTTTGAATAGTATGCAACGATAAAAAAGTCCAATGCCATTTATGATTACGCAAACGATGCAATACAGGCTCTATATACACGTTAAAATCTTTATTCGTCGACGCGCTTTTCGTTGAATGTTATGACCCAAGGACCAAATGCAGGTCACGAAATAGGCCAGCGGTCGGCTGCGCCATTAAGAGTCTGATATCCAACACATCAAGGGGGGAACATCTCTTATGTAAGAAACCAAGGGTTAGGGTTAGCCGATGGATCGCTAGGATAGTAAGGCGATCCAAACGATCCAGTACTGAAAATGGTGTAAAGGCCATAGGATAAAAGGACACGGTTACCACCACATATATAGCATTTCCTTCATAGCTCTTCAGTTGTCAATCTAAGTATTCAGTTTACACATCTTAATAGCCTCACAGATTTTGATCATTACTTGCATGATTGCGATATTATTTACTCAGGACCTCTGCTATCTTCTTGATAACATAAACCATCTAATACCTTCTATATACTAATGAGTATTGAGTATGATCATTACATTGAATTTATTAAAAAAAGATATTTTGAAAACTATTCTTTTTAAGAAAGTTGGAAAAGCCTATTTTGAAACCAAATTATCGAATTGTTAAAGTAAATATATCGATTCGTCGTCAAATATTTATTTGGCTTCGCTAGTAAATTGGCCTCTCAAAGTATCCAATTTTACGAGGCGGAAAACAGCGTATTATAAAATATTAATATGTTGTCAATTTACATTCGACGACTATAAATCCTTTAAATGATGCTGTGGGAACTAGTAGGTAATAGCTCAAGGTAAATCTAGCTATTTCGAGACGTTTTATAATGCCTTTGATATATGTTAAACCATTATATACTAACCTTCATTCATCCGTAAAAAGGTTTGAGGATATATAATAATATCTTGAATGGGTAGTATTTCTGGAGCTATACAATCAGGTATACATGAATACTCCGCTTAAGGAGTTTCGCCGATTATATATAGACTTAATTCATATCTCGGAATTTATACTGTAAGTTTTGAGTCTAACAGGAGAAAGTAGTAAACATTAAAATTAAAGGGTTGATTATTCGTTATAAAGTAGTCTATTAAGTTATAATATCTTTTTTTACTTTCATTATTATATATTTTTACCACCAATCGGCCTTTTTATAAAGTTTTCTAGTTTTTTCCCTTTGTTTTCAACGAGTTTCGTAGTCAAGAACTTATAATCGCCGTGGATCACCGGGTCGAAAATATTGAATTAGAATACGCCTTACTAGATAACAAAAAATACTTCTTTCTGTGTCGATTCTTCACAAAGATTTACTGGAGCGATAATAAAGCTTTTATAACGGAGCTTCCTATTAAACTCACGGTCCACTACCTCCTTCTAAGTAATAAAGAAATATGAAATGAACGCCTTAATTCGCTTTTCATTTATCGATTCAAATGGATGATTACATTGGCTTCGTTTTATTAGCTTGGTTTATTCATTGGGTTGAAATGTTGAAAGTCATATAAAGGTAATAAAAACATAAGTTATCGCAATGTCGTTCGAGTCATCGTAAAAGCAGGGTAACTATCGCTACCCGGCAGGTATTGTTTTAAGGGCTTATTCATTTACTTCGTTTTATTCTTGTATTATAATATAACAAAATAAAACTCGTATAGTTCGACAAATTTATCAACACATCGTATCCCTAAACAATGCTAATCTTACAAAAGCTAGTTTATCCTTCTTTAATCTTCTAAATAAGGATCTTAAATTGTAAGGACAACTTTAAAACAGTTATCTTCTGCGGACCTTTTTATATCTATAAATCTTCCGAAATATCACTTTTAACTTTCAAAAAAATCATGGTTCCTATAACCTTAATTGTAACGTTTGGTTCTTTAGATCGAGGTCTATAATAGTTCCGAATTCGTATAGACTCTGAAATAAATACTAAATTCAAGGAGCATAGGAATCAATACATGTAGACCAAACGTATTACTGACCACTTTTACAACTATTTATAAAATGAATTCCTTCGAATATATCCCCTTTACTTCTTTTAAAGTATGGTATAAGTTTTTTTTATAAGCTATAATTCCGTTTACATTTTCTAACCCTTTGAGATATATTTACCGATATCTATTTACGCTCGTTACATGCTATCTTAACTTTGGTTCGTCTCTTGTTAGAATAGAAAAACTTCCTTATATTATTGTTAATTCAATCCGAAAAACGAAAATTAGTATTTAGATTATATTCGATTAAAGAATTTTGTTAATCCATTATTGAAACATTTCGAGTAAATCCAACGGTTTAAAAATACGTTGTAACGTTGATTACGTAAGGGAGGGGTTCTTCTTCAAGTTAAATAATATCAATAATAACATCGCTATAAAAGTTAATATCATTTTACAAGCTAAATTTAAATTTTTAAAGGGCTTATAAGTATAAGTGGTACATATAACAGAACCTTTTTATAATCTTTGAGGCCTCCTTTCTCACATTTATATAATTCGCCGCGAGAAACAATCGCAAAAAGCGTTTTACAACAGTATATCCGTATCGTCGGTATAATAAAAGTAATTTTCATTGTATGAAATATATGGCCTCGATCCTTTTTAGTTGGAAGAAAAACCAAAAATACCAAAACATCAACTTCAATGGAATATACAAGCTATCAGAAACACGAACGAGTTTCAATACGATACGTGTAATCCCTTCAAATTTAACAAAAGTTTAGTAAATTAGGTTTTAGATGATGTTAAGCCCTTTCAACTGTGAATAACTGTAGGGTTGTTGAAAACACCAATCGATTACATATACTACAAGTAATACGCTCTGCAAGGTAAGCTATACATAGTATACCATTGAACGAAACTATCATCTTGTAAGTGTGTGTCCTTAAATTTGCTTGAGAGGTAACCCAGAACCTGTAACAACACACAAAAGATTGTCAATACATAGTTGGTAGAAGGCTAGTTGTTGTATTGATTGAGTGAGAATAGATTTATATGTTTTTATGGCTTGCTACTTGTCGATACTATATTCAATAGAATTTAAGGCTAAATAAACTAATATCAGGTATACTAGGATATCTCAGCTATGAATTCTATCAAGTAGGATGCAAACCATACATGTAAGAGTATATAAACATATGGATTATTATAGAAGTAATCTTCATACTACCTTACCAAAATTATTATAAGCAGGTTTTAGACCCCCTACTTTCTCATTTCCGAATATTTCTCTTTTTTTTTTACGACAACGTACGACGAATCTATTGGTTTTTTTTCTACTTTTATTTAAAATGGTTAGAAAGAAGCCTATTTATAACGACAAATCTATGTTATTTGTAAAGGAATCGTTCGTATAGATTATCAACTTAGCTTTCGACAGGTCAATCGGAACCATATTAATTCCTCGGTTCAGGTTTCGTATTTGTTAATTTAGCCTTTGGTTTTATCAGTTTAAGTTTCAATCCGTTAGGTCCTGTATTTGTGCCGTAATCTATAGGTTGGAAAAGGTTTCCGATTGGTATAAGATGGCAATATATCTGCTATGGGCGCGTTGTTACAAGTACTGTTAAGCTTTGGTTACACTAATCTTGTTAATTGTGGCAAAACCAGCGCTTTAATCTTTTTAGCGAAAACTGAGGCTAGTATAAATACTAAGTATACACATTGACTATTGGTTGATATTAAGTTGGTAACGTTCTTCTAAAGTTGTGATTGGACTATGATTTTAAAAATTTAAGTCCTTAATCGCTTGTTTTTTCGATGTTATAAATCTAGCCGTTTCAACAAAAAAAGTATCGTTAGTTTGTTTATCCACCTTTCAAAAGTCTTTCTTTTACGTTACCAGGAAGTACGGGTTGTATATTAAAGACTTTATTTCTAGTCATAACTTGAAGTACGATTGGTAGGTTACAAAATAATAAAAGTTTGTTTTTACTAGTCTATAAAGTAATTCAACACATTGTATTACCGTCTCTAAAAGGTATTTTCTACGCAGTTTCTTTGGTAATCACAGTAATAGGATCCGCTATAAATCGGTCGCTAATTATATGTACATTTGCGTTATATTACAGCTATTAAGAGTTAACTTTCCTTTAATTTTAGCTGGTGAACTTGTTTTTAAAGCAATAATTAAATTTTGATTAATCTTTTGAATCTTCATTGATTACATAAGGATTTAATTCAAGCCTCTATCATCGTATACTCGAACGATTAGGCGTAAATTTTCGTGTAGTTGCCCTGTGGTTTTACCCTTAACCTTGCGTATAATTATTGAGTCAAAGATTGTGATATTCGAATTTTAGAGGTTGAAGTCCGCTTTAGATATAAATTGTATAACTTTTTGAGCTAGAAATCCGTTTCTTTCTACTTTATCGCGTTTCTTAAAAGGTTTGCCTATGGTTTTAGTAAAGTCTTCAATCTAGAGCTTGAACGCTAAACTTTTGTTGTCTTTTTTTTTCTTATTTACCCACACAGTATTGTAAATACGGCCTAGTATATATTACTTGAGTTTAACGTTTCGCCTCTTTAATAATCGTTTGCATTAGCGAGGTTTTATTAGTTTCTTGATAATGGGTAGAAAAAGATCCTATTAACATATCCACTTAATTTAGGGGTTTTCATTACTATCGTTATTCACCTTAATATAAGGTTTAATTTTGGTAATGCGAATCTTCTCCGGACTGTAAACAATTTTGATAATTATTCTAGGATTCAAAATACGAAATATTTTGTATTGGTTATCCGAATGATCTGAATTCCATAATACGATAACTTTACTCCTTAAAGATAAAACAAGTACATCGATCGTTGTAGGTCCGTTTTTAGTATTAGGAGTATTATTAATATAACGTTATATCAATTCCTTCCGCAATTTCTTTAGTACCTTACCATAGGCCATAAATTTCATCTAGGTACTAGCTGATAGCGGAGATTCACTCGTCAAACTTGTATACGCTTTAAAGACCAGTAGTGTTGGTACCAGATCATCAGGGCCCATATTGGTATTCAGGCTTTTTACCGCTATTTAAAAACGTTTTTTTCTAGTTCATAAAGTTATTAATCTCTAACGTGAAGATATTTTACGTTTGGAAAAGTAATTTGTATGCCCTATAGACTATTCTAATAATTTAATAGGCTTTAACAAGATAATGTTTGTACTAAATTTACATTATTATAGAATTTGCTTGCACCACCACCGTAATAAATTTGGTACTAGTATTGTAAACAATGACGTTAAGTAGGACTAGGTACGTGTTAATTCACAGTATATTTAACGTTTTCTACGTGTCCTTCATCCATCATGAGTTTAGATAATTGGTATCGTGAAAAAAGGTTACGTAATGAATAATATGAAGAAATAGGCCTGTTATCCTAATAAAATACGTTCACCAAAATCTCATAGTTAAAACTTTCACCGTTTTTTAACGTGAATTTGAATTTTCGAGAGGCTTAGATATACGTTTCATAAAGTTGATAGAGCTTTTTAATAGCTTTCAAAGTAGAATATTCTATGTTATTGTTCCTTATGAACTTAGGGAATTTATATAACCTATTAAGGTTTTGGTAAATAAAACGTCAATAGAGTCAATGTATTTTTGACTTTAACAAATTCAATGACATTACCTTCAAACCTTGAAGATAAAATTATAAATACTTTTACTTAGAGGCGAGGGGAAACTTTCGGCTGTTTTTAACTAACTTATTAGTGTTAAAGTCGTCGTTAAAATCGAGTGTCTTTATTTTTCCAAATAAAAAAGAAAAAGAATAGTGTAATCAAATATGTAAAAAGTAATTGGTTTAATAATAGTCTGAATTACTGTTATCTTTCATAATGATAGTTATTTGTTTATGTAGAAGCTAACTTTAGTTTTGCTAGTCTTTTGACGATTAATCTTTATTGCAGTAGTTCTCTCTCTCCATAATACCACGTATTACAAATAGTTTACTATTAAATACATTGTTAACCCTGTATTTGTCATAATACCTTGAAATATGTAGTCTTCGTAACTATTGAGAGAGTTCAAGGTATATAAGGGATTAAAGCCTTGGTTAGGGTAAAGGTAAGGATTTTTGCCATTTAAATGATATAAAAATATGTGGTTGGCTTGTTACTAAGCCGCGTTAGAAGTAGTATTATTATGTTATGTAACTCGTTTAAGCGTATCGTTGGTGTTAGAATCCTCTTTATCTTATAAGTCTACAATGCGGTTAACTAGTTTTATTTATGGGTAATGAGGTATTAAAAGGAATGTATCGTTTATTGCTGATAAAGTTTAGTTGGAAGGTGGCGAGTGGATTAATAACCGGACTTATCATAAATCCAACAAATTATATTATTATTATAATGATAATTCGTAAGGTTAGAAGATCCGTTTTAGTTTTACCTTTGTTATTAATGCCAATTGTAATGATTACACTAAATACCCGTGAGTAAATAGAAGGTGTCAGAGGGTTTATGTTAGCAGTAAGGTAGCAGAGGTAACAAAGGTGCAATATCAAGAAGATGTTTGTTCGTGCTATAGGATGATCATTAGCCGTTAGGCTATTTAGATATGTAGACTGAATACTTAGATTGACAACTGAAGAGCTATAAAGGAAATACTATCTATGTGGTGTTGACCGTGTCCTTATATCCTATGGCCTTCATACCATCTTCAGTACTGAGGCTCACCGGTGCTCACTGAGGCTCACCGGTGCTTATTGAGGCTCACCGGTGCTCACTGAGGCTCAGTGAGCACTTGTGATCTAGATAACCCTAACCCTGGAGGATTGCCTAGTCTGGTGCTGACAAAGAGATGTTCCCYGCCTGATGTGTTGGACTTCAGGCTCTCGGTAGCTCAGCTGCATGCTGGCTTGTTTCCTAACCCGCCAACGTGCTTGGGTCATAACACCAATGTGATTATAGCTTCCAGTCCGAAGGTATTGTACCAGATTCTAAGTGTTAAGACTACCTATCCTTGCGATTGACTTAATTCATCAGGGCGAAGTTTTTTTATTTATGTCGCGGAAATCATCAATTTGGTAGTAAATATTAGTAGAGTTTATAGTACGTGTTATTATGGTCACAAGCGAGGATTTTAAGTTGTTAAAAAGTATTTAAAGGTGGTATCTGGGCGTTATATGGTATATTATAAGCAGTTAACGTCTGTAATAACTGCCCATCTCTATTCTCGGAACGTGGCTTTGCCAGTGTAGGTCATTTCCAACATTTACTAGTATAAAATTTACTTTTTAAGCATTTAATTCAAAATATAAATCGGTATTTCCTTTTCTTCTTTCTTTATTATTATCTTTATTTACCTTGTGGTAGTATAATTCGTATGGTATTACGCGAGGTGAATATCTTATTCGAAATAGCGTTCTATATCATTCTACATTTTTGGGAAGGTTTCTACTCGCTTTATTAAGGTTAGGTAATAATCCTTAGTAAACCTTTATTAACTTGCAGCTAATACAGTAGGCTCATACAAAGAAATACACTCAATTTTCAGTCAGTATAATCAACCTTACTGTAAGTGAAGTTGACCTACTGTATTGAAATTACTACTATTCCAACATTGACGGCCTTTTATTTTTGTATACGTAAGTCAGTATGATTCACCAATTTGTTCCGGTAACCGTTAAATTATACCCTCATTAACTGGCCAAACCCTTGTAAATTCTAGTTAATTCTTACACCCAAATTAACCCCATTAACATTTAAATTGACCCTATTTACTCTTAATAAGTTTACGCCTTCAAGGAACGATTTTGTCGATACCTATAAAAAGTTCTTCCTCCACAGGTTTATCTAAACTTCTAATTCAACTGTGCCAATAAAAGAGGTTGTTATGCTTAATTCTCTGGCGTTCTTTCAGTTTGCTAATATATCCTTATCAATTGGCACGTAATTTAGCCTTACCGGGTGGTCTATTAACGTAATCCTCGATACGTATAGTTGATATATTACTATTTATAAACTTTTTAAGGGTGTTGTTTGGCGACTCCTTATTTATGACATTGATAGGGTTTTCTTCCTCATCAGTCCACCTAAACTACTCGATTTCTCTGCCTTTATAGGCTTCGCGAAGTGTTATTAAGTCGATTATTAGACGTTTTTTATTAGTCGTTCCGAGCGATAAAATGTATTTAATAATCTCTTTAAGTTGGTATAAATTACCACCAGTGTAGAAGGAAAATTTAGCTCATTTATCATGAAGTTAATGGTTTTATATGGGGCTATATTCATATTAAAGCCTTTCGAAATGTCGTCAATCTTTAACGTTAGTACGTTTCAGGGAATCTTTTTGTATTTGATAAAGGTTTCATAAATCAAGTTTCCGACCATATTATACTTGTCTTTACGCCTATTTTTATTAGTTAAGGTTACGACCAAAATAATCTACAAAGACAAGTTGATATTATTTTTACAAGAACCATGTGTTAAAATTATTAAATAATCTTTCAACAAATTAATTCGTATTATATTCATTCTTCGGTCTAAGTTTCGTATATATTATTTAAACGGTTTGTTTACTAGATTCAAGTATTTATTTGTTTATTGTGTCTGTATAGTAATGGATAGGTCGTGGGAGGTTTTCGGTTTGTATGAGGTAACGATGTAGCTGCTACGAATGTTGTTCCAGATACTGTTGTATCTTTTCTACTTTAGTCTTATGGATTATAGCCGAATTAACACCTTAACCCTTTCGTAAACTGAGGCCAGTATCAATACCAAGTATTCGGATTAACTATTTATTAAAGTTAAGTTAGTTTTTCTTTCGCCAACATCGTAACCGGCTTACATTTCCAGAATCTGGAATCCTTAATTACCTGTTATTCGGATGCCACAAAGCCAGCCATTCCAACGAAAAGGGTATCGTGAATTTATATTATTACCAGGCCCGATTCCTTCTTTCACGTTATTAGAAGGTACAGATGGTATATTAAAAACATTATACCTTGCCATAGCTTGAAGTATAATCAATAAATTAAAAACCAATGAGCGTTTGCTTTGGGCAGTTTGTATGATAGCTTGATATAACGTATTACTATCCTTAGAGAGTAGGTGGCACGTAATTCCTGTAGCAATTTTAGTAGGACAATCCGCTGTAAATCGGTTGTTGATTGCGTGTATATTTACGTTATATCTCAGCTATTAAATATAGAAATGCCTTTAATTTTGGCTAGTGAACTTGCTGTTAAAACGACTACCAAACGCTCGCTGATATCTTAAATTGTTAGCGAATACGTCAAGATCCAATCTTTAATTTTATTAACGTATTTTTACGCGATTAGGCGTGAAATTTCGTACAGTCACCCCATGGTCTTGCCCTTGACCTCGTATATAATTATTAACTTAAAAATCGTGACATTTAGCTCTTGGTGGTTAAAGTCGATCTTAGGCATAGATTGTATAACTTTTCGAGTTAGGAGTCCTTTAAACTCGACTTTTTTACTTTTTTAGAGGGGTCTGTAGAACATTTTAATAATATTTTGTATTCTAAGCTTTAATGTTAAGTTTTAGTTATCCTTTTCTTTCATTTTTACCCCAGTAGTATTGTAGCGACAACCATGTGTATATTTCTTCTCTTTTATATTTTTTTCGGGAGACATCCGTACCGGTAGCGTTTTATCAGCTTGTTAACTACAGGTAAAAGAGGATCTTATTAACTGGACAGTTTGGTTTAAAGTTCTTTATTATCGATAGCTTTGATATAAATCTTAACTTGGGTAGTATGAAACGTTATGAGGTCGTTAATAGTTTCAACAACTACTTTAAAGTTTAAGATACTTAAGGTTTTGTATAGGCTCCTTTATTTTCCTGGTTCTTGTTATATGAGGACTTTACTTTATAATGACAAAGTAAGTAAGTCGATTATCGTGGGCCCGTTTCTAGTATTATGGGCTTCGTTTACATATCGTCGTGCCAATTCCTTCCGTAGTTCTTTTAGTATTTTTCTGTAGATTATGGCTTATTCTTAGGTACTTATCAATAGTAGAGATTTACTCGTTATATTTAGGTACAATTTATATAAGACCGTCAAGGTTTATTATATTGCTTAGATCCTTTAGCGCTATTTAAAGGCGTGTCTTTAAGTCCATAAAACTTTCAATCTCTAATATAAGGATATTATTTGTTCGCCGAAGTAGTACGTTTACTTTTTTATCTTTTCCAATACTTTAATAAACCTTTACAAGTACCTGTTTATACTACATATGTTGGAATAGTATTACGTGCAGTGCAGTAGATCAACTTTACTTACAGTAAAGTTGACTATACTGAATTGCAAGTTAAGTGTATTACTTTGTGGAGACTTACCGCATTGGGTGTAAGTCAAGTGCAGTACGCTGCAATTCAATCTAGGGTATGGACCAAGCAATTGGCCATATAAATTACAGTGCAGACCGGCTAGCGGTCTGTCAAACCTAGAATAATACATATACCACTTAAATAATGCAATACTACTGTTACTTCGAAGACCAATCGAATCGACAACATTGTAACGTTTAAGATCTACCGACACTTATTAGTGCTTATTAGGTTAATCATAGATAAGCTAAGTAGAAGAAGAAGCTACTTTCCAGTTACGCTCTAAGTTAAACGACTGTTGGGGTATAGGAAAGGATTTTGCGAAAATCCTTTATTAGTACTACGCTAGTTTTCCAACGGAAGCAAAATAGAGAAGACTTTTGGATTTCGTTAGTCTTAAAAAGACAATCTGGATGTTAGCGATGGTATCGCTATTAAAAACACCAAGAAATATTTATTAAATACTTTTTATGAAGATGTTGAGATTAACTGTTAGAAATCTTAAACTCCGGCAAGTTAGTAAACGGCTAAGTTAATACTACTACGGGTGTTACTACTGTAAGAAAAACAACTAAGTCTCTACGTCAAACAACTACAATAAATAACCTTTTCCCTTCAATAACAAACGACCTCCGACCTTACCCTTTACATCAAACCTTTACTTATACTTTACTATTTTTCACTTTCCACGCCACTTTAATCGTTAAGTTCGTTGCTCTAAGCAAAAACACCAAATTACGTCGAGAAAGCCACGTTACGCGATTTTACGCCAAATCTCTAAGTTTCCACGCGACTCTATGACAAAACACCAAGTTTTCTACGTCCAAGATCACTAAGAAGTCAAAACGCCAAGATGTTTACCGTTAGTGCTTACTTTAAAACTATTACCAACCCCATTAGAAAAGCAGCAATTGAAGCGTTCGGAACAGTTTTTACTAAGTTTTACGACGAATAACTTTTGATTACGGACGTTGATAAGACCTTAATTGAAGCTTGCCTGACTAACTACTTTAGCTTGTACATCCTCGAGTTTGATGCCGGTGAAGACCTCAGCCGCGGAGCCCGCGTTTTTTAAGACTTTCGCGAGTTTTTCCACTACTAGACTCCTGATATGTGGAAGACGATTTAGCGTACGATTAAGGTTAAGTTAAAAAAGGAGGTTACACGCCGTGGTATTTACATTCTTGAGAAAACTCTATTAGGATTGGCGGAAACCTTCTTCGAGCTAGCTTAATAAGAAGAGTTCCCTTAAGACCCGGATCCTTAAGACTTTTAGCGAAAAGGGAAAGGCGTTAAGAGATATGAACGCCTGTATAAACTTTTTAGGGAACCTTTGACCTACCTTTAACTAATTCAAACCTTTTTATGTGCTGGCGATGAGGAACATGTTAATCTTTTCAGCAGTTTAATACCTTTATTTAATAGCGTGGAATACGTCTTTAACAGCGTTAGGGTACGTAAAGCAGCGGCTGTTAACGCAGCTAAAGGTATTGACGTTGGTATTTTACACTAGTTAATTGAGTAAGATGGTTAGGTTTTTTAAAAACTCTAAATACCTATCGCCCCTCAATAATTTAATCGTTAAGCTCCTTAAAAACCTTCACCCTTTAGATTTTCCTATGTATGCGAACCTACCACAGGTCCTATTACAGGACTTTACCCTTTAGGCCAAGCGACTGGCAACTACCCTTAATACTGTGCTTCAGAAGCTTCAAGGCTTAAGCCGTTAGGAAACACTATTTAAGTTTGGAATAATTATCGCGACTTTTTCCCAAGATCTATTAGGATGGTTAATGCTAACTATAAATTCTTTACGGACTTCGCTTAAATCTGAGATGATATAGAGAATTATGATATAAAGCCTTACAACCTCCTCTACATTAGGATGATACCCTTTCTAAACATTTGTAAGTAAATGGAGGTTTCACCTTCTGATTTTTACTTATAATTTCCCGAAGTCTTTACAGGACACGCCAAAAACTATTATCTAACTTTTTTTACTGAAGCTACTACATTTCGCGAGATCTAGGATAGCATAAAAGGCTATTTCGAATACGACGTCTATTTTATATAATACCTAATAGATTAGGCTATCACGAGGTAAACTATAATAATGGTACAGCAAAAAAAAAAAAAAAAAAAAAAGAGGAAACACTAATGGATATGCTTAATTAGATGATTAATAAGTTGATGTAGTGCCAAAAGGCAATGGAGAAAGTTCAAATTAACGAAGCCTTACTTTGCGAGCGGGTACGGGTAATAGTTACAGGCGTTAGCGAGTTCAAGTACACATTACGACGTTTAAATTCCACTTACAAAGGATTTTTTTAACCAGTTGCATTTTTCGTTTGCCACCGTAATAGTACATACACTAAACTCGTTTGGTATATCTCCTAAGCCGTCAACTTTATTGACGTAGATGAAGAAGACCTTACGGTAGTTAATTACGTCGACTGAAAATACGGGCGCCTACAACTCCTAAGGTCTGACCCATCGCCTACAGACTAGAGGTAACAGTTACGTTGGCGTGAACAAAGCTAAGCTTTAGGTGGAACTGTTAACTGTTATCATTATCTTCGTAATAGTGGTAATTGATGTTAAATTTGTAGCAAGTCCGGCTATTAGTTAACTCGATACCCTTTAGCCGAACGAAATAATAGAAAGGTAATATACCACGTTTAATACACTATTTATATTAAATAAAACTACTTGAATTAAATCTCAGAATTCGAGGGCGATGAGCCAATTAATAAGACCAACACCACCAAACAAATTAAGTGGCACGAAGATACTACTCCTAATGCGGTTCAGTAATTAGCCGACCACGCTTTTCTATACCTTTTAGCTGGTGAAAACCTTTACCTTTGCCTTAACCAAGCCCTTAACCCCTTATATATCTTTAACCTCCGCGATCATTATATGGACCACATGTTTTAAGGTATTATGTTAGATATAAGGGAAGTAAGGTACTCAACAGGAGGCTATTCGTAGTATTTGGAGTTGCGGTGGGAAAGCACTATAGCCACTGAAATTGATTGTTATGATGTTAAGGCTAAAGTTGGCTTTAACCCGGGTGAATAACTATCGTTAATGGGTATAACGGTAATTTAAACTATTATAGACGTAATTACGTTTCATATCCTTAAATACACTACTTCTTTCCTACTTTGTCTAAAGGATATAAAGACCATCAGCGTTAAAGTCGACGTTAACACGGACGAATTAGTTAAGAACGGCTAAAGTTTTCCGCTTATCTTTTAGTAAGTGCACTTATGGCTTTATTTTTAAGAACCGGAAGCAATAGTATTAAACCTGATAAAACCGGAAATACGTTAACTACACCGGCAATTTAACTACCCAGCTGTTGATAGGCTATAGAAAACCATAAAGTCCGTAGGGTATAACGATATAAAATATTTTACCCTAAAAGTTATTGAAAGATTTTATTAATATTATTAAACGTATGCCTAAGCCCCTTGGATATTTAAGTTTACATTAAAAAACGATAAGGATTTTAGCTGCGGGATTTTTATTAATTTGTTTTATTTAGATAATAAGCCTGTTTTTTGCGTTGTTGATTTCGCAATCTTTTTTTACGGGGCTAAGTTTTTAAATTCCCTTTCTGCAAAGGATATATAAGAAACGTTAAAGATACTATGGATTGATGCGTACCTGGATCTACTTAACGCCTTTATTTAAGATGCCGAGATAAACTTTGTTGCGGTAGAATTTTAAAAGGATGCTAAGATAATGGGTATCCAGTATAAACAGGTACCTGTAAAAGCCTATTGAAGCATTGGGAAGGTTGAAATGGCATATTCCCTACTTCGCCGAACGTATAATATATTCATGTTAGATATTAAAGGTTTTATGGATACGAAGGTATATTTATAAATGTTAATGAAGGGTTTAAACAATATTATGGACCGTGATATCTTAGTGTTAACGCTTTTAGTTTATGGAGTGTATCTACGACTAACGAGTGAATCTCCGCCTTCGACAAGTATTTAGAAACGTATTGCGGCTTATAGAAAAGCTTTAAGGGAACTACGAAGAGAATCGGCACGCTTCCACATCAACAACGCTTTTAAAATTAAAAACGGCTTTTTAATAATCGACGTATTTGCTTTTCCATTATAAAGCGAAGTCTTTATATAGCAGGAACCGGGTAAATGAGTAAGTCCGTATAAGATATTAAGTATAATAAAATGCGAAGTATTTATCGATATTATTAACGGCCTGATACCTTTCCGAATTAATTAAGTTAAGTCTTATATTAGGGTTATTAAATATAAAGACCCTTAAGTTCTTTGATCCAAACGACCAAGCTAATACGAATTTCATTTACCCGTTATGGATAAGCCGATGAAACGCCCCCAGAGCAGACGACTTCTAAAAAAGAAGAACATTGAAAAGGAGGAATATATATTAGGCCGTATATATAATACTATATAGGTAAATAAAAATAATAAGGATAACCAAAACTTGGTATTAAAGCTTTAAGTATAAATGATTCTCCAAATTTCCGGTAAACTTTTTAAGGAAAGCGATAAAGTCAATATTAATGGTTTTTATAACTTAAGGGGTTATATAATTTGTGTTGAAGATCGTTTTTAACCTTCAAGACCCAAATGTTACAATTTTTAAATCGAGGATTATTTATGAGGTTCAAAATAAGATTCTGGGGCGGTTATATGAATAGTTACGACTAATTGTTTAAGAATACAGCGATAAAAATAAGGACTGGACTTTTACGTAATCGCTTGGGTAATAAGTTTACGTTTAATAGCTGTAATATAACGTAAACCTATAAGTGATTAGTAACCGATTTATAACGAACTGTACTACTAGAATTATTACAAAAACTCTGTGTTATTTATCTTTTATACACGGTAATACTATATATTAAACTATTATATACACTGACTAAAGTAAATGTTTACTGGTTTTTAATTCACCAGTTGTATTTTAAATTACATTTAGCTATAAATTCATTAACTTATGACTAGTATTTATGAGTAACGAAAAAGAAAAACTTCGGCGTAATAGTTATATAAATTAACAATACTCTTTTTGTCAGAACTACTGGATTTATGGTATTGAAATAGTAAAGGATTAAGGACTTTAAGTTTCCAAATTGTAAACCGGTAACAAAGTTAACGGAAAATGATTATTTTGACTTTAATGGATCGTTAATTCGTATATTTGGTGTTAATGCTAACCTTAGTTTTTGTTAAAAGGGTTAAAGCGTTGTTTTTGGTTATAATTGTTAAGACTAACGAAGTTAGAAATCAACGGTACTTTGAGCAATGTGTTCTAGGTAGTTACATTACTTCCTTATTCTAATCGGAAGCCTTTTACGACCTTTTTATAGTAACGTAATCATAAGAGCTAACGGATGAGGATTTTGATCGGCTAAATAAGAGGTTCGAGTGGTAAATACAAAACTTGGACCGCGGAATGAATATAGTATGAATCGAACTTTTAAAAACCAAGTAAATGATTTTTACGTACGGGTCTTTCATAAACAATACCGATTTATCTTTATAAATCGGCATTTTAATAACTGTAGTTAACGAAGACAAACGGTAAAATAAGTTTAGTATTATCGGTAATCTGATTTACAAGTCTTTCGTTAAATGTAAATGAATCACACGAAGCGTATTGGTATTGGAGGTTTATGGTATAAAAGCGGGCTTTAAGGTAGGTATGGAATTATAGGAGACCCTTAACCTTATTACTAGATAGCTAAGGATTCCACCTATTCTAGTAGTAATTTATACCGATTTAAGAAGCTTTTTCGAATGCCTTTTAAAGCTTGGAACCACAAGTGAAAAAAGTCTGATACTCGACGTGATGGCACTTTGTAAAGCCTACGAATGGAAGGAGATTAAGGAGTTTCGATAAATAGATAGAAAAGATAACCCCATAGATGCCATAACGAAGGCGACACCAAATAAGTTCCTAGAAAGGTTCTTCAATAGTAATGTGTTAACTATACGTTTCGAGGATTACGTTAACAGGTTGCCCGGAAAGCCAATATTATGTGACGGAGGATAGGGATGTATTGGTAAATTGAAAGACTGTTAGGGGATTGATAATGATGATTTGTTTAAAGGGTACAATTAAAGTAGAGGTTTGCGAAGGGTTATGACGGAAGAATCTTTTGTAGGAGTTAATGAATTCGGACCCCGAAGCGGCGGAGAAATTAAGGCCAAATGGGGTTAATTTTCAGGTAATTGGGTGTAATGTAGTATAGAAGTCAATCGGAATTAACAGGGGGTACGAGGCCGCTATGCAGCGCTAACCAGAAAAGATTGGTTAGTTATACTGGCGTACGCGCATAAACTAAAAAGCCGCCAGTGTTGGAATAGTATTATATACAGTGTAGTAGGTCAACTTTACTTATAATAAAGTTGACTATACTGAACTGCAAGTTGAGTGTATTGCTTTGAGGAGACTTGCCGTATTAGATGTAAGTCGAGTGCAGTACGTTGCACTTCACTCTAGAGCATGGGCTAAGCCATTGGCTATACAAATTACAGTGCAGACTAGTTAGCAGTCTGCCAAACCTAGAACAATACATTCACCACTTGACCAATGCAATACTACTATTACTTTGAAGGCCAATCGAATCGACAACGTTGCAACGTCTAAGGCCTACCAACAAAATCCCTATTATCTTGGCATCTTTTTGGAATTTCGACGCCATAAAGTTGGTTTTAATATCGTAGACAACGGAATTTAAAAGACCTAAGAACCTATTAATCTAAAGTATCCTTAATATTTCCTACGTTTTCTTCATCGATAAGGACTTTAGAAACTTAGCTCCGTAGAATGAAGTTTCATAGTTAACGACGTGAATAGTAGGTTTATTATTTAAGTAAAATACATTAGTAAGGACCGCCTAGTGAAAGTCTTTGTCATCTTTTAATGTAGACTCAAAATTTTGGGGGGCTTGGTTATACGTTTGGTAATAGTAATACAGCTTTTCAATAGCTTTTCGAACGATGTATTTCACTTTTTTATATCTTTCGGAATTTAGGACTTTGTATAACTTGTTAATAGTTAGGTGGTTAAAACGCAGGTATAATTGTCGTATGTTTCACCTTGTTAGGTTTAATACCATTTCCTTTACGCCTTAAAAGTGAAACTATAGATGCCTTTACTTAGAGACTAGGGGAAATCTTTGGCCTTTTCGAATACCTTTCAAAGCCCGGAACTACCAGTGTAAAACGCCTGATAATCAACGTAATAACACGCCTTAAAACCTACGAAAGTAAGAAGATTAAGGCATTCCAATAAATCGATATAAAGGATAATCCTATTAATGATATAACAAAAGTATCGCAGAAAAAAAACCTTGAAATGTTTGTAGGAAATAATGGGCTAACTACATATATCAGGGGTTACGTTAATAGGCTACCTGGCAAATTGAAGTCACGTACCACCAGACAAAAATATACTGACAAATTGTAAAATTGTCATTGGAAAAAGCGATGAAGACTACTTTCATTTTCATAGTTAAGTTAAAGGTTTACACAAATTTATAACAAAGTAATTATTTATGGGAATTAATAAATTCGGAACTTAGAGCAGTGGGTAAATTAAAGGTAATTGGGGTCAATTTGAGTTTGGGAGTCAATTGGTGATAACAGGGGTCTGGCTAGTCAACGAGAACGTAATTCGACAGTTAGCGGAAAAATCTGGTCGACCATACTAACGTTCGCACACAAAATAAAAACCCGCCAATGTTGGAATAGTAGTAATTACAGTGAAATATGCCAACTTTAATGCTAGTAAAGTTGACCATACTAACTGCAAGTTGAGTTTATTGTTTTTTAGGTCTACTATGTTTGCTACAAGTCAAGTACAGTATGCGTACACTTCATACTAGGGCATGGGCCAAGTAATTAGTTATACAAATTACTGCGTAGACCGGCAAGCGGTCTACCAAACCTAAAACAATACATTCATCCCTTAACCACGCAATACTACTGTTACTTCGACCAATCGAAGGGAAAACGTTTAAACATCAAAAGTTCTACCAACAGTAAGGCTGTTTATAATATATTTCATCAGTTTTGCAAGCCTTAGATGCTTACAATATTACCAAGTTCAATTTGATGAATGAATTTGAAAATACAAAGATAAATCTACTTATAAACAATGATTTTGCTGATATTCTTTTCAACTATATGGTTACAAAGTGATTACTAAACTAGATTCAGTAGCAAAGTTGATATTTTCATAATAAGTACCCATTATAAAGCTGTTAACTCCACTGTAAAACCAAAAAACCGGATCGATAAAACTGGTGTTCCAGTAAAAGCCGGCGAAACCGGTAGTCTGATAAGCTAAAAACGTCTAAAGTATAAATTTTATTATGTTGCCAAAAATTTCTATGCTAATGAACCTTTGATAATATTATTAACCCCGTTAGCATCTGTAAAGGTGAAGAACATTCAGTTCTGAGAAGAGTGGCAAAGAATGAATTTATGACGTGACCGTGTTAATAGATTTATTACTTATCACCAAATATATTCATGCGAATGATACTAATACAATCATTATCATATACATATTTGGTATCAATAGTACATTTGAACAAGATAGTAATATATTATGCAGATGTGAAAATATATATAACAGGGTCAACGAACAGTTTACGATAAAATTGTACCTTTTTTGTTGAATTATAAAAGTAAACCATTAACCTTCACGTTCTATGTAAATAGTGATAGATGATAACTATTGCTACTTGCGGCCGACATACACAAAATTAATGAGCGTAAACTATAAACTGATAGTTAACTTCACAAATATTTGGGGTATTGAAACAAAGTATAATAGTAAGCTTTATGACCTCTTGAAAATAAAGTTGGTGTATTTCCCTAATTTGATTTTGTGAATAAAAATCAGATTATCCGGAATCACTTGGTTTTCTCCTATATAGTTGCTGGATAAGCCGAGGAATATTACCTCACTTACGCAAATACGGTGAAATCCATTCGTAAAATCTATGACTCCATAATCATATACTATAAATACAACATTATTCAACCCAATATCAGAATGATCAGATTTTAACACAATAAGCTACTATAATAGCAAGGAAATAAAGAGAATGATTTGATAAAAGATGTTACCAATATGTTAGATAAATTTATATTGTATGAAAAGGTTATGAAAACTATTTACTACGAAGCTGTTATATCTCGCAAAACGGTTTAAAGAGCTTTAATATATAAAGAATACTTTGAATATAACCTTTAACATTCCAATAATGTTTTTGCCAGCTTCTTTAACTATTAAGATATTTTTACTTGTCATCATAGTAATAAAGATATCAAATTCGGCTGGTACATTTCCGTAGAATAGTGACGAAAATGAGGACCTTTATATAACGTGATAAATCAATTTTTCGTATGTTTGAAGGAAGTAAACTAGATCTGATCTGTCACTTGAAAGTGATCGGATACAATCTATAATCTTTGATGATGAGGTAAGGGAAACCCTTGCTAACAAGCTTCAATGAAACTGATGATAAGGTGTAGCCATTTATATAATGAATCACATGGCGTAGACGTGCTTAGGAATAGCATGTGAGAATTATGACAGCATAGTAATTGCTAAGACTAAATCAATAGCGATTACTAGCTCATAGACCAGCCTATAATATCACTCCCAGCCTACTAGAGTTTCTTCCATCAAAATTTGGAACTTTTTAACGCGTTGCAAAAAGACTGAGTGTTTTATATTGGTAGGTAACTTGTTAACGTGTGGCGAGGAATGCTTTAGGGTATTGTAAAAGGTGCTGTTTCAGCCGTTGAGTGTGGAACTTCCTATTGTATTGTAAGAGATACCGGTTTTCTTGCCGGTAGCGACTACGTTAACCAGGATTTCTCTTTATAAATAATTCCGGTCACCGTAATATCAGTATTTGTCAACTTTTTTATTTTGATAATAAGTGATTCGGTATTTATTCCCACTGATTAAACTATAATATTCTTTTCTTAGCGTAAAAACAAATATTCGAATCGTTGTTACGATAAATGAAATTATTTTAACACAAATTTCATTTAGACATTATTTAACCTTTATTGACGGGGAGAAATTTTCCTCAAATGAAACCCTTGAATATATATTTGAACAATATTATTGAATGAAATTCCTTTCAATACGTTGATCGTATAATATAAAACCTATATAAGTTCGACTTTCATATTAAAGGTAAATCTTTTCCATATTTAATAGTAATGGATATCTTGTTAACAAACTACTTAAATACTAGTATTGGATATTAAGTCCCTATTATTGATATAACCAGTAAAATTTTAAGTTATACGTATAATTTACTAGACTTAACCCCCGATATGAGTAATGCTATTAAGGAGTTATTCGAGGCGTATCTATCGTTTGACGTCTAGAACTGAAACAAATGACCTCGTTTTCGAGTGAGTCTCTTCTTACCAACAAGCAGCTAAATAAAGTGCAATCCTAGATTATTTTCGTTAAAAAGACGATGAAAATTCGTTACGTGAAATCACGAAAAGTTGATACATACGGTTAAGGTTTTGATGTTTCGTTTATGTTCATAATTACGGGTACTTTATGTATTATCTAGCTTCATAATGAGGAATATAAACGTTGATTAACTAAGGCATTTTGATTCTGCACGTAAATATAATGATTAATTAACGATTAGAAAATATATTCAAACGTTAAAGAGGAGTTTATTCAAGTTATTGACAATATTAATAGAAAATATGTTAGAACAGTAGGAATATGAGTGCAGTCACTCAACCCAATATGAATCAAGTTGACTATACTGACTGTAAGTTGATGTTATGGACTCCTGACATTGACCATTGAGTCTATAAATTACGTAATTATACACGTAATGGTATGTACAATACTTGGTCCGAACACGGCCCGGGCGCGATTTAGGTGTAGTCTGCAGTTATTATGTGCGAGGGCATGTGATGGATTGCATACGGGCCATACGTATAAATACTATACGAACGATTATTATAAGCTTTTTTAATCTTTCGATACACCTTAATTATTAACTTTATACAGCATTTACTTGATTTACTATCGTAGTTTGGATCATAATACATAATCAAGGTTTTTCTTTATCTTTTTAAAGATATATTACGTACAATAAACGAATCGATGACAAATACTAATAATTTAGCGTTATATTTTAACTTTATCAAAAAAAAATAGGATGTCAGCAAATACCTAATCCTTCACCTCAATAAATATACTTTTTACATTTTTGAGGCGATATAGGCTGATATATTGCGCTTATGAAATATTATGGGTTATATCGTGTTTACTTCAAAGTAAATTTAATAAACCGTTTAATCGACTTTTGCATTTAAACCTACGTCCGATTTGTTTTCGGTTGTTATTAAAATTTAATAATTTGAAGTAGACCTAACAATTATTTAGGTTGGTTTGTCAATGTTGAAAAGTAACCGAAAACGATACGACTAACCGTAGTTGAATGAATTTAATTTTACGTAGGCGGCGACGTGAACAATAGTATTTATACTAAAGGCGGATGAAATATAAATTAAAAAGGGTTGGTATAGTTTTTTTTTTACAATTGGGTTTATTATGTATAGGCTATCAAATAGGATGTTACGGCATATTATAAAGCCAGCGGATATAAAAGAATGTACGATATGAATAAGCTTTTCGACTATATTAGTGTGTTTTTGGCGATCTTTACAGCGCCGATAAGGCCTTGGTCGAACTAAAAAAAATTTTATAACCGATAAATGTCTATAGGTACCGTTCGCTATTAAGCTCATAATATTATTTACCTAAGCGGGCGGTTCAAACTGGCATTGAACCGTTGAGTATAATTCCCTACGCTTTGGTATATCTTTTTGTATTCGAAACAAATTTATTATGGTAAATATTAATTTTATCAACTATGTCGCGGCTTTAGTAAAATACTTCGAATTTGCGAATAAATTTGAAATTTGAAATTTGAAATGATATTGTCATCCATAATTATCGGGCCTCGTATATATACAGCTGTTAAATGGAAATATAACTATGACGGGGGTTTATACCGTTTAGGTATCTTTCTTCAAAGGCTGTAGTAATTGTAATTAGTTATTTTAATAAGTTCTACCGGTATAATCCTCAGATTGAAAACGTCGGATAATGTAAATAACGATGAAAAAACGCCGGGTTAAATAAGTTTCGGGGTGTTATTTACGTTATAGATTTTCCGATTAATAATAACAAGGTTGTAAATATTATCTAAATTTCCTTCGATGTAGGTATATACGATTTAAATCGAAGGAGTGGATAAAGATTTCCTATTATTGGTGATGGAGAAAGTCTAACTATTAAATAAAGTTTAGATTAAAAGTTATATAACCTTAACAGTGTAGTTGTAAAATGGAGTGAAAATAATTTTAATTTAATAAATATACTTATAAATAAATGATACATTTTTTATTCTCATTTTTTAATAATACTTTCTTTTCAAATACTTTGATTAATTTTGGTAGTAATTTTTATTTCATTACAAAAAAGGCTTTGGTAAAACGGTTCCGGATGAAGTAAATCGGTTATAATAAAAGAAATTTGGATACAGTATTAAATTTACGGCAGAATACGTATACTGCCTAGATAGTTAAGTTTCATGTAAATGTTAATCAATAGTTATACACGATATTGATATATATTATTCCCGCAATCATACGGTATATAATTTTTGGTATATAATAAACACGATATTAAAAATTAACTTTAAACGTTGGCGATATTATTTTAGTAATCAACAGTTCAAAAGAATCAATTTTCGATGTTATTGGTAAGGCCTATATTACGTTAACGTAGCAGAAGAGTAATCAGATAGATTGATATTGTAGTAAGTAAAGATATATAGATAAGAGAGGGAGAAGTAGTATTCGGAGAGTGTACGCCATAGATGAGAGGTTATAAACCTATCATCCGGGCAGTGGCACTCTGCTTTACAGTTTGCTAATCTTTCTTCTGAGCCGTGTTATGTATACACTCTGTAAGAGTTTGTCCTGTTGAGTGACACGTTATTGTGCACTTTGCAAGAGTGTACCTTGTAGTATAATGTACTGCCACTTAACTTACGTATATTGATTATTAGTATATATAATAATATTCAAATAGGCAATCTTTTCTTTTTTAATTGTATATTTCGTATTTATAGTTTAGTAGTGATAGTATAGTTGTAGTATAATTCGTATCCGTGGCTTAGTAGTGATAGTGTCATTGTAATGATAGTGTAGTCGCAGTATAAATTATAGAGGTTCAAATTAGTAGTTCTTGGCTACGGTGGTAATTGTAGTAAGGGCCTGGTTAGTGCAGCTTAACGGTTGCGAAATGGTTGTTATTAGCATTTTTTTTGGTTTTTATAGGTGTGTGATAACGTAAGTATTGTAGGGGTGAGATTATGTAGGGGTGGTTATGCCGTTGCATATTTTAGGTTATTATAAAAGGATCTATCATTACCAGATTGGGTAAAACCTTTTTCCCCCTTTAAAGGCGCGTACCTAAAGCCAACGTAAGTTTTAAATAGTTTATTTGCGTATGTAAATCAATTTATTGTTACTATGGCTTATTTTAAACCGTTTCGATGGGAAGGTTACTCAACCAATTTCCATATATTAATCTCGCCATTAAATAAATGTCGCGTTCGAATTGAACCCTTAGGCGCCGTTTAAAGCGTAAGCGTAAGTACGCCTCTGCCGCTGTTATTGTTACTTCCGTCACCGCCGCCACCGCTAATAGCCCCCCCTTTTCGGGCACTATTTTTTCGATTACCGCCTCACCTTTATCCACCGCCACTGCCGCCGAAGCTAACACCCCCTTTCTTCTTTTTTTCCCCTCCCCCCCCTCCCCTAACTCGTAAGGGGAGGAGCGGAGAGCTTTTAAGGTTATAAACCTTACCTTTTCTCCGCGAGTAAAAACCCTTTTACCTGCGGAAACCCCTTTACGCCGTAAGCGAAGCTTGGCGGAGCTGCCTTGAAGTTTGTATTAACTAAATCCTTTCGTTTATTTACCTTTAATTTCTCTATAAACGAAGAGGTTGAGGTAAACCTCTTTGGACGCCTCTAATTACGTATTGTTAGAGTATGTTGCGAAGCCTTTTTAACGCGTAAAACGTTAAAACAGCGTATCCGAGTTCGTAGCTCCGTGCTACTAATAAATACGTTTTATATACCGTGTATCGTATCCGTGGCTGCGGGTAAATATATTAGCGATTATTATGAAAGCGGGTGCCGTTCGGCTCGTTACTACCGTTACGAGCGGATTATCGACGAATACGCCTTTATTTCGTTGGTTTTAGGGCCGTGGGCTGAGGCCGTATTACGAATTCAATGGTTTTATAGAAAGTTTACTTTAAAAACCGTAATTATAACCGTGAATACTATCTTTTACTTCTTAAATATGTTGTTCGGAGCGCTTTTAAAAGCAACCACTATTATAGTAACCAAAATAAGTTGATACTAATTATTAGTAGGCGTTAACTGGCAGACAAAGGGGTTAACAACCGTTATTATCGCTTGGAAGTTATGCTTACGTATATACTACGTAGGCGAGTTCAATAAAGTTATCTCTCGTCGCTGTAAAGAGGGTAAAGATCCCTTTATACCTTTGGTTAAGGGTATATGGCTTATGGCGCGAGGCTACCTTTTTGGTGACGCCGATGGTGGTATCAATAGTGGTGATAGTGGTGGTGTAAGTACAGAGAGGGAGGGTGATGGGGAGGATGGTAGGGATGTGACAGCGTCTCCCTCTCCCTTTTTCAACAGAGAATAGTTGCCCTTTTAGCCGAGCCAGTGCACCCGGCCATAGTGAAGTACACTATATAGTAATGAAATTTCTTTTTAAAAAAAAACAATTGTGACGTAAGTGATGAAGGTAAAACGTAAAGAGTGAAAAATTAATAGGCCGAAGTGTATAAAATAAAGAGTAACTGTATTTTAGAAGCGGTACGAAACGGCAGATCCAAATAGAGGAAAAATTTGTAAGAACGGTTTAGATTTAAGTTGTGTACCGTGGCATAATATGGGGAACGGCGTGGATAGCAGGTTTCTGACCGTTTAAAATAGTCGAAAGCGGTATAATGATATAAAGTAAAAATAAAAATGAAAGTGTAAAACGTTAGCCTTATTAGGGTCCCAAAACCTGTTTAATAACATTAATAAACAGTATGAGGATCGATATAAAGGTTTTTAATGTTTCGTTAAAGGTACTTTTAGTTATCATGTTCGTTTGGTTGGATTTTCCATTAATTTACCTGGTTTTCTCGACTTATCGGCGCTTATATAACTCACATATGGCTATGATATCGATAATTAGACGTTTTTTATTTGTATTATTAAATGTAATAAGATATTCGTAAAATGAAAAAGAGTTATTGTATATAATAAGAGGGATAGGTTTTAAATTAAGGTTGGAAATAACTATTCGGACTGTTATCGCCGTGGTGATTTCTGAATAGAAACTTTTAACTATACCGTATATTTTTAAGGTTAGGACTTTTTTGTAACCCGTTCGTATTTTCTCGATATTTCATAAATAATGCTTTAATGGAGCATAAACCCGTTTTGAGCCGATGTTCTTTTACTGAGTATTAGGACGAGCCTTATTTAAGAGTTGTAGCCGTTATTATTAGCAAAAGAGCCGTTAGTAAAAATGAATAGCTTTATAATACATATATCTATCGGTATAAATTGTAGACTGTGTTTTGGATAATGTATTTGTTATGTAAGGCGCTTTGTTAAACGCCTTATATATATCGTTTGACGGGGTGGTTTGGTATTGCGCGGCGACTAAAAGTTTATTGCCGTTTTCAGTTGTGTTACTAAAGCAATTTAAGCGTTAAGTACGCGTTGGCACCTATATTTTTCGGCCCTCTTTATGTTATTTTAAACTATAAGGGTAACCTTGTCTAATTGCCCCTTTTATGTAAGACCTAAAACCTTATTTTGGAGAGTGATCGTTACGTTATTAAAATCAATTATATGGTTTTCCGCCAAATACATCTTTGGTTTTTCTTTTAGGCAGGCTTTTAAAAGGTTTCTTTTTTTAGATACTGAAAACGACGCGTAATATAACATTAGTATATTATCCGTTTACATGTCCGTTAATATAAAGCTGTTAACAAGGTTTATAAAAACTAATAGGTATGGGTCGAAAGTCGAGTTGACTATTTCGAGCCGCTCATTATAGTTCTTTTAGTAGGTTTTATACCAGTAAACACTAGTTTTAATTAAGCCGTTAGGAGGTTTTATAATACATAAAATCGTTTCCGGTGAGTGGTGCTTTTGGAGATCCGTAGGTATAACGACGTAAAGACGTCGTTTAAGTTTTTTTTTAGAATTGTATATAAGTTTGCATAATATTATAAAAATTAATATATAAGTTATATGGGGTATTCAGGAAAGTTGAGAACGCAAAAATCAAATAATGGTTTGCCCATTGTAAGGAGGGCGACTAGGTTATAATTTTTTTTACTGTCGTCGTTATATCCTTTTACAATTAGGCGGGTTTTATCGTATATCTTTTCGGTTTTATTTTTAACTTCGTGTACGATGTGTACGAGAAAAATCCTATAGGCTCTATAAATTGTTAGGTCGAATCGTTTAAAGTGAAAAACGCTTTAGTCGACTAAAGTAAAGATTTCTGTTTGAGTAGATCATTCGAACGGGGTATTTAGGGTGGTAATAGTACTCTCGCGGCGAAGTTTTAAGTTAAGTTTACGGTTTGTAACCTCCTTTTAAGTAATAAAGAAATTAGTAACAAAGTTTTTTTTTAAAAAAAAAATTTGAAAAAATTTAAAAGGGTGGTCTCGGCGACGAGGTGTTAGTAGTATTAATATAAATTTATCTCTTTTGTATAATAGTAACGGGTAGAAAGTACGATGTGGGGGGTGTATTAGAATTAGAGGCGGTTTGGATTCGTTGTTATAAAAGTGTTTTCGTTGGTGGTATTAGTCGAATTGCGGTTTTAGGCCTCGTTTTTCTACCTTTTCTCTTTGATACTTCAGTATTATTGTTTAACGGAACAAAATTATAACGTTTGGCAAATTAAAAACTATATTAAAGCATTCAAATCCGTTACTTTTTAAGAGCCGTTTTATCCGTTTTTAGGTTTCTAAATTAGGACCTTAGAATAAAATAATAAATTCAAGACGTTAGTTTTTAGTAGGCCGTTTTTAGGTTTCTAAATTAGGACCTTAGAATAAAATAATAAATTCAAGACGTTAGTTTTTAGTAGGCCGTTTTTCGTGGTTAACGTTTTTGAAATATAGTTTTTGGTCCATAGAGAATATAATACTTCTATCACGTTTGCCATAATATTTGCTCTTTATAAAGTGATTAACGATAGTGTAAAATTTGTATAAACTTTCGGGTAAGTACTCAAGATAAAGACCGTAGGAATTAGCCTACTTTGACCGGAAGCGTTGTTAACGGCGTTAACCTTTATTTGTAAGATAGATTCCTTAGAATCAATACCTTTTAGCTTTGTCGACAATATAGTATACACTATTTTAAACAGTTTATAATACAGTTCGTATTTTTAATGCCTTATGTTGTTTATACAGGTATTTGTTTGTATTAATTACCGGAAATCCTAGCTTTAGTACGTTATTTAGTGAAGTTGAAGGCCGTACCGGCGTCTTGAGTAATTTAGTTCAGAGGGCTTAAGTAAACGTTTGACTAATATTTAATTGAAGCGTTTCGTGTAAATTTGGCGGCCTGTGACGACGTTACCATGTCGATTTTGTATAGTACTGGCTAGCTTTGAAGGTACATAATATCGATAATTACTTCGTAATTGAAGTCCCCGTCGTTTTAAAGGCGAAATTTAAACTTCCGTAGAGTTTATAAGTGTAGTTAATATTTATGGCAAAATTTTTCTATAGCTTTAAATGCGTATTTTTTTATATTTATATAATATGTGGCCTAGAATCGTCGTAAAAGGCGTTGTATAGTTGTGTATCTAAATCGGCGGTATGATATCCGTAATGACGGTTACGTTAGGTAAATAGCTTTCATCATACGTATTTCCATGAAAAACTATAACGAGATTAATTTAAGTCGGAGAGGTACAGATAAGTTATCCAAAACGCGGATAAGTTGGTTAATCGTATTCCGGACATTATTCTCTAATTTATTTCGGTTAGATAACGAGAGTAAGAATGGCGTTTTACAGTCTTTTACTTAAAACCTACCCGGTTCAAATAGCGTATTTATAGCGATCGTTTTAAGCGATGACGCTTTACTTTTGTCGAATAAAACCTTTCGATATTTTCTTATTCGATTAAGCTGAAATTTGTGGAATTTCGCCGAAAGCGCATCGAATCGTCGTTTTTCGGCCATGAAGATTTCGGTCGCGTCAATATTATGAATAATTCCTTAAAATCGGTTACCGTACCTGTCAAAAAGGGTGAATTTCGACTTTATATCGGCGTTTAACACGCCGTTTTTATATTTTAGGCTTATATTATATATAAAGGAGGTGTTTTATAGTCCTATGAAAATATGTTGGGTGGTCATATTATTTTAGGCTATTATGTTAGTATTATTACTTTTTAAAAAAAAATTCGAACGTGTATTCATAAGGGTAGACATTAAACATATGTTGTACGTTTTCGTATTCGGCTACTTATATTGTAAAATTAGCTTTTGTTTGGTTTTTAAGTAGGTAATCAGTTAAAAACTATCTTTTCATCCGAATTTATTTTTGTATTAGGTGGTTAGTAAACTAGCAGCCGATCTTACCATATACGAAGTAACGCTTTTGTAAACCCGTAAAGGGTATGTTTTTTCGTAAGTATTGTTATGGTTGCAGTGCATTTCGTCTTTAGCTGTATAATGGCCCTCGCCCTTGGTTATTAGAGCTCCTTTTCTAATGCCTTTCTTCCTCGTATTTGTATTTAGGGCGTTTAGTTTTCCTGGGGTATACTTTAAATCCTCGATTTAGGATGTGGTAAATGGTTTCGACGAGGTTTGCCTTGGTAATCTAGGCCTCGCCTTTGGTTTTATCGGCTATAAATATTGCCCCGAAGCTTTTTTATCGGCGTATAAATGTTTCGAATAATGTTTTAAAACTCGTATAAAAAGCCTTTAAGTTATTTCCGGGATTAAATAGTGTAAGGTCGAAGTCTGGGTTTTCACTGCATACTTTTGTTATTATTTAAATAAACAATTTCTCAATTTTGTATTATGATTCACAGAAGGCCTGGTATTTTAGAAACTTCGCTAATAAGGTAGTAAGTATCTTCTATAGGGTTTTATTAATGTTTCCCCCTGATTTTTCACGGATTCCCATGTTATGTTGATTTCTTTCTCCTCGTAATATTCGTAGTTGATTTCCATATAGAAATGTGATTTTAAACGGTTGTAATATTTCGCAAATATATCTACTTATATAAGGTAGTATATGTATTATACCTTCAGTTACCTAAATAATATGTCGGGTAAAATAACGTAAATTTAGAACGGTTTAAAATCTAACCTTGTACATTTGTTTAGTATTATAAGTATTTTGTTATTGAGTACGTCGTATGTTTCGCCGCCGTAATTATTGTCCTTATTCCAGAATCTAGCGAAGTTAATAAGCTTTATAAGGTCGCTTTTATCAGTGTGAAAGCGGTGTGGTAAAAGGTTATAGTATGGGTTACGGTTCGCGGGAATTGGTGCGTAAGGTACGTATTAGCGTTTTACGCCGTTTTTTTTTTTTTTTTTTAGAATGGACTGTTTTCGGTGTTTCAGTTGTTTTCGTTACGGCTGAAAGGGTTGTTAAACGTATTTAAAAAGTGGATTTATATTTTTTTATATTTTACATTACGTATAGGTATAAGGGTGTATTGTACCCGCGTAGTAAATGATAATTATAGTTGTGTACTTTTCTTCCTCGAGTTTTATATTTCTTACTTAGGGCGCAGGCATATTATTGAAGCGTCCTATGCTTTATATTCGTATATTGTTCCTATATTGCCGTTTCGCTCGTATATTCTTTACAACCTGGTTTTTGTATTTCGTTAAGTAATATCATTTTATAAAGTTTGTTTGATACATATCTTCATCCTTCCAGTTTAACAAGTTAGTAAGTTGTATTATTTTGAATAGGGATTTTATAAGGCGGCCGTTCTTACCTCTTCGGGTATTAATGCCTCCACTTTTTAGTTATATTCATAAGGCTTTGATAATATAGGACTATACCGTGTGTTACATGCCTATCGTCTACTTCAAAAATCTTTTATTAAAATCGTCCACTATGTTAGGTCCTTAGTTTTCTTCCTTTTAATAGCGAAAAATAACGCCTAAAATATACGTGTTTGCCGTGTATATATTCAATTCCATAGCTAGTATATTGATGGTGTTATCCTAAGGTTTTGGATTTATTTAGTGGATTATATCATTTTTGATATTTATATATTTAACTAAGAGATCGAAGTAACCTCTGGCTTTCTTCAGAGTTGTTGGTATTAAGGCTATAGTTATAAAAGTGTAATATGATATTTTAAATCGATTTAAGTACTAGTTTGAACGTATGTTAGGGAGTTTAAAACAGTGCGGATTTTACTTTTTACAATATAAGTAAGGTACAGATTTATTTGAAGTATAGTATTTTACGAAATTCGTTGTAGGTGATCGAAATAAAAACGTATAAATATGTAATAAAAAATGAAAATGGCGGTATACCGCGTTTAAAGTAATGCGTTTAACTCTTATTAGTATAATTGAATCTAAATAAGGCTTGAATAGGACGTAACTATAGGTAAGTTAATCGTCCCAAATTGGTTTTTCTTACCGTTCTATTAGTGTTATACTAATCAAGCGGCTGATGAACTAAGAAGTTGTGAGTAATTAATTTATAAATAGTTGGCGTAGGGCGAATTAGAGAAGACGAACGAACAATGAGAAAACAAAGGGGGGGTGGAGGAGGGAAACATAGGAAGATGTGTGTGTGTGATCCGTTGTATAAGGTTTAGATCGTATTTAATGGGCGGTTCAGATATCGTATTGTAGCCGATTTAATGGTTGAGAAAGGTTTAGATATTACTCCTATATCCACTTTAAGGCTTTGTAAGCGGTGTGGATATTGCGTTTGTAACCGTTTTTGGAGTTTTTAAGCGTTTTATATATTACGTTTAAATCTAATGGGTCCTAACGAAGGGTTTCTAAATTTGGTGATTTTGGCTTACATAGCCTGATACGTGATAAGATTCTTTTTAAAAAGTGTCCGGGTACATTAAAGCGCCAAATAAAGGTTAATATTAAAGTAAAAGGAGTTTTAGTAAATCGGATACTAAATAAAGGTTAATAATGTTGAATTCCAATAATTATTACCTGACTTTCCTTATTAAAGCCACTATGTTTCGCGAAATCTATATTGGTATAAAAGGACACTTCGAATACGACGTCTACCTTATGTAATATCACACAAGCTGGGCTATAATACGGTAAAATACAATAATAGCGAAGAAAAAAAGGAGGAAATACGAATGGATGTTTTTAATCAGATGTTTAACAAGTTAATGTTATGCTAAAAATTAAAGGAGAAAGCTCACATTGGCGAAGCCACACTTTGCGAACAGGTACGGGCAGTAATCACGGGCTTTAAAGAGTTCGAATACGTTTTACAACGCCTAAATGACACCTGCCAAGGCTTTTTTTAACTAATTGCGATTTTCGTTTTCCACCGTAATAGCGCGTATATCAAACTTCATTAGTATATACTTCTAAGCCAGTAACTTCCTTAACGTAAATAAGAAAAACCTTATGGTAATTAATTACATCGACCGTAAATACAGGCGCCTATAACGTTTAAGGTCTGGACCACCGACTACAAACTGGAGGTAATAGCCACATTAATGCCAATAAATCCTAGATTTAAACGAACCTATTAACCGTAAATATTATCGTCGTAATAATGGTAAAAGATATTGATTTATAGATATTCTAACTATTGGTTAACTCGATATCCCCCCGCCGAACGTAATAATAAAAAAGTAATATAGCACGTCTTATACCTTACTTCTTTTAAATAGGTATAATTAGATTAAATCACAGACTTCGAGAGCGACGAACCAATTAACAGCGCCAACACCCCTAATCAAATTAAATAGCACGAAGATATTGCCCCTAGCGCGACCAAATAACTAGCCAACTATACTTTTTAATACTATCTAAGTAGTAAAGATCCTTACCTTTACCTTAACCAACCACCTAACCTTTTACACACCTTTAATTTTCACGATTGTTACGCGGACCACACTTTTTAAGGTATTATGTCATATATAGGGGTAGCAAGGTACTTAATAGGAGGCCATTCGCAGTATATAAAATTATAAAGGAAAAGCATTATAGTTACTAAGATAAACTGTTACGATGTTGGCAAAGCTAAAGTTAACTTTAGCCTAGGCAAATAACTATCGTCATGAGGGATAACGGTAATTTAAACCATCGTGGAAGTAATTACGTTCTATATCCACAATTTATCTACACCTTTTCTTTTTTAATTAGAAAACATAAAGACTTTCGGCGTCAACGTCGAGGTCAATGCCAACGAACTGGTTAAAAACGTTTAAAGGTATTTACTAGACCTTAAGTAGGGGTACCTATAGTTTTATCTTTAAGGCCCAAAAGTAATGGTGTTAAACCTAACGAAACCGGAAATACGTTAACTATACCAAAGATTGAACTATTCAGCCTTTAATAAATTATAATGTCTTAAAGCCCACAAGACATAGAGATACGAAACACTTGACTTTAAAAGTTATTGAAATACTTTACCACTACTATTAAACGTATACCATAACTCTCTAAAGATTGAAATTTACATTCAAAAACGATAAGGATTTTAACTACGAGATTTGTATTAATATATTTTACATGGATAATAAGCTTATTTTTTACTTCGTTAACTCTATAATCTTATAGTCCGGAGCTAAATTCCTAAAGTCTCCTTCGTTAAAAAATACGTAAGAAACACTAAAGATATTGTAAATTGACACGTATCTGAGCTCACCTAACTTTTTCGTTTACGATGCTGGCACCAACTTTACGGTAGCGGATTTTAGAAAGAAGTTAAAATAATAGGTATTTAATGTAAACAGGTAACTGTAAAAACCCATTAGAGTATTGGAAAGGTTAAAAAGGCATACGCCCTACTTTACCACGCGTATAATATATTTACGCTTGGGATTCAAAGCTTGACGGATCCAGAGGTACGTCTATAAATGGCAGTAAAAGGCGTAAACGACATTGTAGGGCCTGATCACTTGGTATTGACGTTATTGGTCTTTGGAGCGTATCTACGCTTAATGAGTGAATCTACGCCTTCAATAAGTATTCAGAAACGTATTACAGCTTACTGTAAAGCTTTAAAGGAGCTGCGAAAAGAATCGGCACGTCGCCAAATCAATAAGGCATTGACCACCAGAAACGGTCCTACAACAATCAACGTATTTAATTTGCCGTTACAAAGTAAAGTTCTCGTATAGCGGGAGCCGGGTAAATAAAAGAGCCCGTACAAAATATTAAATATCGCGAACTCCAAAGCAGTTATTAAAACTACTAACGGTTTTATATCCTTTCGAATTACTTAGGTTAAACCCTATATTAAGGCTACTAATAATGAAAACGCTTAAGCTAAACAATCAAGTTAACATAAACTTCCTCCACCTATTATCGATAAGCTGATGGAACGCCGCCGACGCGAAAAACTTCCGAAAAAGAAACGTTAAAAAGGATGAATATACACCGGGACGTATCTATAATACTACTTAGGTAAATAGAAAGAAAAAGATAAAGAAAACTTGGCATTAAAGTTCCGAGCGTAAGTAATGATTAAAATCTCTAATAAACCTTTGAAAAAGACTATAAGGTCAAGATTAACCGCCTGTTAACTCGAAAGGTTATATAATTCGTACCGAAAACCGATTTTAACCATCAAAATCCAAACGTTACAATCTTTAAGTGAAGGATTATATACGAGGTTAAAGGCAAACCCATGGGGCGGCCGTACGAAAAATAACGTTTAATCGCTTAAGGATATGGTAATAAAGGTAAGGATGAAATACTTATGTAGTCACTAACAATTTAAAATATTAGCTAGCGTTTAGAGGTGGTTTTAGTAATAAGTTTGCTAATGAAAAACAAAGAAAAGTTTACGTTTCATAGCCGTTATATAACGTAAGCTGTTACGTAATTAACAACTGATTATAACGGATCGTATTATCAAAACTGTAATGAAAACTCTGTGTTATTTACCCTTTAGATACAGTAATACGATGTATTAAGTCACTGTAGGAATTAGTTAAAGCAGGCGTTTATTAGTTCCTAACTTATTAATCTTATTTTAAATTCCGGTTAACGATAAAATCTTTAATATACGACCCATAATTATTGGTAACGTCAAAAAAAGTACTTTAATATAGTGGATATATAAACTAATGATACCTTTTTGTATCGAAACGGCTGGCTTTGTAACACTGGAATAACAGGCGATTAAAAATTCCAATTTTTGGAATTGTAAACTAGAAACGACGTTAATGGAAAACAGTCAACTTAACTTTAATAAATTATCAATTCGTATACTTAGTTTCAATACCAGCTTTAGTTTTTGTTTCAATAGCTAGGGCGTTATTTAACCTATAATAAATAAGATTAAAGAATCCAACATTTAATAGTATTTGGAATAATGTATTCGCGGTAGTTTTATTATGATTTTATGTTAAGCGAAAAGTTTTTGCGACATATTAATCGGTGTATAAATATAAAAACTAACGGGTAAGGATTTTAATCGGTTAAATAAAAGGCTTGAGTAACAGATATAGAACTTAGACCGCAGGATTAATATGGTTTCAGTTAATTTGTTAAGTGCCAAGTTAATAATTTTTATAGACGAGTTCTTTCCAAATAACATCAACTTTTTTTACAAATTGGCTTTTTGATAACCCTCGTCAACGAAAACAGACGAAAAAACCAGTTTAGTATTATTGGTAGCAAAATTCACTAAACCTCTAAATATAAAAGGATTATACAAAGCGTATTAACATCGGAGGTATACGGTATAATGGCAGGTTTTAACGTAGGTATGACACTGTGGAAAACCCTTAACATTAATACTAGGCAATTAAAGATTCCTCCTATCCCGGTGGTAATCTATACCGACTTGAGGAGCCTTTTCGAAAGCTTACACTTTATACTAAGGCACGGGCTAAGCAATTGGCCATACAAATTACAATGTAGACCGGCTAGCAGTCTGCCAAACCTAGAACAATACATCCACCATCTGACAATGCAATACTACTGTTACTTCAACCAATCGAATCGACAACTTTGCAACTTATAAATCCTTACTAATACCCAGTTTGTAAAAAACGTCGGTTATAATAAAAGGAAAAAACTATAAATAAAAAGACGTTAATATAAGAATGAATGTTATAATAGGGATAAAAATGGATATATAACTAAAGTTATTATAATATAACGTGATAAAGATAGGTCGAAGAGAGAGAATTGTTAAAGTAAAAAAAAAGAGGTTTAGTAAGTTATAGTAGGGGTAGTATTTATAGGCATGAACGAATTGGAATATATAAAGGTTATATGTTATATATCGCGTTAAAACGCGATTTATAACGCGTAATCGGCCTGTGATAAATATGGTTTATACTCTATACAATATGTTAAGAAACTTGTTATATAATATAGGTAACATGAGATCGACAAAACCTATATATTATACGGCCTATTAGGGGGCGCGTTATATGGTTTAGGCAGCCTAAGATTAATACGGCTTATACGTTATAAGAAGTGTTAGGAAACACGTTATACAGCCCGCGATTGATTCGCGCTCGGCCCGCATATTAGGCGGTTACGGCCGGTATTTATTATTTCGTCGGTGCGATCCCATATCGTAATGACTTTTTAATAAAAATGGGGTTATATTATAAAGTTTCGTTATTAGCTATTTAGTTCATAGTTTGTGTGACTATATACGTACCGGGATATATAATACCCGGCCTAGATGTGACCTGGACGCGATCTAGGCGCGGTCCACAGACATCACATACGAGGGCATGTGATGGGCTGTATACGAGCTATGTACATAAGTCCTGAACGAATAATACTGTATCCTCTTTTAGTCTTTCTCTGTACCTCAATTGTTAACTCTATTTGGTACCTACTTGGCTTATTATCGTAGATCGAACCATATCAGTTGAGTGTATTATTTTGTTGGTTGATTATATTGACCTTAACGTCAAGTACAATATGTGCCTAATTGAGACTAGGGCATGGACCAAGTAATTAGCCATACAATCTAGTGTGAAAATCGGCTAGCAGTCTGCTAAATCTAGAACAATATATTTACCGCTTAACATTGCAATACTATCATTATTTCGATCACGATACGAATTGACAACGGTTCCAAGTTTAAAGGCATATCGGTAAAAGCCTATCAATAATGTCAGATAAATTGTTAAATATAAATAAAACGTTATTTCGCAACAAATGACAAATGTTTAATTCTGATTATATTATCAAAGAATATAAGTATGTAATGGAGTAAATATAAAGTAGTATTGATTGTAATGGAAATAAAATCATTCTCATATAATATTTGGTACCGGTGAGATGGTCGCGTAAAACGGTTTGGTAAATCAAGAATAATTGACTTTAATTCGTTGGAGGGTTAAACGTTAAAGCGTATCATTATTTTTGGTCGGTTTGTATTTTTTAAAAAGAAAGTAGAGAGTTATTATAATGACAAAAATCGAATAAAGTTTTTAAATTAGATAAACATTTACCATCCATTTATTTAGCATTTACCGTTTTGGGAGTGTTCTAATATACGAACAACTCATTTAGGATCCAATTAAAGTTTTTAAAATACTTTCGACGTGGTATTCAGCTTTTATTTCTCTTTTTTCAGTATTGACGTTAATAGATTGTGATTGATAATTACATAATTGTTAGTTCGGATACGGGTTGATAATGGTTCGAACTAACTAAGCCAAATGAAAAAGAAAATGGTTTCTATTTTGAATATGAAATTGGATAACGTAAGAGTTGATAACGCGTAATAAAAGATACTTATCGAAAAGCTAATTTAGGTTTTTCGAAAAATGTTTCGTTTTACAGTTTTTTTTAGAAAAGAACTAAACGTTATTTCTGATCTTAAACCGTTCGGACGGAAAATCATGACTATGAATAGTTTTTTCCATACTTTATTATGAAACTAATATTAAAGTTTAAAAGAATCAAGTTATACCATAAATAAGTTGAATATGTTTTAACTTTACTTACAGTTTCATAATTGGTATAAATAAATATGAAACCGGTGATATGAGGCTAACGTATTAGCAATATATTACGAAAATAAAGCTAATATTTATAATTGTAGTTTTTATATGATTAAAATTAATTGGTTGTTATAAATTCAGCGGTTTTCATTCAAATGTGTATAAATAACGAAGAACCGTAGGTTTGATATAGATATCTTATCGGCTAGTTTGTTAAAATTATTCGTTTTTGGGTGAAAAGTAATTCTTAGGCCTTATTCTACCCCCATTGCGTCATAAAGGTGGTTTTGAAAGTTATTTATCGAATTCAAGCCACAATAGTTGACAATCATATGGGGAAACCCATGAAACTATTAGAAATAGCTTAAAACCCACTCTAAGTAAGCTAAAGCGTCTATAGTTTCCATCACTTTGAAAGTAATAACTTTTCTTAAGCGGTTTGTAGTAATTATAGGGTATTGTGTGTAGTTAGCTCGTTTCACAGGAAGGTCGACTACAAAGTTGACAAATAACTCGTTTTAAAACCATTCGGATACTAATAAGGTTTGAAAAGTTCATTTCGTTAATATCGCTAGTAAATTTTCCGCTTATGAACACTATAAATACAGTAAATAAATTAGATAATACTACACAACTGATATTTAAAATATTTGTTAAGAATATAACAAAGTTAACATCGTAACCCTGGTTACCGGTATACTTAAATGATATGGAATTTAAATTATGCCGGTAGTGATCAATTTGTCAATCGGGATTTAAATACAATCACGAAAACATAAAATACTGTTACTGTTTACTATATATTCTAAAATAAATATATTAATTCTTAAGTTCCCGTTGTGAATATCAGTGGAGAAATTACGATTAATGTTGGTAGGCTTTTATTGTTGCAACATAACTGATTTGAATTGTGGTCGAAGCAACTGGTGTATTGCATTGAAGGTAGTGATGTATTACTTCTAAGTTTGGTAGACCGCTAGCTGGTTTACAAACAAATTTTTATAGACAATGGCTTAGCCTAGGCCCCAACCTGAAGTGTGCACTTATTGCAGTAAACTTGCAGTCGATCCCACAAACTATAGTCAATGTGCAATTAATACATTTAACCAACTATATATATAGTTAACTTAACTGTATTGCAGTTGACTGTTATTCGACCACTGATGGCTTTTTGTTTTGTGCGCAAATGTCAGTGTAGCTAATTTCTTAGTTACGGTATGTTTTAAACTCCCTTCTCAATTCACATTCCAGATCCTTGTCAATTTTATTTAATTTGCACTAAAATTGATATTAATTACGGCCCTTTGTCCTACATTCCCGAGTCTTTCGTTCATTAAGTACCGTATACTAATTTTTCACTACATACTTACAAATATTATATATATCACCGATTACGTACCTTTTGCCAGTAATTCAAAGCGTGCTTTTTTATACGTTACTACCACGGTTATCCTGTCGGTCTTCCAGTTTGCCAAGGTATTCTTGTTTTTCCACGTTACGTTCCAGTCGGTTTATGTAGCTTTCGATCCATACGGTTAACGTATTGCTATTTCTACACCTTTTAAGGCGTTATTGGGCTTGGTCTTAGTTATGGAATTTGTCGTATTATCTTTGCCGTTGATTTACCGGAACTTACTGATTTTACAGGCTTCGTATGTTTTTATTAAACGTTTTTTATTAATCGTACCTTGTCTTAATAGGTGTTCATATAAATTTCGAAGTTTATAAATATAATTACAGGTATGCAAGGCAATGATAGCTATTCGGTAATAATCTTTAACGTACCTTTTGGAATAGCAGTCAAATGCAGTACAGTAAAGTCAACTTTAATTACAGTAAATTTGATTTTACGTACTACAAATTGAATGTAGTTTGTGAGATTTTAATACACTGTAGTTATAGTGCATTAGGTGCCCACTTCAAAGTGAGGTACAGGTCAAATCGTTTGGCCATACAAATAAGTACGCAGACCGGCTAGCAATCTGCCAAACTTATAAATTACCTCAACAATCCACCCAAATCAATACAGCACCAGTTACTTCGACTACAGTTATTCTATCCTAATTCGTTGTAACGACATTGGCCTACCAACACCGATTTATACTTATTAAGATAAGTACAAATAAGCTAGGTAAAAGAAGAAGCTACTTTCCGTTTACGTTCTACGTCAAACGGCGGCTAAGGGTAAAGGAATTTTTTTTACGAAAGACCCTTATAAGCTGTGTTAGTTGTTCGCAGCAACAAGTAGATAAGGATTATGGGCTGTGTCAGTTGTTTGCGGAAGTCTATGAGTAAGCGATGGTATTACTACTGAAAACACTAAGAAATATTTATGAATGCTTTTTAAAGGCTTTGAGATTAACCGTCTAAATTTCTTAAAGGTTATCAAGTTGGCAAGTTAGCAAGAGGATAAGTCAGTAATTTTATAGCTAATACTATTGTAGGTACTACCACTTTAAATCGCAAAAACGATTAATTCCCACGACCTTGAACTACACCAACTTTAACTAAAAACCTACAATCTACTACTTTAAAGTACTTTTTTTCACTCTACATTTATCAATATTTACTACAGTGGCTTCAAAACATCCTGTAAGCAATGACATTACTAACCCTAATAGGAAAATAACGATTACGGCCCTCGGCATCACCTTCGAAAAATACTATGATAAAAACCACTGGTTTACAAAATACAACGAAAACTCCTTAGTCAAAAACCGAACCAACTTAATAGGCTCTTACATTCTAGACTAAAATCCTATTAAACCCGTTTAACAGCTATAGGCGTTTAACGACTTTGAAAAATACTTTAGGGAATGGAATCTTAATATATAAAAAATAGCAAATAAATTCGATAAATTTAGGCTAATAACTAAACTTGCCAATCGAAACCTCGACCTTCCTGTAAGAGAAAAAAAAGGAAAGAGGGCAATCTGGCTAATGTAATACACAAATACACCACTAATAAAGACCCTTAATAAATTTTTATAACTAAGAGCAAAGGTATTGCTAACGATTATATCTCTCAACGCTTTTATACGCGTTGGCAAGGACCTACCCAAGCCTGAATAAATTATTTGAACCCTTTTACGTAAGATTAAGGGTTCAATGCCACTGGCTGTGAGTAACTGAGTAACATACGAGTCGTAAGTCCTTAAGTTTACCAGTTAATTAAGCAATAAACTTAACTTACCTTTTAATATCAAGAGGATTATTAACAAATCCACCGCGATAAAACCCCTAAGCCCTTTTACTCTGAGCTCCTTAAAACGTCCAGTTTTAACAGCCAAATAAAGGGAAGATTAACTTTATACGCGAGCCTATTATGGATATAACTATTGATTTTTCCTTTCTAAATTCGGTTAAAGGTAATTTTCCTACCTAATAACACTAACTATAGTATTGATTGAGGGATTTAAAAGGTCCCTAAGACTAATAAATTTTTCTTTCCCCTCGATATGTTCCTATAGTGTATACAGATTATGCGTTAATTACTACATGAATTGAGATTTGAGGAAGAAAGAAGAAGTATAACGGTAAGTGTGTAACATACCCGACTTCAAATTACGCCTATTTTGAAACATCTGTCATCAAATAAAAGTTAAATTATTATGTTTTCACTCGCTGTTCCTTAATATTCCTACCGGCTAAGCCAAGGTTTATTACTTTCGATACTTAACAAATTACTCCTTATTTAGCGAAGTTTACGATAGTCTTAGACGTTACTTCAAATACGATGTCAATTTTTCATAATATGACTCCGATTGGAACATTATTAAGTAGTTTTACATTTTAGATTATCAAAACAAGACGGAAAGTAGGATGAACCTCTTTCAATTGGATTTTTAATAAACTGATACTCTACTAATAAGCGACAGAAAACTTCGATGTTAGTGAAAACAACTTAAACTAATAGGTTCAGCAAGACATTACGGGTTATAAAAAGTTCGAATACGCCTTTGAATACTCTGATACTATTTTTAAAGGGTTTTTTTAACCAATGACGTTCCTAGTTCGCGATTATAATAATTCGAGTTTCTGGTTCGACCGATATATATCTTCAATCTTCGGAATTTAGTAACGACGAAAAAGATCCCTTTTATACGTATTATATAGACCGTAAGTATGGAGCGCCCAGTTAATATAGTTAACAAAAAGCCCGGACCCAGTGACGTAACTAACATACCTATGAAAAAAGTTATTACTTTTTCTTATAGTATTTAAATTATCCAAATAAATTTACTTTAAATACTGAAAAATGTTAAATTTTCGGTAAGAAAGGCTTTTAGTTAACACGTTATACTAGTGCCTAACGCGAATCGAAATAGGTAATATATAACATATATTTTCTTTTTATATTTTACTGGGATTATCTATTACGCGTTACAAATTGTATAGTAAAGTTGAAAAAGAGGAAAATAAACATAATGTTATCGGCTTGTATGAGAAGACTAGAATTATTTTAAAAGCAACATAATAGCTGGTCGACCACGCTTTTTTGTACCGCCTCACAGGTGAAAACCACTATCACCAATATAACGATAAATACATTAGCCTTATATACCCCTTTATCATTGAAGAATTTTATGTCGAATAGGTTTTGTAAGGTATGATACCTGATATAGGAGTAGCATAATACTTAATAGGAAGCTATTCGTAATACATCGCGTTATAAAGGAGTGTTATTTCTATTATAAAACTTAATTATACGTATATTAGTAAAATTGAGGTTATCTTGGACTTTTAAAATAAGATATGTTCATTGGAGTTAACGATGGTTGAGACTGTTGTTTGCTATATTATTTTGTACATTTTGAAATCCCCGACTCATTTCCTCTTTTACCTTTAAGATATGAAAAACCTTCGCGTTAATGGTAACGTTTAAATTGATAAATTGATTTAAATGATGGGTTGTAAAAGGATTCCACATAGCTTTTAATAGGAGTCCTTCTGGTTCAATCTTTAAGAATAAAAGGTCATGTTATGAAACCAAACGGAGGCTGAATTTCTTCAATTACACCGTATGTTTGATTATTCATGAATTAATAGGCTTTATAAAAATTTAAAGGCGGCTAGCTACAGAGATGTGGATTTATCGGTATTGAAAGTAATGAAAAGAGTTTAACACTACTGTTAAATATATTTACAAACTCCTTTCAGATTTCAATTTACGTTAAGAAGAAACTAAAACTTTACTTTCAAGGTTTTCGTAAACGTATTTTACCTAAATGGTAAGTTAATAATTTACGTTTTATACTTCATTACGGTTTTTCATGGCGTTCAGTTCCTTGAAACTATTCCGGCGAAAGAAACGAGAAAGGTATTACGTATTGTGTGGATTAATATGTATTTTGGACTATTTATCGTACAAATTTACGATAATGGTATTACCTTTATTACGATAAAGTTTTAAGTTAATTTAAATTCAAAGATATTAGTATAAATAGGTCTTCGTAAAAGCTTATTGGAGTATAGGAAAAATTTAAGAGGTATACGCCTTTTTGCAAAAAGCTTACAATATCTTTATATTAGAAATCGGAAGTTTTATAAGTTAAAAAGTACGGCTTTAAATAAAGGTAAAAGCCTTAACCATAATATTAGCCTTAACGGCTAGGTGTCGACTTTGCTAGTATTTGGGGCCTACTTATATATAACGATTAAGTTATTATAATCGCTAAATACTATAAAACGTATTATAATATAAAGAATAGTCTTCAAAGAACTGAGAAATGAATCTGTACGCCGCTAAGTTAATGAAGTATTTAATATTGGTAACGAATTATTAATAATAAACGTATTATTCCTTCCTTTTTAAAGTAAAGTACTTATATGGCTAAAGCTAATAAAGCCTTAAGTATCAATAACCCAAATATAATAGTTAAAACAGCTAACGACTTTATTACTTTCCGAATTATATAGGTTGAACCACATAAAAGACCCCTTAAGTTGAACGAAATTTATAACGTTGATAACCTCAGAGCCGAACAGATTAGTGAATATAACCTTTTTAAGCCAATTGGTAACAAGTAAATAAAACATTGATAGCATGAAAGACCTGTTGAAAGGAGAAAATATATTAAAGAAGAGGACGGCGACGGGAATTATAAGCTTGGTAAGGTATACAATACGGCGTAGTTATTTAAAAAGAATAAGTTTGACGAAAGCAATATCTTTAAGTTACATGTGAAAGGTATTATTAATATGTCAGGTGAGTTCTTGAAGAAAAGCAACTAAATATAAATCAAATTCCTTTTTTTACGGTTAGTTATATAATTTGCACCGTTAATATAATTAAAAACTTCAAACTTTATCATTTTTAAATCGAAAATAGTTTACAAACTTAAGGGTAAAACGACTGACCGTCCGTACGAAAAATCATAGTTAATCGCTTAAAGATACGTTGAGAAAAGTAAGGACTGAATCCCCCTTTAATCCCCTATAATTTTGAAAATTACCTAACTTTTAATCCTAGTTATTGTTACTCATTTGAATAATAGTATAAATGGTCAGTTTCCACTTCAGGGCCGAGATATAATGTAAACTTACACGTAATTTTCCACCTATTTTTAGCGAATTATACTGTTAAGACTATTAAAAAAACTCAAGCATAAGTTTCCTTATGGTACGGTAATACATTATATTAAACATTCATACAAATCAGCCAAAATAGGCTTTTATTTGTATCTAAAGTATTAAGTGAATCTAGGTATAAAGATTTTAACTTTTAACCTGTGCCCATCAATTATAAAAGTTTAAGACTTTGGTATCGTGGGTATATAAACTAACGATACCCTTTTTTTCTTCGGAAATATTACTTTTATAACGTTGAAGCAACGTATTATTGAGAAATTAGGCTTTTGAAAGTGCAAGTTAATGGAGATATTGACCGAAGAAATATAATTTGACTTTACTAAATAGTTAATCCGTATTTATAATGTTAAGGTTAAAAACGGATCTTATATTAGCCTAAGTTTAAAAGGGTAAAACATAAGGCATACGATTATCAATAAAGCTGACGAGACAAAATTATTAAAATACCTGGAGTGATAGGCTCCTACAGTCTACATTTCTATTCTTTATTAACCTAAAGCAACGTACGTCCTTTCTAATACGATACAAGCATAAATTCCACAAGACAAGAGCATTAAAAATTTAGATAAGACGATTTAATAATAACAAAATTAATTAGAAAGAGTAATTCATATGGTTTTAGTAAATTGAATGAAGGAAAAATCAATAATTTATACGAATAGGTTATTTACTCATAATCTTAACTTTATATGGTGAATAGAATTCTTCTTAATGCTCCTTAGCGAGGAAAGGCTAAAAGGGTAATTTATAATTACCGGAAACCTTATATATTGGATATACGTTAAATTTAAACGTTCAATATGAAGTGTGTTGGCTTTATAGGTTCACGGTATGATAACGAGCTTCGATATTAGTATAATAATTAACGGTATACTAACGATCATTATTAAATAGATAAGATTAATTTCTATATTTAGAGTGATATTGTTGGTAAGGTCTCAAGCCTATAATATTCACATGAAAATAGGTTCTTTGAAGAGTAATCAAAATAATTAGTATTGTAGTATAATAGAAGATAATCAGTCAAGAAGGAGAATCCATAGGTGTACGCCACAGATAACGGCTTATAAGCCCTCCACCCAAAGCATATTCCTCTGGAATATTTCTTCCAGACCGATCCACGTATTTCCGTCGGTTTAGAATAGGCATTCCAAACCAATCCATGTATAATGTACTTTGCGTTTTGAAAAAGTACTGCCTGCAACGTAACATATTACCATACAGCCTATAAAAGTGTATCCTACAATACAATGTATTACTACTTATCTCATGTATACTATATATAAGGGTATATAGTAATATCCATATAGGTAATATTTTCTTTTTTCTTTATATACTTCGTACTTATAGCCCAGTAGTAATAGTGTTGTTTGTAATATCAATTTCAATTGGTTTGAATTAGCAATTTCCGTAGTAATAGTATTGTTACCGTATTAATCTTAAAAGGTCCAAATTAACAGTTTCCGTAGTAACAATGTTATTACCATATCAATCGTAAAAGGTTGAAATTAGCAAATTCGGTTAGGATTAATAAAGCTTAGCCAAAATGGTAATTATAATTCGGATCTGATTTGAATAGTTAACTAGGGGTAATATGATTATTAATAACATTTTTTTCGTAGTTAATAAGGGTAATTACGCCGGTATTATAGGGGTTGATTACGTAATTTTGTGTTAGGTTGATATAAAAAGGATATATCATTATCAGCATAGGTAAAACATTTTTTTTACAGCGCGTAATTTATATAAATATAAGTTCCTATTTTAACTGAACTTTTATTTCTTTGAAGCGAACTAAATCGAATTCCCATTCTAATTTATTTCACTTAATCAAAACAAACCGTTCCAATAAATAAGTTGTCAAACCAATACCTATAACTAATTTTTCCTTTATCCAGATAACGCGTAAAACCCGAATTTCAAGACACCATTTAACGCGTAAGCGGCGGCGCGCCGCCGCCGCCGCCGCTACTATCGCTACTGCTGCCTTTACCACCACTATCAATAGTAGTAGCCCGATCTTTTCGGGCGATATCTCCTCCATTGCCACTACGCCGCTAGCCCCTGCCTCTCCGCCCGCCGCCACACCACCAAACCTTTCCACTTCCACCGCTACGCCGCCCAGTTTCGCCACCATTACGTCGCCTAACCTAGCCGTTGCCTTCGCCTCGCCCCTTCCCACCGCCGCCGCCCAGACCTCCTCTTCCCCCTCCTTTCTCTCCCCCTTTCTCAGCTCGAAAGAGGAACGGGAGGCTTCTGAAGTTATAGACCTTACCATTTCCCTACGGGTAAAAACCCCATTACCTGTAAAGGCTCTTTCACGCCGCAAACGCAACCTGATGTAATTACGTCAAGGTATATACATTTTAGCTCCTCCTTTTATAAATTTTTAACTCCCCCTTTCTTTTAAATCAAGAGTATAAAACGGGTTTTTTCCGTCGCCTTAAACTTCGCATCGTTAAGGTACGCTGTAAAGCCTCCTTAATGCGTTAAGTATTAAAGCGACATACTTGGGTCTATAACTCTAAGCCTTTAATAGATACGTATTACGTGTCGTTTATTGCTTCCGCGGCCGCGGGTAAATCTATTAGTGATTACTACGAAAATAGGGGCCTCTCGAATTACTACCACCGTTACGAACGGACTAACAACTTATAAGCCCCCGTTCCAATAGTCTTAAAGCCGTAGGATGAGGCCATATTACGCGCTCACCGGATTTTTAGTAAGTTTTAACCGAATTTTAAAAACTGTATTTAACATAAATAAACTATTAAGGGCGATCCGAAAAACAAATAGTCGTAAATAATCAAAAAAGCCGATACTAATTAATGATAAACGTTAATCGGCGGACGATGGAAACGGTAGCCACCGTCGCCGCCTAAAAACTGGACTTACGTATATATTACGTAAACGAATTCGACGACGTTTTATACTCCATCGCGAAAAGAGTAGTCCCTCCTTTATACCTTTACCTAAAGGTATAACTAATAAGGTATAAGGCTACATTTTCGTTAACATTAATAATGTTGTTAACGGTAATGGCGGTGATATTAGTATAAAAAGGGAAGATAACGGAAAGGATAGTAGGGACACGATAACTTCGTCCTTTCCCTTTAATAGTAAATTGATACCTTCGGGCCATGCCGATGCACCCGGCTATAATATATTACGTTACATGGTAATTATATAACTCTTTATAAAATCATTGTTTAAAGTAAAGAACGAAGTATATAATGTAAAAAAAAAGAGATAATATACTAAAATTAACGTGATATCGTAAAATGAAATAAAAAGTAAAATAAAATCGGGAATCGTTGTAAATAATCGTGTTTCATAAAGTTAAAACTCAAATAGGTGTAAATAATATAGAACGGGTCGATTTAGTGATTAAATAGCCTATTAGGGTCGTAAAACCTCTTTAACAACTTTAATAAATAGTATACTTATCGATATAAGTGTTTTTAAGACTTCATTTGGCGTAATTTTTGTTATCGTATCCGCTAGATTAAAATTTCCGTTAATCCACCTTGCTTTTTCAATTTTAAGGTATTCATACAACTTATATAAAATTACAATATCGATTATTAAACGCTTTTCGTTTGTAATACCTAACTTAATTAGATATTTATGAAATAAGAAATATTATAAAAGATACAAGGAATAAAGCGTAATTTAAGGTTAAAATAATTATCCGAACAGTTATCGTTATAATAATACCCGAATCGAAGCCTTCAACCATTCCATAAATCTTAGAAACCAAAACATTTCCCATTACCCTTTTATATTTAGTAAAAATTCAATAGATAATGTTTTTTCGAAACGTAAAGCCGTTTTAGGTCGGTATTTCTTTACTTAAAACTAAAACGAAACCGATTTATAAGTTATTATTATTATTATTAACGAAAGATCCATTAATAAAATTAAATAGCTTTGTAATACGTATGTTTAATAATCCAAATTATAAGCCGCGTTTTAAATTGTATATGTACTACGAAAGACGTTTATTAAACGCCTTATAAATATCGTCCTTCAACTTAATTTGATATTATACGACGATAAAAATGTTCAATGATACCTTTAATTATATTATAAAGGCAATTTAAAAGCCGTGTATACGTTAATATTTGTATTCGATGGCTCGTTTTACGTTATCCAAAATGACGAGGACAACGTTATCTAATTAACCTTTTTACTTAAGGCTTAAAATGCCGTTCCGAAGGGTAATCGTGGCACTATGAAAATCAATTAAGTTATTTCGCCATAAATAAGTCAAATTATCGTTTTTCATCCGTCGAGATTTCCGTTATATCAATATTAGGCATAATACCTTAAGACTTGATTTTATATTTGATATAAAAGGTAAATCATGAAGTTATATCAACGTTAAACACTTTGTTTACGTATTCCAGGCTTATAATATAAAAAAAAGTATTTTATAAGCCGGCAAAAATACGTTAAGTGTTTTTATCGTCATAGGCTAACAAATATGTATTATTTTATTTACAGTCACGTTTTCCAAATATATTATCTTAAGGGTATTCATCGAGTTTGTTATTTATACCTTCGTATTAGGCTATGTTTATTGTAAATTTGGTTTTTATCCGATCCTTAAAATTATATCCGGCTTAAAATTATCGTTTAATCAGAATTTACTCGTAAACGGGGTGGTTTTTAAACTAACAGCCGACTTTATCGCATACAAGACACCGCTTTTACAAACCTGTAAGACGGCGTATATTTTTCCGTGAATAATATTATAATTTCGATACGTTTTTTCAATTTCTGAACGATTGTACTTATCTTTTATTACCAGGGTTTCTCTTTTAATACCTATACTTTGAACGTTCCTTCTATATATAGTAAACTTTAAATTTTCGATTTGAAATATAGTATATTAATCCGATAAGGTTTACTTTAATAATATAGCTTTCGTTTTTATTGGTCAAAAATATTAATCCAAAACTTATTTATCGGCGTATTAAGGTTTCAAACAATATTTTTATGTGTGTACAAAAGGCCTTTCATTTTGGTTTTAATTTAAATAAAGTCCGGTTAAAATCCGGGATTTCACGGCAAGCCTTTATAACTACTTAAATAAACAATTTATCGCCTTTATATTCCGGTCCTAAAACTACCTGGCATTTCCGAAACTTTACTAATAGAACGGTAAGGATTTATTAAAGGTTTTGATCGGTATTTGCTTACTGGTATTTCACAAATTTATAGGTTATTTTAATTCGGTTCTTATATCATGATTCTTAATTAATTTCAGTGTTAAAGTAAAATTTAAATCGGTTATTAAACTTTACGAATATATTTACTTCTATAAAGTAATATATATACTACTTTGAAACTTACTCGGAATATATACCGGGTTGAAAAATGTGAAATTATACAGGTTTGATATTTAGTTTCATATATATATTAAATATAACGCGTATTTCATTGTTAAATACGTCGTACGGCTCGTCTTTATAAATATCATCCCTGTTTTATATCCTGGCAAAGTTGGATAACTTCGTAGGATCGTTTTTATCCGTGGGAAAGCAATATACCTGGAGGTCGCGATAGGAGTCGTGATTAAAATACATTGGTCCGTATAGTACGTATTAGCGACTTACGTTACTTTTTATCCCCTAGGCCGGGTTATTTTTTTTATTCCAGCTGATTATCGATTCCTTAGTCGGGTTATTTTATACGTTTCGGCCGACTCCGTTATAGCCGGTCGGGTTATTTCCAATATTTAGAAAGTGGTATAGTATTCGGTTTTACGTTATATTATAAGCCGGTATAAAAGTGTATTATACTTATATAATAAATAAGGATTATAGTCATTTTTCTTTTTCGTAATCCCTATTTTTAGCCTGGGATATAAAACTATATCGTTATACATATGGTCCCTTTCGTTTTAATAACAATATCTTTAATTTCGTAAGGTAACACCCTTTTATATAGTCCATAAGGTACAAATTTTTATCTTTCCAATTTGATACATTAGTAAGCTTTATTATTTCGAATAGGGCTTTTTTGAAGCACCTATTTTTAACCTTTAAGGTATTAATATCTTTATTTTTTTAGTTTGATTCGTAAAGCTTTAATAATAGTAAGGTTTACCCTTTGCCATATATCCAACGTCCAAGCCGAAAGGTTATTATGAAAATCGTCCAATAAGTTAGGTCCTTAAATTTACTCCTCCTAATAACGGTATATGGCGGCTAAGATATTTATATTTACGATATAGGATTTTAATTCCATAACTGGTAAATCGTTAGTATCATACTAAATGCTTACGTTTATCTCTTATATTATGTTCTTTTTAATTCCCATATATTTAACTAGGATATCAAAAAACAATAACCTCCTCCAGTGTCATTAGTTTTATGGCTATTGTTACGATTATTTTAGGCGTTTAGTTGATATAATAAAGTGTGGTAATTGCGTGTTATATTAAGGTATATTTAAGGCTTAGGGTAACTTAACGAACATAAAACGAATATAGTTATTAAAGCGATCGGAATCATTCTTATTAACATTTATTAATACGAATAAATTTCAAACAATACGTAAATAAGGCATAACCAAAATTAGTTAAGCGTTTCGAATTAGTTTTTTCAATATTAGTAATACTATACGAGCTAAACGGCCTAGGAAATCTTAAAACGTTATAAGTATTGAATTTAGAAAATATAAGGTGAACGTAGGTAAACTTAAAACAAACAGAGTAAATTTGGGAAATTGGGTAAGGCAAGAGAAATATAGAGTTATTATATACTTCGGTATACGATAATTCATCCCTATTGGTATACTATAGCAAAACTTAGTGAAAGGAGTCGGTTAATTGCTCAGTATATAACCGATTTTGTTAGGACAATCGGGTTATTTGTTTATATATAACAGATTATAATTTTACGAAAACGTATAATTCGCAAAAATCAGATAAGTCACAACGAAGGGTTCCAAAACTTAACGGAATTAGCTTACATAGCCTGGTACATAATAGGACGATTTCTAAGAAGTATCCGGGTACGTTAAAACGCCAAATAGAGGTTAATAGTAACGTAACGGTGCTTTTAGAAAATATAGAGTTAAATAAGGGTAAAAAATATCGTATTAAATTTTGATTCTTTTAAGTTATTTAGTTTTAACAGTATTTATATACCTCGGCGTATCATTTTTTATAAAAGCGAAATATTAAAATACAAATAGTTAGGACGATTATAACATTTCGTTATAAATATTTAACGTGTATTTATCTCGTTTTTTTCTAAGATATTTATAGTCGACCGAATCGGCTACTAATTAGTATCCGTAAGTTTTTAAACTTATAATATTCACGTAAACATAAGGTCTTTCAAAAGTAATCAAAATAATTGGTATTATAGTATAATAAACATGATAACTTTAAAAGAGGTATACGAATTACAGGAAATTAACAAGTTCTGGTAAATCAACGGCAATGAAAACCCCGCCAACGTTATAACCAAGGCCACGCCTAAGAACACCCTGAAAAGGTTTGTAAATGAAAATACGATAACTATATGAAACGAAGGCTACATAGACTGTCCGACACGTAATGTAGCGGAACAATGTTACCTTGGAAAATTTAAAGACTGATAGGGTAGTAATGTTAATAGCAACGGTGGCAAAGATGGCAATAGTAGTAGTTTGAACTACTGGTAAAAGGTACGTAAGTAGTGGAACACATAATACGTATAGGTTGGTAGCGAAAAATCTGTACATGGGAGTTAAAGAATAAAGGCGTTGGAGGAGTGGAGAAAATGGGCCATAAGACGCCATAATTAAGTTGGATTTCAATATAGATTGATAAAAATCAACAGGGGTCTGGCTTGTTATAAGCTTTTAGATTAAGGAAGGATTTCAGAGGTTACCACCAATTGATGGCAAGCTACACTAACATGCAGGCACAAAATAAAAAGCCGCCAGTGTTGGAATATTAGTTAAATATAGTACCGTCAAGTTAACTTTATTTACATTAAAGTTGATTGTACATACTGAAAGTTAACTGTAGTTTGTGGGATTTGAATATACTGCAAGTGCAGTGCAGTAGATGCCCACTTCAAAGTGGAGCATAGGCCAAAGCGTCTGGCCATACAAATTAGTGTGCAGACCGGCTATCGATCTACCAAACTTAGAACTTTCTACAACAATCAACCAACATTAATGAAGCACCAGTTACTTCGACCACAGTGATTCGAATCGACTACGTTGCAACGATTAAGGCCTACCAACAGTATCATCAATTACTATAACAATATCAAAGCGTACCATTATACCAGAAACTTTTAATGTTAGCACTTTTAGCGTTATAGTTTTACACTTAATAAATATCTAGTGTACTAGGTTACTAGTCATTGTAAACTGCCTATCAGATATTTCCTCGTTAATAAACATTACAAAGAATTCGATTTATAATATGAGGGCAATGTTATTTATAAAAAAAAAAGTTGTCAATTATTGTTGACTTTGCCTTCATTAGGTTTATCGGTATCATATTAATACTGTTTTCAATTATACATTATTCATTCAATTCTTTCATTCAACTTGTTAAAATCTTCTCAATATAAATATTAGGGTTACATAATAAACTATGCATAGTGAGATCTGTTTGGTTGACATAATTTAGGAATATATACTACCTGTATCTTTATTTGAAGTATTGTTGTAATTTTACCTTATTCGCCTTGCTAATTTTCGCCAGGTTTGTAGCTTTCCATTTTTGGCGAGAGTTATGTTACGTACTACAGATATTATCAACAAAATAAATACAAATTAATGGTCCGTTAAAGTTAAATTGTATGCCCTTAACTAATGTTTTAATCGGCTTATATTCATAAATGCTTAAATTTTGACAACATATTGTTTCGCCGACACAAAAGTAACGTTTCCATGGAAGAGGATATCCTTAGTTTATATACTAACAATGCGGAAGTATTTTTCCTTACATAATTAAATAAGTTCAGGGTAAACGTTAAAGTTTTTATATATAGGCTATGTCCTAAGTGCGTTTGGTACGTTGAAACCTAATAAACCCATATTTCGACCAATCCGTATAAATATTTGACGTAAAGTATTACTGTAATAGCTGGAAACGTATCCCTTTACTCTTTCGGCAGTTCCAATACTATGATCTATTGAATATTTGTAATAAATTATATATACGCCTGCGTAATGTTACAGCCATTAACGGTAAACTTACTGTCTATGTCACAGTTAAACTGTCAGCGATTACAATGATTAAACGCTGGTTGATTTTCTGGATTGTAAGAGATTAAGAGAAGATACACTTTTTACATTTATCACCATATTCTTAAATAATTAGCTGTAACTTTTCGTACAGCATGTGTATTTTTTTCCCCCCTAGTCTTGTAAACTATTATCGATTTAAGGATAGTGTCATTTTAACTTCAAAATTTTGTTAATGGTACGAATTAAATAACTTTTAGTATAATAAAGCTATCTATCTTTACTCGGGATTTTTTCCGTGAAAAATATACCAAATATTTTTATAATGCCTACAGCCTATAACTTAAGCGCGAGGTGTCTATAAGATATCTTTTTTTAAAAAAAAAACAAGCATGCCGTTATATATGCCTTTCAAAACCTGTATTTCTTGTTATCGTCTTCTTTTCAATATATATTCTCCTCTTATGTGGTTTTCTATACTATCGAAGTTTTATCGTTTTTTTTTTTTTTTGGAATAGCAGTCAATTACAATACAGTCAATTCAACTATACTTACAGTTGGTTGATTATACAAACTGCAAATTGACTGTAGTTTGTGAGAGTCGACAGCATTTACTGCAAGTTAACTGCAGTAGGTGCTCACTAAAAAGTGGGGCATAGAACAAAGCATTCGGCTATGAATATTAGTATGCTGACTGGCTAGCTATTTTTCAAGCTTAAAAGTAACACATTACTACTTTTAATAAAGCACAGTTACTTCGACTACAGAGATTCGAATCGACTACATTGCATAGATGAAGGACTACCAACATAAATCAGTACTTATTAGGTTGGGCACAAATAAGTTAGGTAAAAGAAAAGGATACTTTCCGGTTACCCTCAACGTTAAACGGCGGTTAAAGGTAGAGGAAAGGTTTTTTTCGAAGGGCATATATATGCTGTGTCAGTTGTTCGTGGTAGAAAATAGAGAGAATTTGCAGGATTTGCATTTGTAGACGGAAATATATAAATAGCTACAGTATCGCTATTGAAAACACCAAGAAAACTTAATTAATTATTTTTAAAGAAGAGCGATAATATTGATCGCCTGAAAGTCTTAAAAACACTAAGTCGGCAAGGTGACAAACGTCTAAATTAATAATATTACGGGTATTAATACTACTAATTTTAAATAGTAAAAACAACGAAATTATACAACACTTGAATATAAATAATTGAACAAAATACCTACGACCTACCCTTTTACATTACTCTTTCTCCACTTTTACACTTTAATTCTCATTACGATAGATTTAAAATGCTTTAAAATTGATACCGTTACCAACCCTACTAGTAATAAAGTAATTATGGCCTTTGACATTGTCTTTGAAAAACATCAGAATAAAGACCTTTGGTTTACTAACGCTAACGAGAACTAGTTATTTAATCATATCACTAACAAAATGATCTTCTTTATTTTCGTTTTAAACCCTAGTAAAACTAATCCCAGCCTAAAAACAAAAGATAACAGTTAAAAATACGGCAAAATATATAATCTGAAAATACAAAAGATAATAAACAAACTCGTTAAATTTAGGCTAAAGATTAAACTCTTAAACCGAGGCCTTAACATTCCTATAAAGAAAGGGGAAAAAAGGTAACCTAATTTAAGTACTTTACAAATAATCTACCAATAAAAACCATTAATAGATCTTTAGATACAAGGGCAAACAAAAAGTAATCGTTAGCGATAACATTCCTCAACACCCTTACACGCGTTCGCAAGGTTTCGCCCAAATGTAAATAGGTTTATTAAACTCTTTTACTAAATATTAACGGTTTAATACCACCAGTCGAAAAACTTTAATTGATTTCCAAGCCTTAAATTCTCTTATTTATCATTTCATTAAATGAAAACCTCAACATACCCTCTTAACACCAAGAAAAGTATCACTAAGTCCCCCGCGACGAAAAACCCTTTACCCCCCCCCCCCAAAAAAAAAACCCGTAATACGTTCAATTTAATCGGCTAAATCAATAAAAGAGCGGCTTTATGCACGAGTTTATTATAGGCACGACTATTAGCTTTTTCTCTCCAATTTAGCCTCAAAGTAACTATTCTACCCACTAATGCTAATACCAATACCATCTGTAACACTAATCGAAAGATATAAAGTATTCTTACGACGATTAAATTACTATTTCTTTTTAAGATACACCTCTAGTAAATAAAAATTACGCGATAATTACCACGTTCGTTAATATTTAGGGGGGAAAGAAGAAATATAACGGTAAGCCGTATAACCTCCTCCACGTCAATTTATACTCTTTCTTTAAGATTTACCGCTAAATAAAGGTTAAACTTCTAGGATTTTAATCGTTATTTCCTAATTCCCGTATCGGCTAAGCCGAAAACTACTACCTTCGGTACTTAACGAATTGCTTCATTCTCCAAGAAATCAACAACTATTTCAAAGGTCACTTTGAATACGATATCAAACTTACCCAATACCATATGGACAAAAACATTATGAAGTGGTCTTACATATTAAATTACGAGGAAAAAACGGAAAAAAAGATAAATTTCCGCAATTATATTCTTAATAGGCTGATTGCTTTGCCAATACGCAACGGGGAACATAAAATTTAACGAAGGTATACTATACTAATTGATTCGGAAAACTGTTAAGGGTTACAAAAAGTTCGAATACACCCTATAATAACCGAACGCCACTTATAAAGAGGTTTTTAGTTAGTTTCGTTTCATGCAAACTACTGTAATGGTTTGGGTCTTAAACTCGACTGATATATACCCCCAAACTCTAGAATTTAGCGACGAAAAAGACCATTTTCACGCGTATTACATCGATCTCGAATACCGAGAGCCCGGTTCATACGGTTAATTAAAGAACCGGATCTAGGAATATAACCAAGTCATGTACAAAGAAGGGTATTCCTCTTCCTCAAAGTCTTCAAGTGAGTTAAACAAATTTACTTTAAACGTCAAAAAATGTTGGATTTAAAGCAAGTAAGGCTATTGGTTGATATTTTACACTACTACCAAACGTAAATTAAAGCAGGTGATATACCATATACAATTTCCCTCTATTGTAAAGGGACTAAGACCGGAGCTGTCGCTCAAGGTAGTCGGATTCTGTTTATAAACCTCGATGAAGAAGACAAAGAGAATTTCCTGCTAGGGAGCGGCCATGGAGCTAAGATTATGTAACCCCCAGTTATGTGACGTGTGTAAGCGTATCTCAAAGCGGCTTCCTCCCTACTCTTGAGCATCGCAGGATTTTGTAGAACTACTAGAGTAGGATCCCTAGTGATACTAGCCAGGCACTAGCCTATAACATCCATATTTAATTTGGATTGCGTCTTACGCATCAAAACCGTCAAAGATAAGGAGATTAGGCATGAAAAAAATCAGCCTAAAGTTATCGCTTAACATAAAAATACCAGTACTGGTCTCAAAACAGCGTAATAATTCGCCGACCACGACTTTTTGTACCGCCTGATAATTAAAGACCCTTATTGCCGTTAGAACAACAAAGATTTTAGTCCTACGCACCTATTTACTATTCGTGACCGTTAGGCAAAGCATGTGTTTTAAGGTATTATGCTTAATACTAGAGTAGTACAGTACTCAACAGGATGCTATTCGCAATATTTCTCATTACGAAAGGATACTAATACTATTACGAAACTTGACTACATGGATACCGGTAAGGCCAAAGTTAACTTTAGTCTTGAAAAATAGTTTTTGTTACTAGGGTCGACGATTATCATTACCGTCGTTAACTTTATCATTTTCCATATCTTCCAATCTCCAACCACCTTTCTCCTTTAACTTGAAGACATGAAAAACCTTAAACTTGATGTTAATATTTGAACCAATAAATTTATTTATATCGAGGACGGAAAAATGTTTTTATTTATCCATAAATAGGTATATCTTTAAATTCATGTTTAAGGGATAAATGCAGTGGTATCAAATTTAATGAAGTCAAAATTACGTTTTATATCGCCGGTTTAACCACCTGCAAACTAACACGCTTTGTAAGGTATTTCAAACGGTTGGTTATCAAGATATAAACTTCTTAACTCTAAAAGTAATTAAACGGGTTTACCATTACTACCAAATACACTTTCAAAACCCCCTAAATTTTAAATTTACTTGAAAAGAAAATCAAAAATTTAACTTTAAATTTTTTGTAAACGTGTTTTACCTGGATAATAGGCCAGTACTTTACGTTATTGACTTTTCTATAGCTTATAACGGCGCTAAGGATTTTTGAAACTCTTACGACACAGAAGACATAGGAAATATTATGTACTTTATGTATTGATACGTATCTGGGGCTACCAGAAGTGCTAATTTACGACGCTTATATCAAATTTATTACTATAAAATTGCAAATTAATATAAAATAGATAAGGATTTAGTGTAAACAAATTTCCGTTAAAGTCTACTATGGTTTTAGTAAAATCTAAAAAGCTTACGTTTTTTTACAAAAAGATTATGATATTTTTACCTTGAAAAATCAATTTTTTTACAAGTTAAAAAGAACGGCTTTCAAGAACGGTAAAGGGCCTTAACGATACTACTGGCCCTAACGGTATTATATTGAATTTACTTGTATTTAGTGCCTACCCATACATAACGATTAAGTCGCTACTATCAGTAAATACCCAGAAACATACTATAGCATATAATAAAGCGTTTAAATAACTAGGTAAGAAATCGGAATGCAGTCAAGTTAATAAAGCCTTTAACACCAGGAATAAACCATCGATAATAAACGTAATTTCTTTATATATTTAAAGTAAAACCCTTACTTGACGAAAACTAGGTAAATAGGAAATTCTGTATAAAATTTTAAGTATTATAAACTCAAACGTAGTAATCTAAACTACTAACAGCCCTATCATTTTCCAGACCATACACGTTAAACTATACAAAAAACCTTTTGAGTCTGATAAAGTCCCTTCATTAAAAATATTTCAGACGAACAAAACAACTAATACAACTCTTGAGAAGATCGTTAATAAGCTAATGAAATGTTAACAAAGTGAAACCCCACCTAAAAGAATAATATAAACTAAAAATGAAACCCGTGACAAAAGTTAAAAGATTAAAAGGGTATAAACAACGGTGTAGATATTTTAAAAAGAAATTTTTAACAGAGAAATTAACTTTAAGTTACGTATAAAAGATATTATTAATACACTGGATAAATCCTTTTAAAAAAGAAACCTGGTAGAAATTAACGTCTTTTTTATACGAGGGGTTATTTTACTTAAGCCATGTACGTAATTAGAACTCTAAAACGTTATAATATTTAAGTTGAGAATAATTTATAAATGCGTAGGTCTAACTACGGACCGGCTGTACAATATGATACGACTAATCGCTTAAAAATACGATAATAAAAGTAAGAACTAAATTATTACTTGATCGCTTATTATCTTGAAGATTAGGCAATTTTTCATCGTTATAAATATTGTTAATTTGAGCACTGGAGTAAGCGGTAAGTTTACAACAAATGGCCGTAATATAATTGAAGTGTACACGTAATTTACCACCAATTTTTAGCAGATTATATTGCTAAAATTACTAAAATAACCAAAAGACAAGTTTTTGTCGGTTTAATAATACGTTATACCACACCTTTATATAGATTAACCTAAACAAGTATCTATTGGTTATTAACATACCTAACATATATTGAAAACAGGCTCAATATAAAGACTCAACTTTCGACCCGTATTTATTCATAACATAGGGTAAAGACTTCGGTATTATGAGTATGTAAACTAAATATAGAATTTTCCTCGGAAACATTAAGCTAATAATAGTGAAATAACGTGTTATAAAAAAGTCAAGCTTCTGAAAATGTGAAACGTTAGCTAAAGGTATATAACTTAACTTTAATGGATCGTTGATCCGTATTTATAGTATTGAAGCTGAAAATGGTAGGTATATTAGACTACATCAAAAAGAACAAATCATAAGCATGAAAACTATCGATAAGGTCGACGAGGAAAAATTACAGTAATATCTAAAATTAAGGGCCCGTATGACTTTAATTACCATTCTTTGTTAACCAAAGGTATAGTACAACCTATTAATTACGGCATAGGTACAAAAGCAATAAGTCATGAACTTTAACAAGTTATATTATATGATTGAATGAAAGATGAATAATCTTTAGAAGGTATGAATATAATTTAGATAAACCTAACGATGGCGAAGTTAACCATTTTTACGGACGGAATATTTGCTAAAAACATTAACCTGAAATTATAAACTTAGTTACTTTTAATACTTATAAACAAAGAAAAATTTAAGAGGCAATTTATAATTACCGGAAACCTCGTATATTATATATTCATTAAGTGTAAAAGTGTAATAAGAAGTGTGTCGATGTCGAATGTATATGTTATAATCGTAAATTTTGTCCTTAGCATGATAACTAACTACATATTAAGGATTATTACTAAGTAGCTAGAATTGCTTCAAATACCTTTAATAGTACGTATAAATTTCCGGATCTTTTACAAATACCTATTAAAGCGGGGTACTATTAATAAAAAAGTTTAATAATAGACGTAAAAACTTTGAAGACGGTGTACTAAGCCTGGAAAATTGATAATTTCTGTTATATTAACGGTCAAGATAACCCTACTAACTCTATAACAAGGTCATATCCAATAGCGCCCTAAAACAGTTTGTCGATAGTAGTATGCTAACCGTACGAATCGCGGTCTACATGGACAGCCCGGTACATGACTTTGAGGAATAGGGATATCCTGACAAACTCGAAGACTGCTAGGGTAATGGTAATGGTGGCAATGGTAGTAGTGGAAGTAGGTGGAACTACTGGAAAAAGGTAAGTAAGTGGTGGAATACGTAATACGCGTAAGTTTGTACCAAAAAAACCTATACAAGAGAGTGGAAAAACAAAGGGCTCGAAGATATAGAACAAAGAGCCGTAATTAATATCAATTTCAGTACAAATTGATTGGAATTAACAGGGGTTAGACTTATAAATTAAGAAGAGATTTTAGAGGTTGCCACCAATTGGTTGCAAGCTACGCTAATGTACACACACCAAATAAATAACTGCTAGTGTTGAAATATGAGTCAAATGCAATATAGTAAAATTAATTATACTTACATTTAGTTAATTGTATTAACTGTAAAATTGACTACAGTTTGTGGGATTAATTGTAAGTGTAGTAAAATAGGTGCACACTTCAAAGTGGGGAATGAGCTAAATCGTTTGGCTATACAAATTGGTGTGCAGACTTGCTAGCTGTCCAGCGAACTTAGAACTTACCACTTATCAATCAATTTCAATGCAACACTAGTTACTTCGACCACATTGATTCGAATCGACTACGTTGCAACAATAAAATCCTACTAACTCTTTAAATATTAATAAATATGGTATTTACCGCAAATAATACTCTTGATTAATACGTCATACTGTTATTAACGTAAATCGAGATATGTAATATACCATATGTAATAACTCTTTACCTTTAACCGGGAATACATTTAGTTTGTTAAGAGTTTTGATGATCAAGAGGTTAAGTATCGAGGAAATAAGTTAAAAATTATTGGTGGTTACTAGGATATTGAAATTGATTCGAAAATAACGTTATAACTCGTCGATTTAATTTTCATATACTGTTTAATAGGTGAATACATCTGTCGCCATTATAATTGATATTTTTGCTTTATACATCTATTTACTATTCGAAACCGTTATGCGAAGCATGTATTTTCAGGTATTATACCAAATATTTGAATAGTACAGTATTTGATAGGTTATTTATTATATGTTGCGTTGCGAAAAGATATTAATATTATTACCGAACTTGACTTTACGGATGTTGGAAAGGTAAAAGTTAGTTTTAACTTCTGAAAAAAACTTTTCATTAAGGTTAACTACTATTATTATAGTTATTTGGCAAGTCATTTTTTACATTATAGAATCATTATCCTACTTTCCCATTTATTTTCACGATATAAAAAACCTCTGCATTAACATTAATATTGAGATGAACAAATTAATAAAATTTGAAGGCGATTACAAGTTTTTACTAAGTTCAAAATAGGGCTATTTTTGGTTCTACCTATTATAGCTAACTGTAGTAAAGGTAGATTTACCGAAATTCAAACTTCATTAATTATATTGATAGTTTAATTATCCTGAAATCAACATATTATATATAATATTTCCGTCAACTACCTATAAAAATATAGATTTGTCGGTATGAAAGGTAATTAAATAGCTTTACCATTACTTTTAATGATATTTCAAAACCCCTTTAAATTTCAAATTCACAGAGAAGAAAAAACCAGAGTTTAACTTTTATAGTTTCGTAAACGTGTGTTACCTAGACAGTAAGTTAATACTTTACGTTATAACTTCGGTTACAGCTGGTTACGGTATTAAATTCTTTGAAACTATTATAACGAAGTAAATATAGGAGGCATAACGTAGTTTGTGGATAAATACGTACTTGGAAACCCTAAATCAATTAGTATATAATATCGGTATCAAGACAAATATGATAAAGTTTTAAATTAATATTAAATCAACAGGAATTCAGTACAAATAGGTTTTCGTTAAGATTTATAATGGTATTAGTAAAATCAAAAGTGTTTACGTATTTTTGACAAGGTTTACTATATTTGTACCGTGGAGATTGGAAATTTTATACGTTTCGAGTTATGGTTATAGATAACTGTAGAAGGTTTTAAGGATATTATTAGCCCAAATAGTTTTATTCGACTTTAGTAGTATTTAGAGCCTACCGATATATAACGATTGAATCATCATTATCTTTAAATACTAAAAAGCGTGTTATGGTATATAGTAATTCTTCAAAAGAATTAAGGAAAAAATCGGCATGTAGCCATATTAATATTGCTTTTAATACCAGAAGGAGATTATAGATAACATATGTGTTATCTTTATCGTTTTAAAGTGAAATCCTCACGTAGCGAATACTAGATAAATGAAATATATTTTATAAGATTTTAAGTATTTTTAATATAAATGAGGTGATTAAAACTGTTGATAGCCTTGTCAATTTTCGTATTTTATAGGTTATATCGTATAAAAGACCCCTTCAATTTGATAAATATTCCTACGTAGAAGAAAATCAAGCCTAGCAGATAAATTGATATAATCTTTCGGAGCCGATCGTTAATAACCCAATGAAATATCGACAGCAAAGATGTTTATTAAAGAGGTAGATATACACTAAAAAGGAGGACGGTAACAAGCCTTATAAACCTTCAATGGTGTAAATAACAGCGTGAGTGTTTTTTTAAAAAAAAGTTTGACAGAGACTTTCCCATTGAGTTACATGTCAAAGTTATTATTTATATACCAGGTGTTGAAATAATAGTATTTTTAGTGCAGTAGGTCAACTTTACTTGCAATAAAGTTGACTATACTGACTGCAAGTTAACTGTATTGTTTTATGTGGGCTTACTGTATTTGACTGTAGGTTAAGTTCAATACGGCCCCACTTTACACTAGGGTATAGGCCAAGCAATTGGCCATACAAATTACTTTGAAAACCGGCTAGCGGTCAGCTAAACCTAGAATAATATATTCACTATCTGACTACTACAATACTATTGTTACTTCAACCAATCTAATCGACAACGTTACAACGTCTATGGGTCTATTGATCGGCAAGGCCTACCAACACTGATTAATACTTATTTGTTTAAGCAAAGTTAAGTTAATTAAAAGAAAATTTTACTTTCCAATTACGTTTTACGGCTACAACAGCGGTTATATTAAAGGAAAGATTCTTGCGAAAGGCCTTTTTTAGTACTACGTCAGTCCACAACGGCAGAAAGACAGAGAAGACTTTTGGGTTACGTTAGTTCAAAACCGCAATCTAGAAGTAAGCAACGGTATCGTTATTGAAAACACTAAGAAATCTTTACCGGATCTTTTTTAAAGACGTTAAAATTAATTGTCAGAAGTCTCAAAGTTCGTAATTTGGCAAACGGCCAAGTTAGTACTATAATAGGTGCTACTACTACAAAAACTACTAATGCCTACGTCCAAAATAACAAATAGCCTTCGTTTTTTACCAATAACAACAAATAACCTTTGACCTCCCCCTTTATACCAAATATTTACCCCTACTTCATTCTTTTCACCTTTCCTACACCAATTTAATCGTAAAAATCGCTTTTTTAAACGAAAACATTAAGTTTCACCGAGAATTTCACGTTGCGTGATTTAACTCCAAGTTTCCAAGTTTCCACGCGACTTTACGCCAAAACACCAAATCCCTACACTCAAAATCGTCAAGTCCCCCACCCTACACACCTTACACACCCACTAAGTCCTACTTAAACTGAAACCTTAATATGATACCTACTTAAAAAGTGATAAAAGTAATTAAAACCCTCGAAACTACTTTTACCAAGCGTTACAAGAAGACATTTAGGCGTAAGATGTCGATAAAAACTCAATATAAAAGTACAGTACCAGATTCATTAAATATTGCATAATTAAGCATAATAACGACCAAGATTCTAACCGTGATTTCTATAAATATCGCGACTTTTTCGATAACTGGACCATTAACATATAAAAGGCAATCCAAAGAGGGGTTAAGTTGAGGCTTAAGTCAAAACTTGAAGGACAAAAGATTTACATTTAAGTTAAGGATGCTATTTAGTTGGCGTAAGCATTTTTAGACCTCGTATAAGTTGAAGATTACCCTTAAAATCTACTCCCTAAGGGAAAGAATATTGAGAAACCTTAACACCCTTATACGCAATTTAGTGAACTAACCCTACATCTTTAGCTATTTTAAACCTCTTTACGCGCTAGCGATAAGGAACCTATTAACTTATTCAGCAGTCTAACGCCTTTACATAATGATACGAAATATGAATTTAGCGGCGGCAAAGCATGTAAAGCAATGACTGCTAATATGGCTAAAAGTATTAACGTTAGCGTTTTACACTAATTAATTAAATAAGATTGTTAAGTCTTTTAAAACTTTTAAGTTCTTATCGCCCATTATTAATTCAATCGTCAGTCCCCTTCAAAACCTTTTCACGGCAGGTTTGTCTACATGTCGAAACACATTACAAGTTCTATTATAGGACTTTACTTTTCGGGTTAAGCGATTGCTAATTACCCTTAACACTGTGCCCCGGCGGTTTTGAGACTTAAATTTCCAGAAACCACCACTAATGAAGATTAGGATAACTATTACGACCTTTCCTCAAAACTCGTCAAAATAATCAACATTAATTATAAACTTTTCCCTGACTTCACCAAAATCTAGAACGACGTAGAAAAGTATGAAGAAAAGCCTTACAATCTTCTCAATACGAAGATAATACCCTTTTTAAACATTTATAAGTGAATGAAGTTTCTTTTATTTTTATTTTTACTTACTATTTTCTAAAATCATTACAATGCACGCTAGTGATTATTACCTAACCTTTCTAACTCAAGTTACCACCTTTTGTGAAGTCTATAACGGCATAAAGAGTCATTTCGAATACAACGTTCACCTTACCTAGTACTATATAAACTAGGCTACTATATGATAAACTAAGATAATAGTAAAAAAGTCAAAGGAGGAAATAATAATAAATGTATTTAACCAGATGCTTAATAAGTTGATATTATGCTAATAAGTAATATGAAAATCTCACGTTAACAAAACTATACTTAGCGAACAGGTACTGGTAGCAATTACGGGCATTAACTAGTTTGAAAACACTCCATAACGCCTAGATACCACTTACAAAAGCTTTTTTAGCCAGTTACATTCCTCTTCTATAACTGTAATAACGCGTAAACTGAATTCGCTCGATATATACCCCTAATCTGGCAACTTCCTTAACGTAAATAAAAAAGACCTTACACTGGTTAATTACATCGACCGCATATACGACTATGGGCGCCTTAAACGCCTAAGGTCTAGCCTATAAACCACTTACTAAAGGCAGTAACTACGTTAACATTAACAAGGCTACCATTTAAGTAGACCAACTAATCGCAAACACTTTTATCACAATAGTGGCGAAAGATATTAAATTTACAGCAAGTCCGGTTATTAGTTAACTCGGTACCCCCTTGCCGAAAGAAACTAAAAAAAGATAATGTATTACATCTAATATCCTACTACGTCTAGATAAGAATATTCAAATCAAATCGCAAACTTCGAAGATAATGAGCCAATTAATGAAGATAATACCCCCAAGTAAATTAAGTAGTATAAAGATACTATTTCCAACGCTTCTTTGTAACTAGTTAACTGCGCCTTCCTATACTGTTTTGGTGGTAAAAACCCTTACTTTTACCTTGATTAATCTCTTAACCCCTTATATACCTTTCAACTTCGCAATTGTTATGCGGACCATACGTTTGAAGGTATTATACCAGATAAAGTGGCAATAATATACTTAACAAAAAGCTATTCTTAATACGTGGTATTATAGAGGGAAAGTATTACAGCCATTAAAATTAATTAATACGATATTAGTAAGGCTAAAATTGGCTTCTAATTAGATGAAAAATTATTATTATTATCAAGAACAACGGTAATTCAAATTGTTATAAAATCTATTACATTACACATCTTTAAGTCTCTTACTCCCTTCTTTTTGACTTAAAGAACCTGAAAACTCTTAGCATTAATGTTAATGTTAACTCTATCAAACTGGTTAAAAACAACCAAAGGTTTCTCCTTGCCTTTAAATAAGGGCACCTATAGTTTAATTCTCAAGTCCCTAAAGAAGTGGTATTAAACCTAACGAAGCTTGAGATACGTTAATTATACCAACCCTTTAACTACCTAGTTGTTAACGGGCTATACAAAGTCCTAAAATTCATAGAGTAAAATAAATATGGAATACTTCACCTTAAAAGATATTTTAAAGCTTTAACACTATCATTCAACGCATTGAAAAGCCCCCCAAATATTTAAATTTACATTAAAAAACGATAAGTACTTTCATTACAAGGTCTTTATCGATTTATTTCATTTGGATAATAAACTTATTTTTTACATCGTTAACTTCGCAACCTCTTTTGACGAAGCCAAGTTTCTGAAATCGCTTTCGATAAAGGACACGTGGAGCGTAGTAATGATATTATAAATCAACACGTACCTAAGCCCACCTAACGTTATTATCTACAATGCCGGAATTAACTTTACGGCAATATAATTTCAAAAAGATATTAAGATAATAGGTATTTAATACAAAAAAATGCCTATAAAGACCTATTAAGACATTAAAAAGGTTAAAAAGGCATACTCCTTACTTCGCCGAGCATATAATATCCTTACGTTAGAAATTAGAAGCTTTAAGAATCCGGAGGTACGTTTTTAAATGGATGTAAAGGGCCTAAAATATGCTGTAAGACTTAACATCTTAGTGTTACCGCTATTAGTATTTAGAGCGTAGCTACGCCTGATGAGTGAATCTATACCATTTACAGGTACCTAAAAGCGATTTATGGCCTACGGTAAAGCTTTAAGGGAATTATGAAAGGAATCGGCACACTGCTAGATTAATGATACCCTTAGTACCAAAACCGGCCCTTTAATAATCGACGTATTTACTTTGCCATTACAAATTAAAGTCCTTGTATGGCGGGAGCCAGGAAAATAAAAGGGCCTATATAAAACTTTAAATATGGTTAACTTTGAAGCAATTATTAAAACTATTAACGGTCCTATATCTTTTCCTATTACTGAAGTTAAGCCCTATATTAGAGCTATTACCAATAAAAATTCCCAAACTAAACAATCGAGCTAATACGAACCTCCTCCATCTGTTATCGATAAGCCGATAAAACTCCACTGTCGCGAGTAATCCCTCAAGAAAATAAACGTTAAAGAAGAAAAATATACACCGGATTACATTTATAATATTTCTTAGGTAAATAAGAAAAAAAATGAAAACGAAAACTTGGTACTAAAGTTTCAAACGCAAGGTATAATCAAAACTTCTGGCAAGCTTTTCAAAAAAAACGATAGGGTGTATATTAACGGCCTATCAACTAAAGGACTTGTATAATTTATATAGAAAGCCGATTTTAACCTTTATAACTTAAACGTTAAAATCTTCAAATCAAGGATTATCTACGAGGTTGAAGGAAAGATTACGCGGCGGCCATATGAAAAGTTACGCCTAATCGTTTAAGGATACGGAGATAAAGGTAAAGACTAAATTTTTACGTAATATCCAACTATTTTAAAGATCAACCAACGCTTAATATTCGCTTTAACAGTAAGTTTGCTAGTTAAAACTAAAGGTAAGTTTACACTTAATAGTCGAGATATAACGTAAATCTATACACAATCGGAAAAGGATTTACAGCAGATGGTATTGTTAGAATTGTTATAGGAATTACGGTTTATCTACCTTTTCAAAACGGTAATACGATATATTACGCATTTATACAGATTGGCTAAAGTAAGCTTCTATTGGTTTTTAACCTATTAATCGTACTTCAAATCACAATTAGAAATAAAATCTTTAACTTACAACCCGTATTTGTTAGTAACGAAAAAAAGGAGCTTGAACATATTGGTTATGCAAATTGATAATACCTTTTAAATTAAAACGGATAGCTTCGTGGTATCAAAATGATAGGTGATTAAGGACTTTAAGTTTAAAAATTACAAGTCGGTAACGAAGTTAGTAGAGGGTCATTAATTTGGCTTTAACGGATCGTTAATCCGTATACTTGGTGTTAATGCTAGCTTAAGTTTTAGCTAGAAGGGTGAAAACACTGATTAAGCTATAATTAATAAGATTTAATGCAGCTAAAGCCTAACGGTACCTAAAATATCGTGCATGTAACAGTTATATTACCACTTTGTGTTAACTAGAGACCTCTCACGACCTTTTTATTACGACGTAATTATAAAATCTAATAGGTAAAGATTTTAACCGGTTCAATAAGAGGATTAAATAGCAAATACGGAATCTACACTGAGGAATTAATATAGTTTCAATCGACAGGTCGAAAATTAAGTCGATAATCTCTATAGATAGGTCTTTTATAAATGATACCTACCTGCTTTTATAGATCGACTTCCTAATGGCTCTCATTAATAAAGATAGTCTGAAAGACTCATTTAGTATTATTGGTAACCTAATCTACTAGGCCATTATCAAATGTAAAAGAATTACGTAAAGTGTACTATCTTTAGAGGTCTACGGTATAATATCAGGCTTTAATGTAGGCATAATACTGTAGAAAACCATTACCGTTATTACTAGGTAATTTAAGATTCTTTAAATCTAGTTAGTAATTTGTATCGACTCGGGGAGTTTATTTTAGTGCCTTTTGAAAATCGGAACTCCCAGGTAAAACCACCTACTAATTAACGTAATAACACTTCCCAAAGTTTATATAAGGAAGGAGATTAAAGATTTTCGATGAATTAACGGTAAATATAATACTTTTAATGTTATGACGAATGAATTACCAAAAAAAGCCCTTAAAAGGTTTCTAAATAGTAATAGACTGATTATGCATATCGAAGGCTATATTAATAGGCCACTGGGTAAGCCAAGATGATTTAACAGAGGTTGGTGATGTATTGGTAAATTAGAAGACTATTATTAGAGTGACGATACTAAATTATTTCATTGGCAAGGCTAAATAAAAGGATTACACGAGGCTGTGGCGAAAGAACCTTTTATAGGAATTGATAAAGTCGGACCTCGAAGCTGTAAGGCAACTAACGGCGACTAGGGTTAATTTATATATAAATGTGTTTATTTTAATACAGAGATCAATTAAAATCGGCAAGGGTCTGGCCAGTTTACGAGGTCTCAGTTTAGCACTTACTGGAAAAGATTGGTTAACCACATTAACGGGCGCATACATACTAAAAATCCGCCAGTGTTGTAATAGTAATATTTTTAGTGAATTAGATCAATCTTACTTGCAGTAAAGTTAAATATATTAACTGTAAGTTAAGTTTATTATTTTGTATGGGTCTATTGTTTTAACTGTAGGTTAAGTGCAATATGACCCCACTTTATACTAGGGTACAGGCTAAGCAATTAGTTATACAAATTACTGTGTAGACCGGCTAGCAGTTTGCCAAACCCAAAACAATACATCCACTATCTGACTACTGCAATACTACTGTTACTTCGACCAATCCAATCAACAATGTTGCAACATCTAAAGGCCTATTGATAGGTAAGGCCTATCAATACCAGGTCAACTGTTCGAAGAAAGTGACCCAGTAGAAATAAATGGATTTTATACACAAGAAGTTATTTAACTTATGTTTATAACGTAATTAGAAAGCTTAAATGTTACAACCTTGAAGCAGAGGTTAATTTATAATGTTCAAGGCCAAACTACGAACCGGTCAAATAAAAGGTTATAGTTAATCATTGAAAAATAAAATAATAAAGGCAAGGATTGGATTTTTACTTAATCGTTTACAATTCAGGAAATAAGATAGCGTTTAATTGTTGTAATTATTATGAGTTTGATAGGTTATATAAGCGGTAAGTTCTTATAGTCGTTATATAATATAAGCATATATCTAGTTTGTTACTAATTTTTAACGGATTATATCATTGGAATTTCCGCAAGAATTGAGGAATAAGTTTCTGGCTGGTACGGTAATGAGTTATATTTAAATTTTTGATGGACTAGCCGAAATAGGTGTTTATATTGAAATAGAAGTCAAATGCCGTAAAGTCAAATCAATTAAACTGTCGGTTTAATTGATTGTACTGACTGCTAATTGGCTGCAGTTTGTGAGACTGCACTGCGAGTGCAGTACAGTAGTTTTCCACTTTAAAGTGGAGTACAGACTGAAGTGTTTGGCTACACAAATGAGCGTTCAAACCAGCTAGCGGTCTTCTAAACTTAGAACTTACAACTCAACATTAGAATCAATTTCAATATAGTACCAGTTACTTCGACTATAATAATTCGAATCGACTATATTGTAACAATAAAGTTCTACTAACTCTAATCAGTATTTATTATGTTAAGCACATATTGATTAAGAAAAGGTAGTTGTTTTGCAGTTGTTACGTTTTACTTATGTAAGGTAAAGGAAAGGCTTTTGTAAAATACTATTATACATTTTTCAGTTATTCGCGGTAGTAAGTAGTGAGATTTATGAGCAGTGTAGTTATTCGCAGCAGTTGATAAGTAGCGACGATATCGTTATTAAAAACACTTAGAAATCCTTATTAATCCTTTTTGAAGATATTGAGATTGACCGCCTAAAAGTTTTAAGAATTATAAAGTTAGCAAGTTTTTAAACGACTAAGTTAATATTATTGTGGATACTACTATTGTAAATTTCAAATCATAAAAACGATTAATTCCTACGAATTTTAACTTCAAATAATAACTTTGACGATAAATTTGCAACTTATTCTTTTATACTACTCTTTTTCCTTTTATATTATGTCATTACCATCAAGGTGGCTGTGAAATATAGTGGAATTGATTCAGTTATTAATAAAATTAGAAAAGAAGTAATTGAGGCATTCAGAGCCATTTTCGAAAAGCATTACGATGAAGACCTTTAGTTTACCGATGTTAATAAAGACTTTACCCTCGTGAAATTAACTAATTATATCGACCGTTTTGTTTTCGATTTGAACCCTAAGGGATTCGACAAAAAATCTACTGATTTCAACAATTGAATCGAATAGTTTGACGAATAGAACTTAACAATATATAAACTATTAGATAGATTAGTTAAGATGAGGATAAGAATTGAATTTGGTAAAAGAGGTGTTTATCTATCTGTGAAGAGAGGGAAAAGGGGCAATTTGGCTAACGTAATTTGCAAGTAAGGTACCGATAAAGAATCCTATAAATCTTTCAAAATGTGTCAATGGAAAGATATTACTAGCAAAAGTATCCCTTAACGCTCTTATACAAATTCGTAAGGACCTTTATAAGCTTAAATAAGTTTTTCAACCCATTTTATTTAATATTAATGGTTAATCATAAAAAGTTGTAAAAAATCAATTAACAGACGTGTCGTAAGACCTTAAGTTTATTAGTCAATCGAATAGAAACCTCGATGTATTCTTTATTACTAAGAGAAGTATCGCCCAGTTTTTCGCGGTAGAAACCCATAAGCCCCTTTCTTTTAGGCTCCTTATTATGTCTAGTTTCAGTAGCTAAATTAAGGAAGTAATGATTTTACGCACGAGTCTACTGTGGGTACAACTACTGGCTTTTTTACCTTTAAACTCAGCTAGGGGTAATTATCTTGCCTATCAATACCAGTACTTTTAGCACCTTTTTTAATACCAGTGGAGGGATTTAAAGGGTCTTTACAACTAGTATATTACCTTTCCCCCTTAATACATCCATATGGTAAATACGGATTACGCGGTAATTATTATATTCGTTGAGGTTTGGGAAAGAAAAAAGTATAACGGTAAGCTGTATAAACTCTTCGATGTTAAGTTACGCCCGTTTTTTAACATCTGCAGTTGAATGAAAGTTAAATTACAAGGTTTTTACTAGCTGTTTCACAGTATTCTTATCGGCTAAGTCGAGGATTATTACTCTCGGTACCTAACGAATTGTTATTTCCCCCCCGAAATCTACGATAGCCTTAAGGACAATTTCGAATACAATATTGATTTTTCTCAGTATTTTATCGATTGAAATGTTATTAAAATGTTTTCAATATTATATTATAATAAAGAGACGGAAATTAAGATAGATTTTTTTTGAATTAAATGTTTGATGGATCAATGTTTTTCTAATAAGTAATGGGAAATATAGTAGCTAGAAAAGGTTCACTTCGTTATTCAATTGGCTAAGTCCTTCCTGGTTATAAAAAGGTTAAATACGCCTTATAATGATTTGATTCTACTTGTAACAGATTTATTTTTTTGGCTAATTACATTTTTTGTTGATAACTGTAACGGCTCGAGTTTGAAGCTTGACTAATATGTACCCCAAGTTTCCAAAGTTTAGTAACGATGAAAGAAACCCCCTTTACGTGTATTACATCGATTGTAAGTACGGAAAGCCCGGATAGTACGGTTTACGAAAGACCCTCATCTAGATACGTAACTAAGTTATGTATAAAGGAGGGTATTACTTTTCTTTAAGGTCTTTAGCTAACGAAACAAATTTAGTTTAAACGTTAAAAAATGTTTTATTTACGATAAGTAAAGATGCTATTCAAAACGTTATATTGCTGTCGAACGCGAGTTAAAACAAGTAATATACTATGTATAATTTCCCTTCATTTTTAATTAGGATTAAATCGAATAAATTAAAACTTGAAAGATAAAGATGTTAAAGAAAAGAAAAATCAGCCTAAGGTTATTTACTGGTATAAAAATATTGGAACCAGCCCAGAAGTAACGTAATAACTTACCCAATACATATTCCCGTACCTCTTAATAAGTTAAGATATTTATCTTCGATATAACAACAATTACTCCAGCCTTACATACCTCTTTACTACATATCTCTTTACTATTGAAAATAGTTATGAGAAGTATGTTTTATAGGGTATTATACCGGATATTATGGTATCACGAATTTAATAAAAAGTTATTGGTATTACATCGCGTTGTAAAAGGATACGAATACACCTACAGACCTTAACTATACGAATATTGGAAAAGTTAAAGTCTCTTTTAGTCTTAGTAAAAAGATTTTTTTATTAGGATCGACAATTATTACTATTATTGTTTGTTTTATTATTTTCTACATTTTGGAATCCTCTATCCCTTTCTTCCTTTGCTTTCAAGATATAAAAAACCTTAGCGTTGAATTTAACATTCAAATTATCGGATTGGTTCAAGTGAATGGTGATGAAAAGTTTTTATTTGATTTTAAATGATAATATCCTCAATTTGAACTTTAAGGTTTAAATGTTAAAGTATTAAATCTAATGGATTCGGAACTTTGTTAATTACATCGTTCGTTCAATCATTTGACAATTAGTAGGTATTATAGGGTTTTAAATGCAGTTGATTACGAATATATTAAATTATGCGGGCTAAATGTAATTTAAAAGCTTTGACATTATTGTTAAACGTAGTTACAAACTCTTTCATTATCCAATTTTATATTAAAGAAATATTAAAACTTCAATTTTGAGGTTTTGATAGATGTTTTTTACCTAGAGATCAGGTTAGGTCTTTACGTAATAGACTTTACCACAGATTTTCACGGCGTAAAGTTCCTTAAAATCATTATGACGCAGGAAACGCGGGAGATATTACGTACTTTATAGATTAATACGTATTTTGGGTTATTAGACGTATTAATTCACGAAGCCGGTATTATATATATGTCAATCAAGTTTTAAGTTACTATTAAGTCGATAGGGATTTAATGTAAATAGGTTTTTATTAACGTTTACTAGGGTATCAGTAAATTCGAAAAGTTTTACACTTTTTTACCAAACTATTACGATATTTTTCACCTTGGAAATCAGAAGTTTTATAAGTTCAAAATCATGGCTTTAAATAGTGGTAAAGAGCTTTAACGATACTATTAGCCTTAACGATCTTATACCAATTTTACTAGTATTTATAGCCTACGTAAGTATAACGATTAGGTTATTAGTATCGTTAAATACTCAAAAACTCGTTGTTGTATATAGTAAAGCTTTAAAGGAATTAAAAACAGAAATCGTTATGTCTTCAGGTTAACGACGCCCTTAATATTAGGAATAAACGATTAATAATAGATGTGCTTTCCTTACTACTTTAAAGTAAAGTCTTCATGTGGCGAAAGTTAGGTAAATGTGATAGGCCGCATAAAATCTTAAGTATTATTAATATAAATGTAGTAGTTAAAATTGTTAAAGACTTTATTAATTTCCGAATTATATAAGTTAAGTTGTATAAAAGACTGTTTAAGTCTAATAAAGATCTTAATATAGAAAACCATAGAATTGAGAGTATTGGCTTATATAATCCTTTCGAGCCGATCATTCAATAAGGTAATAAAACGTTAACAGTGTGAAAAATTACCCAAAAGAAGTATATATATTGAAGAGTTGGACGGCAACAAGAATTATTGGTCTGGGTAGGTATATACAATAGTGTGGGTATCAAGAATAGATTACTCTGATGGATAACTCGCCTTTAATTTTCTTATTGAAGGCATTATTAGTCCCCAGAGTAAATATTTAAAAGAAATCGATTAGATAACAATGAACGGCCTTTTTATACAAGATGTTATTTAACTTGTACCGTTAACGTAATTTAAAGGCTAAGAGGTTTTTATTTTGAATCGAAAATATTTTAAGAAGTTTAAAACAAAATTACGTATCGGTTATACAAAAGGTTACAGTTGATTATTCAAGTATACGGTGATAAACGTAAGGACTAGATTCTCATTAAATCGTTCACAATTTTAAATATGAGTTAACGTTTCATTGTTGAAATCACTGCTGGTTTAATCATTGGGGTAAGCGGTGAATTGACATTTAATAATCAGGATATAACGTAAGTGTATACGTAGTCTTCCACGAATTTTGAGTGGATTATATTATTAGAATTGTTGAAAAAACTAAAGAATTAGTTTTCGGCTGGTATGGTAATACATTATATTAAACCTTTGTGAAAATTAGTCTACGTAAGCGTTTCTTGGTTTTTAACGTACTAGGCGTATTTTAAAAATATATTAGGTATAAAAACTTTAGCGTTTTACCTGTATTTATTGATTACGGAGTGTAAAAACATTGATATTGTGGATGTATAAATTAAAGATACCGTTTTCTTCGTAAATACTAGGCTTATGGCGGCGAAACGGCGTATTATCGAAAGGTTTGGCCATGAAAAGTGTAAATTAATCGAAATAATAGCTAAGGGTATATAACTTGACTTTAATAGATCTTTAATCCATATTTATAGTGTTTAGGTTGAAAACGGCACTTATATTGACTTATTTTGAAAAAGGTAAGTTGCGATCCTGATGATTATCGATAATGTCAACGAGGTAAAATTATAGGGATATTTGGAGTAGAGGGCCTGTGCGGCTTATATTGGTATACTGTGCCAACTGGAGGTATCGTACGACTTGTCCATTGTTGTATAAATATAGAATCTATATGATGAAGACTTTAACAAGTTAAATAGAGGATTTAGTAGTAATTGAATTATGTGGAATGAGGAATTTATATGGTTTTGGTGAATTTAACGAAGGCGAAGGTAATGATTTTTACTAACAGGTTATTTGTTAAGAACATTAACTTTATATTGTAAATTAGGTTTTTTGTGATATTTATTCACGGAGGTAAGTTTAAGCGGTAGTTTAAAATTACAGGTAACCTTGTATACTAGATTTCCATTAAATTTGAGCGTTTGATACAAAGCGTGTTAGCTTTCAAAGTTTACGGTATAATAATAAGCTTTAATATCGGTATAATGACTATCTTCATATTGACGATTATTATTAAATAGCTGGTATTACATCTGATACCTGTAAATATATGTATATACTTTCAAAGCTGTTACGAGTACCTATTAAAGTTAGATACGATTAATGAAAAACGTTTAATAATAAACGTAATATCTTGAGGGAAGGTATAGGAAATTCTGGAAGTCGAAGAGTTCCAGCAAATTAATGGTAAAGATTACCCCATCGACGTTATATTTAAGGTTAAGTCTATTGGTGCCTTGAAGAGGTTTGTAGATATCAATACGTAAACTGAATGAATAGAGGGTTGCATGTACCACTTAGCACGTAATTTGGAGAAATATAAATACCTTAGCTAATTTCAAGACTGCTAGAATAGTAATGTTATTGGTAGCAGTAGTAAAGGTGTTGATAACAATGTCAGTAGGTTGAAATACTGGTAAAAGGTACGTAAGTGATGGAATACGTGATGCGTATAAGTTTGTGGCAAAAGATCTGTGTACGGGAGTTGAGGAACGAAGGGCTCGGAAATAGGAAGTAATAGATTTTAATTAATGTTAATTTTAGTGTAGATTGATTGGAATTGACAGGGGTTTGGCTTGTTAATTAAGAAGAGATTTTGGAGGCTGCCACCAATTAATAGCAGGTTACTCTGACATACAGGTACAAAAAAAAGATCCGCCAGTGTTGGAATAGTAGTTAAATGTAGTAAAGTTAAGTTAACTAAACTGTTCGTTTATTTGATTGTACTGATTGCAAATTGACTATAGTTTATGGGACTGTACTACAAGTACAATATAGTAGGTGCCCACTTTGAAGTAAGGCACATGCCAAAGCGTTTGGCCATATAAATTAGCGTGTAGACCAGGTAGCAGTCGGCCAAACTTAGAATTTACAACTCAAAAGCAGAACAAATTTCAATGCAGCACCAGTTACTTCAACCTCAGTGATTCGAATCGACTACGTTGCAACGATAAAGGCTTACCAAAAGTTTATTTGTTTTCAAATTTCAAACGTCTTTTAAACAGATTCTGTGTATAATATCTTGAACATTAGACCCGATTTGGTAAATTACGTAAGCCAAAACTTCGACACCATTAATATATAAACTATCAATACCCATTTTCTTAAAAATAGAGGGTTTTGGAGGCATAACAAAGTATTATTGAAAAATAGGCTTTTAAACTTATAAGCTGATTAAAACACTAGTTAATGGTATATAACTCAACTTTGATAAATCATTAATACGTATCCATAATTTTAAGGTTAAAAACGATACCTATGTTACGTACCTTTTCTCACATTAAAAATGGTTCTCTACGAGCCTAACGACGATTGATCAGGCCGAGGAGGTAAAATTACAAAGATATTCAAAGTAAAGGGCTTTTATAATTTACATTATCACACTTTACTAACCAGAGATATTGTGCTACTTTTTAATTAAGGTATAAGTATAGAAAACATGAGATAAGGAATTGGATTGGTTAAGTAGAAGGATTTAGTAGTATATAGATAATTTTAAAAAATAATTAATATGGTTTCGGTAAGCCAAACGATGACAAAGTTGATAATCTTTATGAAAAATTCTTTAAAAAGAATCACTGACCCTACATCGTTAATTAGGTCTTTAATGATACTCGTTAACGAGGAAAAATCTAATAAACAATTGAAGATTACCGGAAAGCTAGTATACTACGTATTCGTTATATATTAACGTATAATATAAAACGTATTGGTATCGGAAATTTACGTTATAATAGTAGGGTTTAATTTCAGTATAGTAATTAACATAATGCTAAAAATTATTACCAAATAGTTGTGATTGCCTTTAATACCTATAATTTTGTGTATAGACTCCCGAAGCCTTTACAATTACTTGTTGAAGTTGAGTATACCTAATGAAAAACATTTAATGATAGATGTGAAAGCTTTAAAAAAGTCGTATAAAGCTCGAAAAGTTGACAAGTTCCGGTGAATTTACGGCAAAAATAACCCCGCTAACGCTATAACCAAGCCTCCGATTAATAACGCCTTAAAAATGTGAGTAAATAACAATACGCTAACTAAACGAATCTAGTTTTACGTGGAACACGCAGTACGTAACGTAAAGGAATGGGGATGCCCTTGAAAATTCGAAAACTACCTGGGTAATAGTGGCGGTGACAATAGGTAGAACTATTATCCAAAAGTATATAATTGTTAGAATGCGTAATGCGTGTAAGTTTATAGCGAAAAATCTGTACATGGGAGTTGAGGAATGGAGGATTCAGAAATGTGGGGAAAAAAGCCGTAATTAATAACAGTTATAATACAAATTAACTGGAATTGATACGGGTTTGGCATACGAACTAAAAATGGATTTTAGGGGTTACCACCAATTAGTGATTAGCTATGTTAACGTACAGGTATAAAACAAAAAGCCGCAAGTATTTTAATAAAAGTAAATTACAATACAGTTAAGTAAATTATACTTACAGTTAGTTGATTATACTGACTGTAAATTGACTATAGTTTGTAAGAGTTTACTGCCTTGACTGCAAGTCAACTTAAGTAAGTGCCTACTTCAAAGTAGGGCACAAGCTAAAGCATTTAGCTATACAAATTAGTGTGCATACCGGCTAACAGTCTGCCAAACTTAGAAGTAACACATCACCACTTTCAATGCAGAACCAGTTACTTCGATCACAGAGATTCGAATCGACTACATTGCAACGATAAAGAACTACCAATAGGTTTATTAATAATCTGTTCGGGAGGATTATGTTGCTTAATTCGCTTGGCTTGAGGGTTTTCGGCTTAAGGAATTTCGTTGGATTTCAGAGGTGTTTTATATGGTTTAACCTATATAATACAGAAAGTGACAAGATCATTAACGGTTTTAACTACTACATTGAGGTTGTAAATACTTGGTATTTTGTGCAGTCCATCCTATTTGTATAGCTCTCTTCACGTATAGAATTTACTTTAAAAAGAAAAACATCATACATTTATTATCGATAATTAGTTTCAGGTATTGCAGTTATTAATCTGACGATGTATCAATTTCTTCTTTAGTTCTTTTTAAGTTTTTTTATATATCACCAGCTGTTTTTGGGTATTTGTTGATAATAGCAATGTAGTTGTTATATGTTAGTAAGCTTTAAATACCAGTAGTACCAACATAAAATCGTTGAAGCTAATAATATTGGTAAACCCTTTTACTATTATGTATAATCGTGTATTTTTAATCTGTGAAACTTCCAATTTTTATAATTAAGATATCGTAAGCGTTTTGCAAAAGTGAATAATCAGTTTCAACTTTACTAATACTCTAATAGGCTTTAACGGAGAATTATTTATACTAAATTCCTATCAACTTAGTGTTAGTTTGAAGTTTCATCGCAATTAAGTTACCATCAAAATTATATATTAGTATATATGGGGGTTTCAGGTATATATGAATTTATAAAGTACGTCATACCTCCTCTATTTTCTTTTCCGTAATAGTTTTAATGGATATGATATCCTAAAACACCGTAGCAAAGTTAATAACACAAAGTATTTCCCTATCATCTAATTAAAATACGTGCACAAAAACTTCTAACTTAAAATATTAATCCTTTTTCCATATCAATTTAAACTTCAAAGGATTTTATAAATATTTTTAATAGTGATTGTAAAACCATTTAATTTCCTTTAGCGCTGGTAAATCTATGTCTTTTTAACCAGTCATATTAAGAATTTTATATAGCTTATTAGCTACTAATTAGTTAAACCGTCGATGTAATTAACGAATTTTAAAATTAGTTAGGTTTAAACTCACCGCCTCTAACTTTTAAGTGTAAAATTAAAGGTCCTTCTGTTTCAAACCAAGTGACAACCATTAATTACCATAATGCTTAATCAATTTTTTAGGATAAATATTGACATTAACTGCGTGATTCTTTATGTTTTCATGGCAAAGAATGAAAGAGGTAGGTGATTCGAAGATTTGGAAGATAATAAGCCTAATAATTATAGAAACAGTTGTGCATTTAAGCAAAAAGTGGGTTTTTTCATGGTTGAATCTAACCTTAGCTATACTGGGATCAGTATAGTTAATTTTCGTAATAATATTAGTATACTTTTGTAACGCAATATATTACGAATAACCCTCGATTGAGTATAATATTGACTCAGTATCTGGTATAATAACTTAAAAGATTTGCTTCGCGTAACTATTATAAACAATAAACAAGTGTATTGGGCTAGAGTTTTCATCATTTTAATGACTATAAAGGTTTTTACTTGTTAAACGATATAAAAAGATATGTTCGGCTAATTATTATGGTATTTTCGAGTAGATGCTAATGTTTTTTGCTCACTAATAGCTTTAGGCTTTTTCTTATCTTTCTCCCTCATGACTTCAAAACCTATAATGCATTTAATGTATTCCTATGTAAAAGTGGAGGTGTATTGCGTGTAGTACATTACTTGATTCGATTCGCCTTCGGCAATAATGTAGCCTATTAACTCATAGCCTTTTTACCCTAATTCAATAACTTTTTGTAGTTTGAGGGAAGTTAAGTTAACTTGAAGATTTTAATTATGAGGAATATCCTCTACCTTCTTACGTGTCTCGGAGGTTATACTTCCAGGTCCAGGCTTTCTGTTAATCATATTAATTCGTCCTACCGTAATTACAGTCGATTTGAAATATATGAGAGAAGACTTCATTATTGTCCTTAAATTTTGAAACTTGAAAATCAATATTAGTTGAATCCGGCACCTGTATTATCACGGCTGTAAATATGGATCATAATCGCTTCAAACCCCCTTTATAATTAACGTCAAGGTATTATAGGTCGTATTCGATTTTTTATAGCCCATAATGACTTGATGAACTAGTTGATGTAATGTGCCTTCGCTAGTTTCCGCGTTCTACATTATATATTGAAAAAGTATTAGCCTGTTAAGCATCTGCTCAATGAGATTCATATTGCTTCCGACTTTTTTTTTTTGTTATCCAGCATATAACACCACTCAATAATATTTTCATTTATGTAGTACTAAACGAAATTTCCATCGTTTTTCAAATAAATTTGGAGACTATCGTGAATTTTAAAAAAAAAAAAAAAAAAAAAAAAAAAAAAAAAAAAAAAAAGAGCCATTTGTTGAATATTCAAGGTAATAGTTTTTGGCTTGGCCGGTGCAGATACTGGTAAACAATGAGTAAAAGTTTGGTAGTTTAACAATTATCTTCCGGTAGATTTTAAAAAATGGGTGTAATTTAACGTTGATAAGGTTGTACCGTTTATCGTTATACTTCTTCTTTGTTCCCCAAATCTTAAAGAAGTTTGTAATTTTTACGCAATCTTTATCTGTTATGGGGATATCTTGAGGAGGAAAAGTGATAGATTGGTCCTAATGACTATTTTGATCATTTAACCAGTGGTATTAGGGTAAGTGTTAATATTGATAGGCGGGATAATTACCATTAGCAAATTTTATAGGGAAAAGGCTAATTATTGTACCTATAATAAACTTATACGTAAAGCTATTTATTACTTAATTAACTAATTAAAACTGTACATATTAAGTAGCTTGGGGGTAAGAAGTTTAAGGATTTCCGTTAATAATTGGGTGATAATACTGATGGTTTTAAGAGGTTCCTTGAAGATTTTACTCAATTGATTAGTGAACTTAAAAATTTGTTATAAATAGATTAATTAATTAGTTACTTCGAGAGTAATTTTCCCGACAAGTGTTTCGGGTAAAAGTGTATTTTTTTTTTATCTGGACTTGAAATAGTTTTTGCAATCGCGTGTGAATGTGGTAAAAAAGATGTTTTCAGCGATACCTTTGCCTTTGGCCTTAGTCTATTGTGTGTTTTCATTCGTTATATATTTGTAAAATACATTTATCAGATTACTTTTTTTTCGTTTCTTGGCAAAGATTTTAATACCTCAATTAAACATTTTGATCTTCATCTTTGTTTTAATTTATTTATCCTTTTTCTTTCCATATATCGGAAATCCAGTCTTTGAACTAATATTAAAATTTGTTAAGGTTTTTAGGTTTTTTTTTCGATTTGGGTGAAGTCTGATTTGTGAATGAAACGATCGATAACATTGATAAAGTGTTCAAGGGTGAAATTTTCGTTAATATACATAAACAAGAGGTTTTTATTATAATGTTTATAAAGATATTTTTGAAGGCTTTAATTGCTTTCTTTCCAGTGGAATCAGTAACGGAATTTATTTTAGTGTATTTTGAAGCCATTGCAACGAAGGTTTAAAAGTATTAGGGAGAAAAAAGTAGTGCAAAGGGGAATTTCGTAGGTTGTTTGCCATTAATGTTGTTATATAGTTAAAGGTTTTGGATTTTACTCTTTTTTCGATTGCAATTCACAATCGTAATACCAGTAATAGTACTAAGTTCGCCGTTTAATTAGCTGTTTATCAATTAGGAAATTTGACGATCTTTGGGACTTTTTAATGGTTGATTTTAACGTTTACAAAACTCATTCTGTGGAGATTTCTTGGTGTTATCAAAAATGATACCATCGCCACTCTTAAATTGCGGGGAAAACTGACACAATTCGGAGACTTTCTTTACTATACTACCGCGAAATCTGATACAATATTATAGGGGCACTTCGCAAGAATATTTCTTCCACCTTGACTAAATAAAAAGTAATCGGAAATTAGTTTCTTCTTTTACCTAGCTTATCTATTATTAACTCAATAAACACTCATCAGTATTGGTTGGCTTTTAAATTGATAACGTAGTCGATTTGAATCGTATTTGAAGTAAATATTGTATTGCATTGATGGTGGTAATATGTTACTTCTGAGTTTAGAAGATCGCTAGCTAGTTTGCATACTAATTTGTATAGCCAATTGCTTGGCCCATGCCCTAACCTGAAGTGGGCACCTACCGCACTAAACTTGCAGTCAGTACAATCAACCAACTATAAGAATAGTTGACTTGAATCTACTACAATTGACTGCTATTCTAAAAATCACTCATGTATATTATACGAATTTGGTGGGGATAATTAACCTCTCAGATGCTAAAAGAGTTTGAATTACTGTTAAGATTATCGGTCGTTAAAATATTGCGCTTCTCCAAGATAAATTCGAAGGTGATTATATTGCACAAAACATCCGAGTTCGGAAACAAAAAGTTTATCAGTTATCCGGAGCGAACAAACCGTAATTCCTGATCTAAAAACCTATAACTAAATAGTTCTTTAACTAAGTTTCAGTATCTTTATAATAGTGTATCGTCTTATACATAATCCGATTCCTTATTATAAATATGTCTACAACTGATTTTTTTAAAAAAAACAGTTTTGATCAGAAAACTTCGTTTTCAAGGATTTTTCTAGGTATAATCAAATATTCTACGGTTCTATAATTCGTAAAAGTTATAAATTTCTTGATTACATTTAGCGGGCGATAAATGATGAAAGTAATTTACATATGAGGGAAAATTATTTATTCGTATCATTGAAACAGGTAACCCCTAAGGTCCATTCGAAAAACTCGGTTTTTAAAAAAGGTTTTTGTTTCGGTTTCTGTAAGACGATTATGGATTTCGAAAAAAAAAAAAAAAAAAGCTTGAGTCGTTCGAATGCGACTTTTTTTCGTGTCCCTAACGAAAAGTAAATTTTTGAGTTAACCATTCAAAGAAATGGCTTACATTAAGTAATATTAAATAAAACATCGGTAAACAATTGATGAATTATAAGGTTTGGAGTTCCCTGAGTACCGCGGTAAAAATCACTTATTTATGGATAACGCATAGATTGTTTTGTATATATATATTCAAAACCAGGATTCGTCATTAAAACATCATTATTTAGTTTTTGAAACGCTGAATTCGCACTTGAATATATAGTTCTTAATATGAATAATGTTTGAAGCGGTGATTATTTGTTTATTCTTCACTTTATAATCATAAAACATATCGTTTAGAAAAATTGATACATTGTTGAAATGGATAAGGAATGTAAATATGAACACATAAGCATGAGAAGTTGTTCATATACCTTTCAATGGTAATCGGTAAATTAAATGGGCTTGAATGAATGATTTATTCCAAAAACTCAAAACGGATACGAAACGCGGTTTTTTACTTGTCGACTTGTTTAATACTAAGTCAATTTAAAACAGCTTTAACTTTCTATTTAGCTAACCATTTCGCCCGTGAAATATTAGTAAAGTTTCTTTTATAAGAGGAAGAAAATATTGGTTGGTTTTGGTAAAAATATTAAGCCGTCAAAATTCGACGTAAAAGTATAGATTGTTCTGACGTTTTTACGAAAAGTGCGGGGGAACTCCCTAAGAATTTATTCGTACGAATATAAACTTAATTTAACAATTCCGTTAAAGTTTTCTATAACACTAAAAACTTTTCCCGTGAAATTCTTTTAAATGAGGTTTGTGTTGGAATAGTAGTAATTGTAGTGCTTTAAGTCAACTTTACTTGCAGTAAAGTTGACTATACTGACTGCAGATGAAGTTTATTATTTGTGGGCCTACTGTATTGGCTACAAAGAAAGTACAGTATGCACCTACTTTATACTAGGGTATAGGACAAGCGAGTGGCCATACAAATTACTGCGCAAACCGGCTCACGGTCTACTAAACCTAGAATAAGATATCTACTACTTGACTACTGTAATACTACTGTTACTTCGACTAATCGCATTAATAACATTGTAACGTCTAAATCTCTACCAATACTGATTAGTGCTTATGATCTTAAGCACAAATAAGCTAAATAGATAAAGAAGTTACTTTCCGGTTACGCTTTGTAAAAGATCAAGGTTCAGGAAAGATTTTTGCGAAAGGCTTTTACTGTTGCGTCGGTGTTTACGGCTGTAAGTAAAGAAAAATTCTGGGTTACATTGGTTTTCACGAAGATTTAGAGGTAAAGTTGGTACTTTATCAAAAATATCAAGAAATATTTACTAAAAATTCTTTTTAAAGATGTTGAGATTGATTTTGAACAGTCTTCAAGTTTGGCAACTTGGTAAACGGCTAAGTTAGTATTGATCCAGGTATTACTAATATAAAAACAACTAATTCATACGTCTTATAACTTTGAACCTTGGATTTGTATTAATAATAAACTACCTTCGATATTACATTTTACAGCAAACCTTTATCCCTACTTGACTCTTTTCTCGTTTCATATGTTAATGTAATAGTTAAGATCGCTGTTTCAAGCGATAATACTAAAAATAGTCGAGTCGCGTTGAGAAAGCCACGCCGAGCGATTAAAAGCTAAGTAATCAAATTTTCACGCGACTTTACACTAAGACACCAAATTCCTACACCCTCAAATCTTCAAATCTCTCACCTATCAAGTCATATATAAGTTATAATTTTAAGATAATACTGAGTTAAAAATACTTAAAGGTAGTGAAATCCCTTGAAACTGTTTTCGTTAACTATTATGACGAATAAATCTGGATTACGGATATTAACGAAACTTTGACTATGTTTTATTTAACCAATTATGTTGGCCAGTATATCCTCCATACGAACCTCAGCGACGACTACAGCCGTAGTGACCGCATCTTTTAAGATTTCTCTAAGTTTTTCAACTAATATAATTTTAATATATAAAAGATAATTTAACGTATGATTAAGGCTTAACTAAAAAAGGAAGTTACTTACCATAACATTTATATTTTAGAAAATACACTATTAGGATTAGCCGAAACCTTTTTCAAACTAGATTACCAAGATAACTCTCCTTAAAATCTTTATTCTTAAGGCCTCCAGGGGAAAGTCAAAGGCGTTAAAAACCTTTAACACCTCTATATACATTTTTAAAAACATCTATTTTACCCTTAGCTTAGTTAAGCCTTTTTATACGTTAACGATTAGAAGATTATTAATCTACTCGACAGCTTAATACCTTTACGTACGACGCAGAGTACGTGTTCATTAACGGTAAAATAATTGACGCAGACAGTGTTAACACGTCTGAAGGTATTAACGTTAGCGCCATTTACCGGATGATTAAGTAAGACAGTCAAGTACCTCAAAATATCTTTACAGCCAAGTTCCTATTACACCTCAACTTTTCAATTAAAATCACTAAGAACTTCAAGAACTTTTCCATAACAGGTATATATATACATACGAGCCCACTACAATTCCTATTATAGGACTTTACCCTTTGGTTTAGGCGACTAGTAATTACCCTTCATACCGTAGCTTGTAGGCTTTAAGGTTTAAACTGTAAAAAGATACTAATAAAAACTAGGACGATTATGGTAACCGCTTTTCGAAACCTATTGAAATAGTTAACATTAACTATAAACTTTTTACCAACTTCGCCAAAATTTGGAATAACGTAAAGAAGTATAACGGGAAGCATTATAATTCTTTTGACATGAAAATAATATCATTTTTGAATATTTGTAAATAAATAGAGGTTCCCTCTTCAAGTTTTTAATCCTTATTTACCGAAATACTTATAAGGTACTCCAAGGATTATTAACTAACCATTTTAACCCGATTAACCACTTTTCTCGAAATTTACGATCATATAAAAAGTTGATTCGAATACAAAATTTACCCTCCATAATACTATACGGATTAGGCCATTATAAGGCAAACTACAATAATGGTAGAGAATAAAGAGGAGGAATCACCTATAGATATACTAAATTAAATTCTTAATAAGCTTATGTTATCCTAGTAGGCAACAGGAAAGATCTACGTTAGTGAAACCACACTTTGTAAGCAGGTACGGGTAGCCGTTGCGAACGTTAACAAGTTTAAATACGCTTTATAACTCCTAAATGCTACTTACGAAGGCTCTTTTATCTAGTTACGCTTTTTGCTTGTAACGATTATAATACACACATCAAATATACCTGGTATATCACCCTAATTTTACGACTTTCGTAGGGTAAATAAAGAAAACCATATGGTGATTAATTACTTCGACCATAAATATAGTTTTAGGCGCCCTTAACGTTTGAAATTTGGTTTAAAGGCTTTGAACTAAAAGCTATAGCTACTCTAATGCTAATGAAGGCAAAATTTAAACGAACCTATTAATTGTAAAAAGTTTCGTCGTAATGGTGGCAAAAGATATTAGATTTATAACAAATTCAACTATTAGTTCATTCGTTACCTTATTATAGAGCGTAAGAACAAATAGGCAATAAACCACACCGAATACCCTATTACTTTCAAATCAAACCATTCAAACTATATTGTAAATTTTAAAGGTAAAAATGATATTAACGGTAACAATACCTCTAAATAAATTAAGTTGTATTAAAACACTATTTTTCAACGCGGCTTGATAACTAGCCGAACACATTTTTTATACTTTTGAAGTAGTTAAATCCTTTATCTTTACCCTAATCAAGTTTTTAATCCCTTATATACCTTTGACATTTACGATTGTTATGTGAACCATACGTTTTAACGTATTATACCACATATATAAGCATTAATGTATTGAATATAAAGTTATTCCTAGTACATAAATTCACGAAGAGAAATTATTATTATCACAAAAATCAATCATTAAGATATTGGTAAAGCCAAAATCAATTTAGGCTTAACCGAATAACTATCATTATTAAAAACAACGGTAATTAAAACTATTATTAGCCTGATTACGTTTTATATTCCTGAGTCCATTACCACTTTTTTATTTCATTTGAAGGATATAAAAACCATTAGCATTAACGTAAACATTATAGTCGATCAATTAGTACAAACGAAGAAAAATATTCACTTGCTTTTAAGTAAGAGTATTTGTAGTTTTATTTTAAGGCCCAAAGGTAACTATATTAAACCTAATGAATCTGGAGATAAGTTGATTAAGCCTAAGATTCAACTACCTAGCTATTAATAGACTATATAACGTCCTAGAATCCGTAAGGCATAAAGATGTAAAATATTTCATTTTAAAAGCTGTCGGAAATCTTTATTACTATTGCCAAACGTATGTCCAAGACTCCCAAAGATTTTAGTGTATATTAAAATACGATAATGACTTGAACTAAGAGTTTTTTATTAATGTGTTTTAATTGGATAAGAAGCTTATTATTTCTATTGTTAAATTAGCAATCTCTTTTTACTAATCCAAGTTTATGAAGTATTTATTAGTGAAAGATACGTGTGAAATACTCAAGATATTGTAAACTGACACGTTTTTAAGCCTACCTAACGTCGTCATCTACAATACTGGTACCAATTTTACGGCGACGAAGTTCTAGGAAAATGACAAAATAATGGAGATTTAGTGTAAATAGGTATCTATAAAAGCCTACCGGAGTATTAAAAAGGTGAAAATAGCATACGTATTACTTCGCCGAGCGTATAATATCCTTACGCTAAAGATTAGAAGTTTTATGGATTTAAAAGCACGTTTTTAAATAGCAGTAAAGGGCTTGAACGATACTATAGGCCCTAACTGCCTAATATTAACGTTAGTGCTTTTTAAAGCGTTCTTATGCCTAACAAGTAAATATTCGCCATTAGTAAGCACCTAGAAAAATTCTATGGATTACATAAAAGTATTAAAGAAATTACGGAAGGAATAGGCACGGCGCCAAGTTAACGGCGCCCTTAATATAAGAAAAGGTTATACGATAATCGACGTACTTGCTTTGCCGTTACGAAGTGAAGTCCTCGTGTAGCGGGAACCAAGCAAATGGGAGGTCCTATATAAAACCTTAAGTATTAATAACTTTAAGATAATTATCAAAATTACTAACAGTTTTGTAACGTTTCGTATTAACCAGTATAAACCTTATATTAGGACGACTAACGATGAAAACCTTGCAGTTAAACGACCTAGTTAATACGATCCTTCCCTATCCGTTATCAACAAACTAATACAACGCCGCCGTCATGAACAACCCCCCCCAAAAAGAACGTTGAAGAGGATAAATATATACTAGGTTGTATTTATAATAATACTTATGTAAACAGGAAAAAAGGATAACGAAAACTTGGTATTAAAACTTCGGGCAAAAGGTATTATTAAAAACTTTGGTAATGTTGAAATAATATTGACTGCTATTTTTAGCAGGTTGATTGAATTACAGTCAGTCAACTTTACTTACAGTAAAGTTCACTGTACTAACTGCAAGTTAGTTGGTTGAGGAGTGACCGATTTTTTTTAGGGCATGGGCCAAGCAATTGGCCATACAAATTACTATACAGATTAGCTAGCGGTCTGCTAAACCTAAAAAAATATATCCACTATCTGAACACGAAATACTACTGTTACTTCGAACAATCGAACCGACAACGTTATAACGCCTAGATCTTTACTAATACTAATCAGTGCTTGTTGGGTAAAGCACAGATTGGCTAAGTAAAAGAAAAATATATTTTCCGGTTATGAAGCTTTACGTTATCGTTAGGGTAGAGGAAATATTTTTATAAAGGGCCTCTACCAGTACTTCGCCAGTCCCTAACGGTAGGAAAATAGAAAAGATTTTTGGGTTGCGTCAGTTCCTAACAGCAATCTAAAAGTAAGTGACGGTATCGCTACTTGAAAACACCAAGAAGTTTTTACAGATCCTTCTTAAAGTGAGGCAAGTTGGCAATAGATTAAGTTAGTACTATTACGGGTGCTACTACTGTAAAAAAAATAAAAAAATAAAAAAACCGACTAAGTTCCTACGCTAAAAAACTACAAATAACAAACAACCTTCAACTATGCTATTTATACCAAACCATTTCCTCTACTTTACTCTTTTCACTTCTACGTTAATTTAATTGTTAAGCTCGCTGTTCTGAGTGAAAACACCAAGAATCGCCAAGTAGAGCCACGAAAGCTACGTCACGTGACTATATGCTAAATCGCCAAGTTCTTACGCGACTTTACGACAAAACACCAAATCCCTACGCTAACGAATCGCCAAGTCTACTCCACGTCACGCTACCAAGTCCCACGCCAACAAAAACATTAAAATGTATACCGCTAACGCCTACTTTGAAACTATTATCGACCCTGTCAGGAAGAAAGTAATCAAAGCCCTTAGACCTCATTTTACCAAGCATTTCGATAAAGAGCTTTGAGGGTGCGATATAGACCAAGCCTTAATAGAAAAGCATATGATTAACTTAATTATCTTTTATATCGTCGACTACAATAAAGGCGAAGACTTTGACCGCGGTGATAACGCTTTTTACTAGTACCGGAACCTTTTTAACGACTGGATAATTAATATGGATAAAAAAATCCCGAAGATTACTAAGGCAAAACTAAAGGAAAAACTTAAAAGGCGAGGAATTTACGTATTAAAAAGAGCTTTACCAAGCTGGTAAAAGCCCTTTTCGACCTAACCCAACTTAAGGAATACTCTTAAGACTCATGACCTAAAGGAAAGGGTATAGAAAAACCTTAATACCCCCACACGCGATCCAGGGGACCTCCCCTTTATCCATTGCCAAGTTAAACCTCTTTACGCGCTGGCGATAAGAAACCTGTTAACTTGTTCGGCAGACTAACACCTTCACGTAATAGCGCGGAATACGTTCTTGGTGGTAGTAGGGTACGTAAAGTAGCAGCTGCTAACGCGGTCAAAGGAATTAACGTCGGCGCTTTATACCAGTTAATTAAGCAATATTATTAAGCTTTACAAAACCTTTAGATCCCTTTTATCTTTTAACACTTTAATCAAAATCGCTAAGTCCTTTAAAAACCTTCCCATAGTAGGTTCACCTACATACGTAAGCCCACTACAAGTCCTACTACAAGACTTTATCCCTTATGCTAAGCGACTGACAATTACCCCTAACACCGTGTTTTAGAGACTCCTAGGTTTAAATTACTAGGAAACACTATTAATAAAGAATAGGATAATTATTGAGATTTACCTTCAACACTTGTTAAGATAGTTAATATTAACTATAATCTTCTTACAAACTTCGCTAAGATTTGAAACGATGCCGAAGAGTATAACGGAAAGCCTTACAACCCCCTCGATACAAAAATAATGCCCTTCTTAAATATCTGTAAGTAAATAGAGGTTACTCCTTCTGGTTTTCACTGCCTGTTCCCCGGAATCCTTACAAGTTACGTAAAGAATTACTATTTAACCTTTCTGACTCAAACAATCAAGTTTCGCAAAATTTATAACGGTATAAAGGGTGACTTTGAATACGACTTCCACCTTGCGTAATATTACACGGATTGTATTACTACGAGGTGGGCGACAATAATAGTTAGGGGAAAAAAGGAGGAAACCCTGATAAATATACTTAACTAAATAATGAACAAGTTGATATTATGCCAGAAATTAATGGGGAAAGCCTACGTTAGTGAAGCTACACTTCGCAAATAGATACGAGTAGTAGTTACGGGTGTTAATGAGTTTAAATACGCCTTACAACGTGCAAATACCACCTGTGAAGGCTTTTTTTTAGCTAATTACGTTTTTTGCTTGCTACTATAATAACATGCACACCAAATTCACTTGATATATACCCTTAAGTCAGCAATTTCCCTAACGTTGAGGAAGAAGACCTTACGGTAGTTAATTACGTCGATCAAAAATACAGTTTCGGGTGCCCTTAACGTCTAAGGTCTAGCCTACCGATCACAGACTAAAGGTAATAGCCACACTAATACTAATAGAGCTAAGATTTAAGTGGACCTGCTAACCATGAACACTATCATCGTAATAGTGGCAGAAGATATTGGATATATGGTAAGTCTGGCTATTAGTTAACTCGGCACCCCCCCACCAAACGAAACAATAAAAAGATAATATAATATATTTAATACTCTACCACTTTTAAACAGGACTACTTAGATTAAATGGCAGACTTCGAGGTCAATAAGTTAATTAACGACGATAATACCTTTAAGCAGATCAAATAGTATAAAAATAATACCCCCGACGCTGTTTAGTAAATAGACAACTATGCTTTTCTGTACTACTTATATGGTAAAGACCTTTACCCTTACCCTAACCAAATCACTAACCCCTTACACACCATTAATATTCGCGATCGTTACGCAGAGCATATGTTCCAACGTATTATGCCATACATAGGGGTAGCAACGTACTTAATAGAAAGTTATTTGTAGTACGTAACACTACGGAAGGAAAAAACTACAGATATTAAGATTAATCATCACGATACTAATAAATTTAAAGTTGGCTTCAACCCAGGCAAGTAATTATCGTTATTGGGAACAACGTCAATTTAAAATATTGTAAAAACAATCATGTTTAACCTCCTTAAGTCCCTTACTTCTTTCCTTATTTTCTTAAAGGATATAAAGACACTCGTATTTAACGTTTACGTTAACGTAAACGAGCTAATTAAAAACAGCCCAAGGTTTCTCCTCACCTTTAAGTAGGGGCATTTGTAGTTTTATATTTAAGGCCCTAAAGCAGTAGTATTAAACCAACGAAGCTGGAAATACGTTAACTATACCGGCACCTTCATTATCCAGCCGTTAATAAGCTATATAATATCTTAAAATCTAGAGGGTATAAAGATATAAAATAATTTGCCTTAAAAACTACTGAAAAAAATTGTTCCTTCTGCTAAACGTATACTTAACCCCCCTGAAAATTTAAGTTTACACTAAAAAACGATAAATACATTAAATATAGGGTCTTTATTAATATATTTGACTTAGATAATTAGCCTGTTTTTCGTGTTGTTAACTCCGCAACCTTTACGAATTCGGAGGTACGCCTCTAGATAGCGTTAAAACGCCTAAACGATATTATAGGCTCTGACGATTTAGTGCCAACGCTGATGGTATTTAAAGCGTACCCACGTCTAACAAGTAAATATCTACCTTTAGCAGGTATTCAAAAACGTACTGCGGCCTACAGAAAACCTTAAAGGGAATTTCAAAGGGAATCGACACGTCACTAAATCAATAATGCCCTTAACACCAAAAACAGTACTATAACAATCGATGTACTTAATTTACCATTATAAAGTGAAGTCTTCGTGTGGCGGGAGCCGGGAAAATAAAAGGTCCCGTATAAAATCTTATGTATTATAAATTATAAAGTAGTTGTTAAATCTGATAGCAATCTTTTATATTTCTAAACCACACAGGTTAAACCCTATATTAAGTCTACTAATAATAAAGACCCTTAAGCCAAACGACCGAGTTTATACGAATATCCTCTACCCGTTATTAACAAGCAGACAAAACGCCGCCGGATCGGATAACCCCTCGAAAAAAGGAACATTAAAAAGAAGAAATATACACCGGATCGTATTTACAACAATATTTGGGTAAGTAGGAAAAATAAAAAGGACGAATACTTAGTATTAAAGCTCAGAGCATAAGGAATTATCTAGACCTTCGGTAAACCTTTTAAGAAAAGCGATAAAGTCCAAAGTAATGGTTATTTAACTCAAGTGGTTGTATAATTTATACTGAAGGCTCATTTCAACCTTTAAAACCCGAATATTATGATTCGAAGATCGAGGATTATCTACGAGATTAAAGGTAAAACCACGAGGCGGCCGTATGAAAAGTTATGTTTGATCGCTTAAAGATACAGCAATAAAGGAAAAAACAAAATCCTCACGTAATCACTAACGATTCAGAAAATCAGCCAGCGTTTAATAGTCGCTTTGGAAGTAAATTTACTAGCTAAGACTAAAGGTAAATTTACACTTAATAGTCATAATATAACGAAGACCTATACGTAGTTGGTAACGGATTTATAGCGGGTTGTATTGCTGGAATTACCACAGAAACTACGTATCATTTACTTCCCAAGGACGATAATACGATATATAAAGCTACTGTACACATTATCCAAAGTAAAAGTTCATTAATTTATATTCCATTGGTCGTATTTTAAACTACGTATAACTATAAAGTCTTTAAAATACGATCTGTACCTACTACTAACGTAAGTAAAGGACTTCTGGTTAGTGAATATACAAACTAAAGATAATATTTTTATTGGAACAGCTAGCTTTGTGGCATTAGAATAACAGGCGATTAAGGAATCTAAGTTCTATAATTACAAGATAATAACAACGTTAAAGAGATGTAATTAACTTAACTTTAACAGATCGTTAATCCGCGTACTTAGTGGTAATACTAGCCTTAATTTTAAAATGGCCAAGGTACCAATTTGACTATAATCGACAAGACTAACGTGGCCAATGCCCAACAATACCTTAAATAGCGTGCCCATAACAGTGATATTACCTCTTTATACTAACCTCAGGCCTTATACAACTTATTCATTACGATATAAACGTAGGACCTAATACATAGAAAATTTAACTATATAAATAAGAGGTTCGAGTAACAAATACGGAATCTAGACCGCAGGATTGATATAATCCTAATAGACCTGTCTAGTGCCAAGTTTATAATCTTTATAGATGGGGCTTTCGTAAATAACACCGACTTACATTTACAAATCGGCTTCCCGATAGCCCTAGTTAACTAAAATGAACGGGAAAACCAGTTTAAAATTATCGGTAGCTCAATCTAATAGACGTTTGTCAAATATAAGAGGATTATACGAAGAATGCTGACCTTGGAGGTCTACGATATAATAACAGGCTTTGATATAGGCCTATTACTGTGGAAAACCATTAACCTTATTATCTGGCAGTTAAAGATTCCTCTTATTCTGGTGGTAATATATACCGATTCGAGGAGACTTTTTGAATACTTTTTGAAGCTCGGAAACACCAGCGAAAAACGCTTGATAATCGACGTAATAACACCCTATAAAGTATACAAAGGGAGGGATATTGAGGAGTTCTGATGGAATAACGGCAAAGATAATCCTACTAATGCTTTAACGAAGGCAACGCCGAATAAGGCCCTAAAAAGGTTTATGGATAGTAACAAGCTAACCATACGTATTGAGGGTTATGTTAATAAGCCATTAGGCAAGTGTAAGTTACGTGATTAGGACTAGATATATATTGGCAAACCAAAAGACTGCTATGGAATTAAAGATGTGGATTTATTTGATTTGCACGGCTAAAGTACAGGTTTGTAAAGGTCTGTAACGGACGAACTTTTTGTAGGAGTTAATGAATTCGGACCTCGGAACTATGGGGCAATTGACAGTAAACAGGGTTAATTTACATGCAATTGGGTGTGATTTGATGTGGAGGTTAATTGGATTTAACAGGAGTCTAGCCTGTTAACGAGGTCGTAGTTCAATGCGTACCGGAAAAAAATAGTCGACTACACTAACGTGCATAGACACAAAAATAAAAAGCTGTCTGTGTTAGAACAATATTGACTGCTATTTTTAGCAATTCAATTACAGTAAAGTCTGTCAACTTTACTTACAGTAAAGTTAACTGTACTAACTTCAATTCAGTTGATTATGGAGTGCCCAATTTAGTCTAGGGCACGGGCTAAGCAATTAGCCATACAAATTACCGTGTAGACCAGCTAGCGGTTTGCCAAACCTAAAACAATACATCTACCATCTAACCACGCAATACTACTGTTACTTCGACAAATCGAATTGATAACGTTGTAAAATCGAAAGCCCTAGCAATAGGTAAACCCTTTAAAAAAGTTACAAGGTCTAGATGAATGGCTTTTTCACTCGAAAAGGTATACAATCCATAACGAAAACTGACTTGCATCTTTAAGACTCAAACATCGAAATTTTTAAGTCGAAAATTATATACGAGGTTACAGGTAAGATTACAGAGTGGCCGTACAAAAAATCACATTTAATTGTTTAAAGATATGGTAATAAAGGTGGAGATTAAATACTTACGCATTCGTTGAAGATTTAAAAGATTAGTTAATGCTGGGTAATTGTTTCGGCAGAAAATTTGCCAGCTAAAACTAAAGGTAGATTAATGCTTCATATATTGGATATAATATAAATATATATGTAGTTAACGACTGACATATAGCTGATTATTTTATTGAAGTTGTTAAAGGAATTACTTACTATTTATCTTCTGGAAACGGTAATACGATATATTAAGCCGTTATACAAATTAGCTGAAGTAGGTGTGTATTAATTCTTCAACTAATAGTCGAATTTTAAATTACGACTAGGTATAAGGTTTTCAATAAACAATTCATGCCTGCTAATAACGTAAAAGAACGATTTTAGCTTAATACACATACAAATTAGCAATACATTTTTCGTTGGTACAGTTGGCTGAATAATATTAAAACAATATGCATTCAAGAACTTAAAATTCTAAAACTGTAAATTGGTTACGAAGTTGGTAAAAAAACAACTAATTTAACTTCACCGGATGGTTAATCCGTATGCTTAATATTAATGTTAGCTTTATTTTCGATAAAAGGGTTAAGGCGTTAATTTAACTATAATCGACAAAACTAACGTATCTAAAGCTGAATGGTACCTGAAATAACGTGCCCGTAACAGCTCTATCGCTATCCTATGTCAACAAAAAGCCTTGTACGAGTTATTAATTACGATATAAGTATAAGATCCAACGGATAAGGACTTTAGCCGTTAAAATAAAAGGTTTGAATTATAAATACAAAACTTGAATCAAAATAGTAATATGGTTTCAATTAAAATGTTGAAAGTTAAGTTGAAAATATTTACGGATAGTTCTTTCATAAATATAACCGATTTATTTTTACAAATCGGCTTCCTATCAACCTTTGTCAATAAAAACAAGCGAAAGGACCAGTTTAATATTATTAACAACCTAATCTATGAGACTTTTATCAAATGTAAAATAATTACACGAAGCGTACTAACTTTAAAGGTTTAATATATAATAGCTGTCTTTAATATAGGTATTATATTATGGGAAACCCTTGACGTTATTACTAGGTAGCATAAGATTCCGCCTATCTCGGTAATAATTTATACCGACTTCAAAAGCATATTCGAATACCTTATAAATATCGGAACTACCAGTGAAAAACGCCTAATAATTGACGTAATGACACTACACGAAGTTTATAAAGGCAGAAAGATCGAGGAGTTTAGGTAAATCTATGGGGAAAATAATTCTATTAACGTTATAACGAAAACGTCGCCAAATAAGGCCTTTAAAAAGTTTTTAGATAATAATAAATTAACTATACACATTGAGAATTATGTTAATAGGTCATTTGGCAAGGACAAATTACGTACCAAAAGAGAAGAATACGCTGGTAAACTGGAAAACTGCTGGGGAATTAATAATAACGACTTGTTTAATTAACATAACTAAATTGGAAGTTTATAAAAGTTTATAAGAGAAAAACTTTTTTGAAAAATGAATGAAGTCGAAACTCGAAGCCGTAGAGCAATTAAAGGCAAATGTGGTTAGTTTGGGTATAGAAGTTAACTGGAATGGATAGTGGTTAAGCTAGTTAACAAGGAATTAATTCAGCAGTTACTAGACCAAATTAGTTAACTATACTGGCGTACACATACAAAATAAAAAGCTGCTAGTATTGGAATAATAGTAATTGAAATGCAGTAGGTCAATTTTACTTGCAGTAAAGTTGACTATACTAACTGTAGATTAAGTGTATTATTTGTGAGCCTATTGTATTGGCTGCGAAATAAGCACAGTATACACTTACTTTATATTAGGGCACATGCTAAGCAAATATCCATACAAATCACTTCGCAGACTAGCTAGCGGTCTTCCAAACCTAAAACCAAACATCTATCACTTGACTATTGCAATAATACTATTATTTCGGCCAATCGAATCAACAACGTTTCAACATCTAAAGCTATTCCAACAGTTTGAATGATTTCTAAAGGTTAACCCAAGTTATCGTTCTAAAGAATGATTTTAAAATTAGCGATCGAATAGTAGTGAGGTGATTGAATTCCAAACGTTTTATCAAATAAATGTATAAATTATTGAAACCTATTGAAAGCTTAATTATTAAAAGTAATAGTCTTTTAGTGTAAATGTTTTATAGTATTTTAAATCAAAACGGATAATAAATTACATAACAATAACTTGCTTTTTACGAGTTTATCAAAGTACTACGTGGAAAATCGTAAAGTTGACTCCTTTACATTAATTTTAGTTGGATATGAATTCTCATTCCCATATACAATAACCACTCGATAATCTTAATTTGTTTTTGAAACAGCATAAATTACGTACATTCATAATATTAACAATCTATTCAAAATAACGTTATATTATAAACAGGAAATAAAGTATTCTTAAATATAATTCCTATAATGATTGATGTCAATATATCAATAATTTAAAAAGGAAATGAGTTGTGAGTATATAATAACGACATACTGGATAGCCTTTTTAAAATGAAAGTGAAATGTAAAGAATCTTGTAATGTACCCAGCGGGTAAATTACTTGTTAATTATTTTATGAAAGTTGAAATATAAATTTATCAACGTATTAACAAATTTATTACAATTATAAGTAAGTTTCATTACGAACAGGGAATTGTTTATCAAGTCTAGTTATAAATCTAGTTTGAATAAAAATCTTGTTAATTTTTATACACTATTATACATTTAACTTATACATTTTCCTTTTTAAAATCTATAAAGTTATTGACTATAGTAAAATAAATACCTGTATTATCTTTATTATTAATATTATCTGGGTACTGAAACAGATTTAAGAGATATGTTCGAATCTGGTAACTCTTCGTATTGTATTACAAATACAAATCGTACCTTTTATGACGCAAAGATTCGGTTTAGTTAACTTATATAATACGCTGTTTAATACCAATTCGCAATTCGTTTACCCCCATTATTATAATATCCTCTTAGTTATCATATATAAATACATTACTGTTACTAACCCTATCGCAAGAATAACCACCATTATTATTACCGTAAGTATAACTTTTACTAATACAATTTTATCAAATACGATAGTTATAAAGTTGTTGATTAATAACTCAAGTATAAAAGACCTATTTGTTATATTTTTCGAGTACATCGAATAGGAATAACATCTTCATTAGGCTATTGTTAATAGGGTTTTTGAAGATAAAAAGCTTAACAGCCTATTTCTAAGATATGTTACTTGTTTCAGCTAATAACGTTTTCGAAACATCTTAAAAAAACGTAAAACCGTTTACAAACGCCTTATTTCAAATTCGTAAGTTAAGCAATAACTGTTTGCATCGCGTTAGGATCGTAATAGTGGACGCGAAGTATCGTTATAAAGGTGTTGTGGTAGTTATTATTTTTATTGCCACCGCGAGCGTAGTAACTTTTTTTACCGGTTTTAAGTACTCCTTTAAATTATTGAAAATAGGTAAAAATAGTCCCTTTTAACATTAATAATTTTTATTCCTTTGAAAGTTATATAATATCGTAGCCTTCAATACCGGAAAACTTAATTTCACAAATAACTAGGTGTAACTCCTAACATAAAACGGTTAGGGAATTATATCGATATCGTTCGTATAATTGACAATTTGCGTCAATTATACGGTAACAGGTCCTTTTCAGGTAAAAAGTTACTTTATTAACTTGAATATGCCGGTAATAACTTCGAATTGACGAATTATATTTATAAATGGAATCAGTACATTGACATTATATTATTTCTTACATAAATTATACCTATAAACAACGTGATCTAAGTTAATACGTTTTTGTTCTAAGGTTCTAATAAACCGGTTTTCTTAAACTGTTAATGTATTATATTATATGGTTAAGACGCTTTAAAACTGGTTTTGGTGATCTGTACTAAAGAAATATTTTAATATTTATAGGTTTAAGCTTGTGTTATGAAAGAAGATGGTTTTAAGTCATAACTGTTGAAAAATGATTGAAATACTGTTAAAAAAGAAACGTTAAAATGATATATAAAGGGATTAAACCAAAACTATCGCTTGAAGGTAATCTGATACTATCTATAATCCTTAAAAAAAAAGGAAGCCTTTCCCAAGAAGTTGTTATGGAACTAGTAATAAGGTGTGATTTAGTTATGTAATTGTTTATGTGATATAAATATGCCTAGAAGTAGCGTGGAAGCATTGTGAAAGCATAGTAATAACCAGAGTTAGATGCCTAGTAATTACTAGCTCAAGCACCAGCCTATAATAGGATTGAAGATTCAGATAATTAGAAAGATCCAAATATCACAGCCTTCAATAAAATGACTATTTCAAACCTAGATAAAACAGCTACCAGTATTTCGAATTGAAATAAATTAGCTATTATATACCTCAGTAAATTAACTGTTCCATGTTAAAGTAATATCTGTAACACTAACTTCTTACTTTAACAACTTATTTTGATTATATTACAATAAAATGTATTAGGTATATAGCAAACCTTATTGTTGATCGATTTATCATAATCATAAAATCCGTTAGAATGCCAAAAGAATGTTTTTATAACATAACAATCATACCAATCAAAGCATTAAAAAGGAGGATTATACCGTACACGTTTTGAAATACAAGGAAAGCGAGCCAGATAATCAAAGGATTACATAAGGTACTTGTAAGGGAGTGGATTCATAGTTTACTTGGAGGGATATTGAAACGAAATATATAAGGCCGTAACACGGTAACCCGATCGATATATCAACTGATAAAAATATATATCAATTGATAAGATAATTTGGATCGAGGTGTAAGCCCATATGCACTGACCCACAACGTGAACAACAGTAACTCCCGCTGAACAGTAAGAAACAGACCACACACGCCGCCAGACTCGGCGCATCGCAGAGGACGATGCCGCCCCCCTCGTAGTCAGTCGGCTGACTGAAAAGGACGCGTAGTTTCCAGCGTGACCCGAGCAGAGCTATACGCCGCGCACCGTCCAAGGGGATTGCTGCCAGTACCCAAAAAGCAAGGCCGCCCCCCCTTCCCCCCCTCCACATTGATGTGGCCCATTCCCATGCCAGCGTGGGCCGCCCGCCGCCTCGTTTGTGGCCCACCACCACCAGCAGACCCAGTGGTGTTCTGTATGGGACGTCGTCGTCGTCGCCGGCCTCCGGCGTTCGCTGTTGCTGGCCCGCGGAGCTGACTGACTGACTGACTGACTCACTCAACGCACCCTTCCCGCCCCCTCTCCTCCTCCTCCTCCTCCTCCTCCTCCTCCCTCTTCCCCATCGCGTGGGTGCGTGGTCGACGCGGCGTTGTGGGACCACGCCGGGGTGGGGTGGACGGCGGCGGCGCGCAAGAGGCCGGCTGCGCTCGTCTGCCGTGGTGGCCAGCGGCGTGGAACGGTCGCAGGTAGACCGAGCCTTTCGCGGTGCTTATCGGTGGACGCGCGGCGGAGGTTGGGGTTGCTCGCGCGCTCCTCCCCCCCGGGAGTGTAGTGGTCGGTGGTGGCCCCCTAGCGCAGGGGCCGTCTTCCGACGGAGAAACGGGAGGGACTGTGGCTGTCTGCGCCAGACAGCGGGAGGAAGAGAGAGAGAAAGAGAGGGTGTGTGTGTGTGTGTGCCTGCGCAACGAAGGGTCCTTTGAGCACATGGCTCTGCTCTCTCTCTTTTGCATGCATGCATGCATGCATGCGTGCATGTGCGTGTATGGTTGCATGGTGGCGTTGGCCAAGCCGCCTTGGTTTTGCGGCAAGCAGCTGGGCGACTGGGGCGTACCGCACGGCAGCCAGATCGGGATCCGGCGGGAAGGCCTTTTTTTTTTTTTTTTTTTTT
>JASMMZ010000005.1:23622737-23638709 GCA_038502455.1 Anisogramma anomala | reverse complement strand
AAAAAAAAAAAAAAAAAAAGAAAGACGAAAATATGTTTTTAAAAAAGCTAAAAACAAATATGAATGAAAAAATATATAAAAATATAGAAAATAAGGGATACAATAAAACCGAAAAATGAAAAATGAAGAAAAATATGGAAAAAATGGAAAAAAACGAAACTAAAAAGATTGAAGAATTGTAAAATTAAAAAAGAAAATACAAAATAGCAAAAGAAGATAATGAAATACAATAAGAAAAAAACAAGAAAAATATTAAAAAAAAATAAAAAAAGAAAAAAGAAAAGAGGGGAAAAAAGGAAAAAACTCAAATAAAATTCAAAACTTCAAAAATTGAAGAATTGAAAAATTAAAAAAATTAAAAATTAAAAAGTGCAAAAATTAAAAGATTGAAAATTGAAAAAAAAAAAAAACATATTGAAAAAGTCAAAGTTTCAAAATTTCAAAATTTCAAGATTTTAAAAATTCAAAAAATGCAAAATTTCGAAATTTCAAAAATTAGGAAATTGAAAATTAAAAGAAGGAAGAAATTTGAAATTTTGAAAATTCAAAAACTAAAAAGTGAAAAAAAACGAAGAATTTTAAAAAAATACATAATAATCAATAAAAAAAATAGTAAAACATAAAAACTCCGAAAAAAAGAATAATAAATATTCAAAAAATGATTTTTTTAAAGAAAATTAGATCTTGAATGAAATTACAGATTGAAAATTTGAGAAAAAAAAAAGAAAAAAAATTATTAAAGGATAGAAAAAAAATTGGAAAAAATAAAATATTAGAAAACCGAAAAAAAAAATTGGAAAAAAATAGGACTTTAAAAGATTGAAATTAAAACTTCAACAATTTCAAAAAAGCATAGTAAAACGATAATAAAAATATTCGAAAAAAAAAATTAACAAAAAACTGCCCATCATGCTGGTACTAGACGCCAGTGTGCTGATTCAAACACCCTGTGCGAAACTGTGCTGGCCTGTCCCCGACTTGAAATTGCATCCTGCCAGGCCTTGCGCTGATGACTTGGGACCGACCGGCCATGGTGCAGCAAAAGCTACTCGCGCGTTGGACACTGATGCGCTGCTGCATTGCGGGTGTGTTGATGCGCTGCTTGCTTGCATGTGCCCTGGGGCCGCCTACTGCTGAAGGGAGGCCTAAGCGTTATCCACCGCAGTAGCGCCGCCGGCGCAGCTAAGAGCACAGACATCCAGGGGGCATGCTAGCGGGAGGCTTCCAACGAGCCCGTCCTCGTCCTTAGCCTCGTCCTCGTCCTCGGCCCCCTTTTCTGGGAGGGGAGGGCCCGCCCCGGTAGGGCGCTGTCATCGTGGCAGTGGCAGGTGCATTCGGCACAGGGGAAGGGTACCGATCGCGTTTTGGCTGGGGCTAGTTTGGGCAGGCGTTCTACACATCATCATCACCACCACCTCATCACCATCATCATCATCATCATTATCATCATCATTATCATCAATACAAAGTACTATGATTTCCTCGTGGGCCGCCCGCCCCAACATCAGAGCGCTAAGGAGGACAGCTGGCCCCCCGTCACCGCCATCTGCGGGCACCGTGTGCTTGGAGCCCATCAGGCGGTCTCGCTGCGAAGCGGTGGAAGCATTCATGCGTACACCAGTGATGTGCCCCGGAACCTGTGGATGGAGTGTGAACGCGCTGATCTTGTGGGCCCCTCAAGCTGAGACTCACCTTGGCCCACCATTTGCTAGTGCGCCTTTGGGGCACCCCACCGTCCCTGAGCGAAGAGGCTCGAACAGAGTAGACGGATCGGATCGGTAGCATTTGGAATGGCAGAAGTGTATGTATTTTTGGGCTGTTCTCGTTTGCTTCGGCGAATGACTGCACACTGCAAACAACCTAAGGTAACGGGCCAAAGCAAGTCGGACGTCGCGACCGGCCCGTCTTGGAAAAGGTGGAACACACACTCGCGAGGTAATTGCCAGTAGCTCTCAAGGGGACCACGATGGCATGGTGAAGACACATATACCGTTACTGAACTTTGCTGTTGCTCCCAGTGAGCTGCAGTCTGGGGAGGAGGAGTGCTGGCGACAGTGACCAGATCTTCCTGTCTATGCGGGAGCTTGGTCGGAAGCAGTGGCTGGCCGGCGCTATGTTTTCAAAGGTTCACGCTGGTGGTACGGGCGTGTGAGGAGGGTCACACCTACGCCCTCAGCCCGCACACGGAGGCTACAAGTAGCCTCAGTCGAGGCTGCAAGTAGCCTCAGGACTGGCGATCCCTCATCATCAGAATCCGACGGCAGATTACAAGTTGAGCTTATTAGTTGGCATGGTGGGCCCTGCAGATCCTCTGGTCATGAAAACTCTGGTCCACAGCCTACAGGACACGAAGGGTGGTCCAGTCCGCCGAGTGATGTACTCTGGCCCATCTCTGCCGCTCCGTCTCGCCCTCCGGCACAGTCTCTGCACTGGCCACTCCATAGACACCGGTGGATGCGGTCTGGGACCTGCTGGAAAGGGCGGTTTGGGACGGGGACGGCCAAGGTTTGCAGCTTCTTCCCCAAGCCGATGACTCAAATCATGTTCCCGTGATGGACGAGCCGGAACTATCTCGCCCGGGGCCCGGCGGGGGGAACGGGGGAATGCGGCCGGGGAGGTAAGTGTGGAGTGGATGAAGGACAAGCTCCAAGGTAGCGTGCCGGGGGCGTACGGAGTAGGACCTGGAGGGCTAGGCGAGATGCTGCCCATGGACTCTCTGTGCACCACTTGCTGTGTAGGCCGACGAAGGATGGCTCTGCCTGCCCTGCTGCAGCGCATGTCATGCTCAGGAAAGACAGCTCCACCGGTTGCGCTCGACGAGTGCGCTGCTGACTTGTGTGTGGTCTGCCTTCTACCGCCTGCTGTGCTGGCTTGGTTGGAGGTTGCTCCTCCTGCTGCTGATGCAGCCAAGCACGATCAACACCAAGCTGTGTAGGTAGTGCACACCAAGCATGACACGGTCGACTTTGGCTGCAGGAGGACAAAGTCGGAAGGCATGGAACAAGGACCAACCTTTCCCACTTGTGCTTGCCTTCCTAGTTGGGCTTCTAGATGCAAATACCGACACTCAACACGGCAAGAGCGCACCTGACCACCGAGCCACCTACGACTAGACCGGTACTTGGTGCATGGGCAGCACCCAGGAACTGGGGACCCACCCAGCGCTTTCTGGACGTGTTGCCAGCATCATCTATCTCATCATCAATAGTACCATGCAGCACCACTAGATAGCCAACCTCACCCAACTTTCGGCAAAACTCACCATGTTTATAATGAAGATAACGGAATTGGGTTCAGCGGAACGGAGAGGAAGTTAGGACTAAACGTATTTTTCACGGAGGTTATCGTAGGGTAAAGTCCACGAAAACGAGGAGTGTTGTAAGGAAATTGGGAGAAAGTTGTTTCAAGGTAATAAAAAATCAATTTGTTAAAGTACAATTTAATGACGCGAATCAGCGCGAAATAAGGTATTAAAAACAAATATAAAAGGCTTATTTCAATCGGAATACATTTTTAAACGGTTGAATATTATTTTTATTTTTTATGAAATGGGAAGAAAAAGAAGAAAAAGTAGTAACTCAAAGTTAAACTGAATTTGTTTATATAGGCCTCGTATTATAACTGATACCATATATAGCAAAGCTTATCACAGGTTACTTCCATATTAGCGAAATTAATAAAAGAAATTTTACGTTATAAGTGTTAAATATTTACTTTAAATTAACCAAAATAAATGTAACAAGTATAAGTAATATCATATTCTATATAAGTCGATATTTGCTATAATTTACTACCATATTAATACAAACCTTAATTACCAACTTATTTGAATCTTCTCTTTTCCTTCTATATAAACAAATCCACTTCTAACGTATTAAAGTTGGATATTAACTGTTTTGAAATATAGAAATCCATTCTAATATATATGTTTTATAAACCAAGAACTAAAAAAAAACGATATTAAATACGGTATATTAACTTCTGCTCTAAAATGTATTTCTATCCCTAAAACTTATTTAGACACATTTCTCTAAATTTATCAACATCTATTACACCAATGATTTCATCTATAATGCTGAAATCTTGAAAAATATTCATATTAATATATATACCCTTATTTTTTTCTAATTTTTATAATAAAAAACGGAGTTGTTATTAACATTAGTATTTTATATTGAACGAAATGAACAATTTCAAGTAATATATACGTTAATTGAATTTCGAACGTAATAACTTCATCCTAAACGTGAATTAATATCAAACCATAGTATTAAAACACTACATGAATGCAAATAATCATACACTTATACTTAGAAAATTTACAATGAAAAACAAAACATAATATGTCAATATGAATAACCTTATTTTATTTTCATTTTTATGCTAAACAATGGAATCATAATTAATATTAGTATCTTCTTGATAACGAAATTAACAACTTTAGGCAACAAAACTGCTAATGAAATTTTGAATGAAACAAATTAATACAAAACGTACATTTTCGTAAAATTGCGGTGTATAATCTACATTAATTAAAATAATCTTACACTTTATTTTGAAAAAACATCAAAATTGATAAATGAAAAATGTAATTACAGGTTAAAGTATTTGTTTGTATTTTCCCATCATATATTAAATGTTAATTAACTATTCATTCAACCAGTTCTACCAATACAATACAATATTTCTTCAAGTTTTGTATAAAGGTTCTGGAATTCATTCATATTTCAAATTTATTCGATACTAAAATTCTAACTATTGTCGAAATATGCTCGAATATTATCATTGATAATATCAATATACACATACTATAACAACAATTTATTAGAAAGTAGTTCCATAATATGTGACTTTTTAATTTAGTGTATGAAACTTTAAGTTTATTATTAATTATAAATGTGTTGATTTAAGAAGAACAAGCATACTGGCTTACCTAGTTCAACGCTTGATTATACACTTCAAACTCTTATCATAAAAAACGGGAGCATAATTAATCAGAATCAGAGATAATAAATTATGGGAAGAACTTTGTCATATATTAAATACTCTTCAAAAACATATTATTTGAATGAATTATAAGCAATATGCATATTTTTTTATAAGTCTTATATAACAGCCTCCCAATAAAAATATATTCCATGTTTGTATATAGTATATCCTAGTAACAAGGTATGTAAATAATATTTTGAAACAACATATTTATTTCATCCTTATTAATACCAAACCTCGATTAGGCAATATAAATTTATAGACTTTAACAGTTATGATAGCATCTTTAAACAACATAATCATTCTAGAAGTCAGTTGATAAAACGATCCATAAGTTCCAATATTATTAAATCTCAATTTAAACATTCACTTGATACCACATTTCTCGTTTAAAACGTAATTATATAAACCATTACGTTAGTAAACATAGAAATTATAACAACAATGATGAAATATATTACAATATTACGATCTTCAACAAACGAAATCGTAATAATAGATTTATATATCCTTGAAATTTACTCTGAATATGTTTTAAAAAATGATATAGTATAAATCAACGTAAATAAAACGTTTATTTTAAATTTTTACTTGATATTAACACAAACGTTTTAACTTCAACTTTGTGTTATCTATTCATAATGACAATAAGAATGATATTGTTAACTTTTCCATAGTTTCTATCTCCTCCACCTGATTATCCTCTAATATCTCTACTGAACAAAAACTTCAATTTCAAATATAAAAAATACCTCTTTGTTAACCGGTTTTCAATCTTTAATTTTATTTATTTAATTTGAATGATCAATACAAAAATCACAAAACTTATAAAACGTCCATACAAATAATTTCGAAATAATATTAAATGAAGTACATTGAAATAATTATGGTATGAAATAATCGTTTTTTTATTTGTAATTATGTACATTAAATCTTCAATCGATCTTAAAATCTCATAACCAACCTCATACCAAAACCTATGGCCCTTTATTTCGGAAATCGCTGGTTAAATTCTAGCGAATTAATGGCTGCATTGAAATAAATAAATAATGACTTCATTGAACCTAAAATGAGACATTTACGCAATTTTTATATTTTTTCATAATCATTTAACTTCAAATTTGACATTGGAAAAAAGATTTGTTAAATTTATTCACACTTACAAATTTCATTATTCAAAACAAGTATTAAATTTCTTTAATCTATCAAATATTGTGAAAACTTCACAATATAGCAGTTTCAATCATAATTCATTTAATTTACATTTTCGATGATGTTTATATTGTAAAATACGTCCTATTTTGAAGAATCTCTTTTACTAATATTAGGGTTCTTAAATCTTCCATAATTCATTTTGATTCATGTAACGGTTTGATCTAGTAAGAAATATTTCGTTATATGCAAGTAGTGTTTTCAAAACATTTTATATTGATACTATTTCATTAGCTAATCGCGTACTTATCAGAGCATGTTGCAAATATACAACTAGTGAAATGTGTATTCACCTGATATCCACGGACGATTGTTATTTCGTAGAAAATTGGGTGGGAACAAGAACTAGGTTTTTTTTATATTAAATGTAGATCATCAAATGCATTCATTATATATCAATACTACTTCAATTATAACAGTTTGAATCTATAACAAAGTTATTAAAAAGTATACCTACACTAATTGTTGCTTTCGTAAGTAAATAATAAAGTCGCTGGATTAAAAAGGGAAAACATTACTTTGCGACATGGAAAATTGGACGTCATATAATTTATTGAAAAAAAAAATCCTTGCTACTAGTTTCCTTACCATTATACTTTTAGATGTTTTTAATTAATTTTTTAACCTATATAAATCAAGTTTTCAAACCTTTTTAATGATATAAATAATGAGAAATAGTCTGTATACATTCTCCATAGATAGCAAAACTATATAAAACATACAAAATGTATTAATAATAACTTTAGAAGTTGCAAAGCGTATCAATATATATCAATATTTTTCGAAATCCCATGCCGATATTTTCTATATATAGTGAACCATAAAATGAAAAATTTGTTGATATAAACGAGCTGAAAAAAACTTGGAAAACGATTACACCGATTTTTCAAAATATATATATATTACGTACAGTGTTGAATAATTTAATATGCGGAACACAATGAATAAATTATAGTAAATCATTCAAAAATACAATATGTATAAACAGCCTTCTGTTTATTCCCAGAAGAAGTTTAAAAATGAACCCTAAATATATAGAAGAATATTGATCGGAAAGTCAAACAATAGCTTATATAATACCTCAAAAATAAGCGAGTATACGTTATTACTGTAAAATAAGTAAAACTTTTACAGGTATTATATACTTTAAATGAATGAAAAGATTACTCTAAATAATCGGTGGGTATAAACCAAAGAAAGTAAATCGCCAAAAGTAATGTATAAAACCTAAATTTACGTTTTATATAGGTTAAGTTAATCTATTCTGATAAAATTATACCTATTTCTAACAACGAAGAATGTGATAAATCTAGATTCAAAGCGGAGTATGCTTTGATTGAATAAATACACGGTTGAAAGGATTTTAATAACTCAGATACCATAATAAACCGCTAAAGAATTATTTTTTTACCAATGGGAATATCTAATAAGATCGTAATGCATATTAATAATACTAACCATGAATTACTATTAAAATCACAATAATTATGTAATTTATAAGATAACTATTGCAATATGCAACTGGAGCAATCCTTTAAAATAGAACAAAATATAAGACATTACGATAATTAATGGAATGAATTCTAAGGTAATACCACTTCGCGTGCTATAATATATATATACCCTAATAATCGACATCTTTTCTCGTCGAAAAAAATATAAACATATACTTAGAAAAACGGATACTCACCAAATAACCAACTGTAAAAGTCAAAAAATCTTCACCTTAATATATGTAATCGAATATGGCGTACGATAAGTACCGGAACTTGTTTCCTTAATATGTATTGGATATAGAGTATCATTATAAACTTATCATTGATTGTGTAAATATGTAAGTGATAAAACAAAAGTATAACAGGAAATCCTACAATTTTCTCGATATAAAATAATGTTTTTTTAATATTACTTCAGCAAAAGAAGTGAACCCCTTTAACATTTACATACTATTCTCCAAAAATTGGTGAAATCAATATTTTAAAACCTTTAATATATTCATCAACACGTAAGGGTTTCGTGTATCCATTCAATAAAATAAGATAGACTTTGTAGTATTATATACACTTATCTTCATTTCATACAAAATCAATTCCTAACAAATTAACGACAATCACGGTACGTTACGACGAAAATTATATAGCGGGACATGTGTTGAATAATATGATAAATAATGGCTTTAATATTAAATAATGATGGAATATTTTTACTCAGGTGAAGCTATACTCAAAACAAACCGAAAGTTTGTTTCGAGCTTAAAATAATTAAAATACATGTGTTAAAGCCCAAATATCACGGTTAAAGGCCTTTTATTTTCAATTGAGTCCGCTTTGTACTTTCCAAATTAATAGAGCTATTCATAATTTGAGTTAATTCATTATATCAATATAATTTCGAAGTAGGGAAGAAAAAATATCACCGTATAATCGCCTACCATTTGAATGGTAAATACAGAAAATTTATGTAAAACAGTAGGGTTATGGAATAATAGCTACATTGAAATCGCGGTAATTGATAGTACCACAATAATAATTGAAATAATTCGAATAATCATTTTTCAAACAAATGATTTCACTGTTAAGTTGTAAATAAAACTTGTCCTATTGATAATTATTCTAATCATTGGATAATCCATAATAGGTGTACGAAAATCAAAACCTAAAAGAGAATGTTTTATTTTTTATTATAATATATTGTAAATGAAGTAAGTTACGTACATGGTATATTATAAGAAAATTCATGTTATATGGGATGGTGATGATAAGAATCTCCTTATATTTATTAAGATAACTACGATTTCATAGGATTGCATTTAAATTATACAAGGCTTATGAAGCCTCATTCACTCGGAAATACCACTTGTATGTACCATTTAACTTGTAACGGTATATGCTGGAATCAAAGCGAAATCAATACTTTATATCGGTTCAAACTTTACGATAAATATAATTAATACATATTTTAAAAGAATATTCCAAATATCATTGATTTAAGTACTTTACGCAAAAATATTTAGAATAAGTTACGTTACAACAAACGTGGGAATGAAATATTTGTATGAATGGTTTACATACTATTAAACTCAAAATTATATTTAGGATGTAAAAATTGTTTCTTTCATGAATATCACCGTTGTTTTCAATATAAAAAGGGGTTTTTTAATATATTTTTGAAAAATAACCGTACAGTTTTCAAAATTTAGGGGATATAAAGACGTTTAAAGTTGATGTAGACGTATAGACCAAGAAAACAATTTATGAGAAATCAAGATATACTTTTAATAAAAGAGGGATATATATAGTTATATTTTTAGGAATGAAGGACATCAAGGCTCAATACAATAAAGGTAAAGTTACCTTAATTATAACAAACATATTAATATCGACTCATAATGAAGTTATATCGATTTATTTCAATTATTCAATAAAAATAAGTAAAGTGTTGTAATAACAGTTTAATGCGGTAAAGTTAAGTAAAATAAACTGTCAGTTTAGTTGATTATACTGGCTGCAAATGTAGTGCAGTAAGTGCATACGTCAAAGTGAGGTACAAACCAAAGCATCTAGCCATAAAAATTAGCGTCTAGACCGGCTAACGGTCTGCCGAATTAAGAGCTTACAGCTTATTAATTACAACCAATTTCAATGAAGCACCAATTACTTCGACCACAGTCATTCTAATCAACTACATTGTAAAAATAAAGGCTTATCAATACTATTCAGTGCTTATTAGGTTAAGAGCAGATTAGCTAGGTAAAAGAAAAAGCTACTTTCTAGTTACTCTCTACGTTAAGCAGTGGTTAAGGGTAGAGGAAAGGTTTTTACGAAGCGCCCCAATATTATTGTATCAGCTATCGCAGTAGTACGAAGGGAAGGATTTTGAATTGTGTTAGATATGGCGAAAATTTAAGATCAGGCGTCAGTATCGTTATTAAAAATACTCAGAAACCTTTATAGGAATAGTTTTGAAGAAAAGAGTTAAGATTAACCACTAAAAGTTTTAAAGATCATTAAGTCAGTAAGTTGACAAACAACTAAGTCAGTACGATTACAACTAATTCAATTACGGGTATTACTATTGTAAAGTTTAAATTGTAAAAACTATTAAGTTTTATAACCTCAAACTATACCTATTTTGATGGCAAACCCATGACCTACCACTTTATGCCACTTTGTTTCCCTATATTTTTTAATCTTCGTTATGATGGCTTTGAAATATATTGGAATTGACACCAGTAATAACCCCGACCGAAAAAAAGCAAGTAAAGATATCGGTGTTATATTTATCAGATTTTACGACAAAAACATTTAATTCACCCAACCTATTAAAAACTTTTTAATTAAGTACCTTACCAACGTAATAGGCTTTTACATTTTTGACTTAGATCCTACTAAAACGGGTTACAGCTCTAAAGCTGTTAATACATTTATGAATACTTTAGAAAATGGAATCTCGATATGTCGACGATAGCACAAAAGTATGTTAAACTCAAGAAAAAGATACAAGTCGTAAACTGAGGTATTAAGCTCCTTAAAAAGAAAGGAAAAAAGGGTAACCTAACTAACGTATTATACGAATACGCCACAGATAAAGACTCATAATGGATCTTTAATGTTAAGAGGAAAGATATTGCTATTAATAGTATTCTTTAACGATTTTATACGTGTTCGTAAGGACTTACCTGAGTTTAGATAATTTTTTCGAACTCTTTTACCTATAATGAATGGTTTAATATTACTGGTTGTAAGGAATTAATTAATATACACGCCGTAAATCCTTAAGTTCACCAGTAAATTGAATAGAGACTTCGACGTACCTTTTAACATTGAGAGGAGTATTAATACGTTTTCTGCGGCGAAAATCGTTAAGTCATTTTTTTCCAAGCTCTTTAGCACATTCAATTTTAGCAGACAAATTAAGGAAGGAGCGGTTTCACGCGCAAGACTATTATAGGTAAGACCACTAGCTTTTTCCCTTTCAACTTAGCCAAAAGTAATTATTCCGACTACCTAAACCAGCCTTAATACTAGTCGATGGATTCAAAGGGTTCCTACGACTAGTATATTACTCTTTCCCTTCGACAAGTTTATATGTTGGATATAAACCACATATTAATAACCCCATTCGTCAAACTTTGAAGAGTAAAAACAAGGTATAACGGTAAGTCTTACAATCTTCTCGACGTTAAATTGCGTCCGTTTTTCGATATCTACCGTTAGATATGGGTTGAATTACTAGGATTTTACTTTTTGCTTTCCAGTATCTTTAAGCGGAGAATTACTACCTTTAGTACCTAGCGTATTATTTTTACTTACATGAAATTTACGATGACTCCAAGTGTTACTTCGAATAAGATATCAATCTTACCCAATACTATACCAACTGGAACATTAGTAAGTGGTTTTATATATTTGATTACAAGGAAGAGATAGAAAGTAAGATGGACGTCCTTAATCAGATTTTTTATAGGCTAATACTGTACTAAGAGGTAATAAAAAACGTAAATGATAGCGAAGGTATTCTTCTATAGTATGTTATTTAAGTTATTACGTGTTATGAAAAGTTTAAATGCGCTTTATAGTACCTCAATGTTACTTGTAAAGGGCTTTTTACCTAGTTACATTTCTCAGTATTAACTGTAACAACCCGAGTTTTAAATTCGATTAGTTTATACCCTTAAGTTGTAAAATTTAGTAACGAAGAAGAAAATCGTTTCCACACCTATTACATTGATAGTAGATACGAAAGGTCCAGCTAGTACAGTTAACAGAAAGTTCGGATCCGGGGATATAACTAAGTTACGAACGAAAAAGGGTATCTCTCTTCTTTAGGGTCTTTAAGCTAGTCAAGTAAATTTATTTTGAATTTAAACGTTAAGAAATATTGGGCTTGCAGTGTGTAAGGTTGCTAGTTAATATATTATAATATTATCGAACACGAAATAAAGTTGGTAATATACTATATAAAATTCCCTTTTGTTTTCAATTGAAATAACGTCGAATAACTTGTTCATTTTTTTATTTTTATTTTTTGAAAAAGAAGGTCAAAAACGAGAAAAATAAACCTCAGGTCATCGAATAGCATCAAGATATTGATACCGGCTAAAAAGTAACGTAATAACTCGCTGACTACGCCTTCCTATACCGCGTGAAAAGTAAAGATCCTTATTGGCTACATAACAATAAAAACTCTAGCCTTACGAACCTTGTTACCAATCCAAATCGCTATGTAAAATAGGGGGTTAAAAGCATTGTACCAGATTTTAAGGTAGTACGATATTTAATAGGAGGTTATTTGTAATATATAGTATTAAGAAGGAATACGAATGTGGTTACGAAATTTAACCATACGGATACAAATAAAGTTAAGGTCTGCTTTAGCCTTGAAGAATCTCGTTTTTTAATAGGATAGATAACCATTACTATTATCGTTTGTCCTCTTATTTTAAATATCTGGAAATCCCTTACCCACCCTTTTTTTAGAATTTAAAATATAAAAAAACCCCAGCGTTAACGTTAACTTTTGGACGAATAAAATGGTATAGGTTAATGGCGGTAAAAGGTTTTAACTTAGCCTGAAATGAGGGCATTTTTGATTTTATATTCAAGGGCTAAGTATAATAGTAATGAACTTAATAAAATCGAAATTTAGTTATTTATGTCGTTGGTTTAATTACTCGGCGATTTATAGGTCTCATAAGGTTTAAATAACGGTTTATTACGAAAATGTGGACTGTGTAACATTAAACACAATTAAATGGCTTTGCTACCACTACTGAATATACTGTACCCCCTCCCCCCTAGAGTTTAAGTTTACATTAAAAATATTAAGACTTTACTTTTAAGGTTTTCGTAGTCGTATTTTACTTAGATTTTAAACTAGTACTTTATGTTGTAGATTTTATTACGGCTTTTTACGGCGCTAAGTTCTCGAAGACTATTACAGATAAGTAAATATAGGAGGTATTACGTATTTTGTGGATTCATAGGTATTTAACGCTCTTAAATGTGTTAATTTACAATGCTGACATAAACTTTATTTCAATAAAGTTATGAATTAATGTTAAATCAATGGGGATTCAGTGTTACTAATTCTCTGTTAAGGCTTTTATGATATTAATAAGGTCCAAAAACCTTACATTTTTGTAATAAAGGTTTAAGATACCCCTACTTTAGAAATTGGAAGTTTTACAATTTAAAAAAACAGCTTTAAATAGCGGTAAAAGGTTTTAACGATATTATTAGCCTTAATAACCTTATATCAACTTTGTTGGTATTTAGAGCCTATATACATATAACAACTCATTCTTTATTATCGTTAATTACTTAAAAACGTGTTGTAACATATAACAAAACTATAAAGGAACCAAGGAAGGAATTGGTACACCGCCAAGTTAACGATGTCTGTAATATTAGAAACGGACCGTTAATAATAGAAGTTTTATTCCTACCCTTTTAAAGTAAAGTCCTTATGTAACGAGAGCCAGTTAAATTAGATAGGCCGTATAAAATACCAAATATTATTGATTAAAACGTAGTGATTGAAACTATTAACAGCCCTGTCACTTTCCAAAATATATAAATTAAGCCGCATAAAAAAACCGTTAAGTTTGATAAAATTTCCAACGTTGATGAAAACGGAGCCGGGTGGATGAGCTAATATAATCCTTCCAAACCTATCGGTAATAAGTTAATAAAACGTTGATAGCGTGTAAAATGACCTAAAAGAATGACATATATTAAAAGAGATAATGGTAAAGTGAACTATAGGCTTGAAAGGACTTATAAAACGGCGTGGGCTTTTTAAAAGCAAAATTGTAACTAAAAACTTACCGTGAAATTACATGTGAAAGAATTATTAATATATTGGGCAATTCTTCCAAAAAAAAAAAAACGGTCAAGTAGAGATAAATGGCCTTTTTATATGAGGTGTTGTTTTTCTCGTATCTTTAACGTATTTTCAATGTTAGAACGTTATTATTTTCAAGTTAAGAAAAGCTTATAAGGTTAAATATAAAGTTATATACCTGCTATACGAAAAGTTGTGGTTGATAATTTAAGGATACAGTAATAAAGGTAAGTATTAAATTTTATTCAATCGTTTATAATTTAGAAAATTAACTATCGATTGATCGTCGTATTTATTACCAGTTTTATTGCTAGCGTAAGCGGTCATTCTACAATTAATAACTGTGATATAACGTAAACATATATATAATTAACTACCATTTTTTAGCGGAATATATTGTTAAAGCTTCCGAAAAAACTAAAAGATAAGTTTTTGGTCAGCATGGTGATGCGTTGTATTCAACCTTTATCTTGGTAAGAATAGTACAAAGTAGGCGTTTATTTGTTTTCAACGTACCAGGCGTACTTTGAAAACTAGTAAAGTATAAATATTTTAACGTTTAACCTAAACATATTAACTACGTAGGGGAAAAACTTGGGTATCGTGAGTATATAAACTAACAATACTTTTTTCCTCAAAGAAATTAGGTTTGTGATGGCTAAATTGCGTATAATCAAAATGTTAGGCTTTTAAAAATGTAAGTTAATTGAAACGGTGGAAAAGAGTATATAACTCGACTTTAATTGATTGTTAATCCGTATTATAATGTTAAGGCAAAAACTGTACTTATATTAGTCTAAGTTAAATAGGGAAATCCATAAGCTTCACGACTATCGACAGGTCCAATAAGGCAAAATCTCAAAGATAACCAAAGTAAAGGGCTCTTACGGCCTATCAGGTTATATTATGCTTACCAGTAGTATCGTATAACGTATTTAAGCCGGCATAAACACAAGATTTATAAAATAAAGACTTTTAAAGGTTAAATAAGAGGATTTAGTATAAATTAGACTATTTAAAAGGAGTCATTAATATGTTTTCGAAAGACTTCAAGATAGTGAAGTTGATAATTTATACGGACATATTATTTATTACCAATATTTACCTTACATCGTCAATCGGATTCCTTATAATTTTCGTTAACCGAGAGAAGTTTAAGGAGTAATTTATAAGTACCGTAAACCTTACACGTTGGATATCAATTAAATGTAACCATATAATATGAAACGTTTTAGCTTTAAAAATCTAAGGTATAATAACCGGTTTTGTTATAAGTATGGTAACTAACGGCATTTTAAGGATCATCACCAAATAGCTAAGACTACCTCCGATATCTGTGGTGGTGTATATAACTTCTGCAGCCTTTATGAATGCTTATCAAGGCTGGGTTTAACTAATAAAAAAGTCTAATAATAAATATAATATCTTCAAGAGAGGTATAGAAGTACGAGAAATCGACGAGTTCAGGTTAATTCATGGTAAAAATAACCTCGTTAACGCTATAACCAAGGCCATGCCCAATAACTTCTTGGAAAGGTTTGTGGATAGTAATACGCTGACCGTACGAATTAAGGGTTACATAAACCGCCCGATACGTGATTTGAAGGAATAGGGATTCCCTAACAAACTTAAAGACTGCTAGGGTAGTAATGTTAATAGTAAAGATGGAGATGACAATACTAATAGGTTGAACTACAAACAAAAAGTACGTAAATGGTGAATGCATAATACGTATAGGTCTGTAGTGAAAGACCTGTGCACGGGAGTTAAGGAACGAAGGGTTCGGAGATAGGAAGCAAAAGGCCGTAATTAATATCAATTTCAATATAGATTGATCGGAATTGACAGGGGTTTCGTTTATTAATTGAGGAAGGATTTCAAAGGTTGCCACCAATTAAGGAAAAGCTACACTGACGTACAGGCAAA
>JASMMZ010000005.1:23398780-23622697 GCA_038502455.1 Anisogramma anomala | reverse complement strand
AACCAGTATTGGAATAACAGTCAAATATAGTAAATTTAAGTTAACTTAACTGTTAGTTTAGTTAATTGTATTAACTAAAAATTGACTGCATTTTCTAGGATTGACTGCAAGTGTAGTTCAGTAGGGGCCTACTTTAAAGTGAGGCACTAGCCAAAGTATTTGGCCATACAAATTAGCGTATAGAGTGGTAAGCAGGCTGCCGAACTTAGAACTTACAACTTATCAATCACAACCAATTTCAATGCAGCACCAGTTACTTCGACCACAGTGTTTCAAATCAACTACGTTGAAACGATAAAGGTCTACCAACATAAAGTGATATATTTCAAAAACCATTTCCAAGTTATTCTATCCATTCCTAACTTACAACTGAACTCTACAGAAATTTTCATTCATCTTCAAAATAATTAAGAATTTTACATGAAAATCTTCATGAATATATTTTATTAAAATCAACAACTCGTACCTAAAATTCCAAACTTAACGACATTTTAAAATATAACTGAGTTTTTTTTAAAAGGATAGGATAAAAATATATTTAAAAATGTTTACATACTCCATAAATCTATATTTGTTTTGAATCTCTAAAAGTGATATTTTTAACTATAATATAAATTTGAGGACTTCTTATTTTTTTGGTAATTATAATGGTTATGAAAATCCGGACTTCATATTCATTAATTGAAAGAAAATTGGAGTATAAGTGAAATGTAAAGAATATAAAAATCTTCTTATGAAACATTCAATTTGTTATCCTCCCAATCAAGAGTCTTTAGATTAAAAACGACAATTTCCAAATAGTAGTTAAATATTTGAACCATATTACTGGATCGTAGAAAATAATGCAAAAATATAAAATTTTCTAACATATCCTTGTATAACGCGTGACTTTTCACTTTCAATCTTAATGTTAAAAACTTCCGTAACGTGAGTTAAAACATTGAATTCATTTCACACAAAACAAGTTACAAGACAGGTCAACAAATTCTTCAATACTATAAACAACTAGTTAATGAACAAAACTACTATATTTACTGTTATAAAACTAGGAATTAATGTAAAACAATTCAGATTGTTCAAATAGTTACTTTCATATTTCAAGTATTACTAACTCGAATATAATACAAAAAATAATAAATAAACGGGTAACCTTTTGTATACAAATATTAAACCGGATCGAAAATCCTTTATAACACTGATATGCATGTATTTATAGCCTATTAATTCGATGTAAATACGTTTACCAAAACCAATAACACCAATTTAAATTTTTCTATCGCTCCGATGATACACTGAATTGGATACTACTTAATACTCCCGCGAATAATTAACTAACCAATTATTTAACGCCGTTATAAACGACGACTTGAAGAAACTATGGATGAAAACGATAATCACAAATCAAAAGAATTGTATACAATTATTTGGGGTACTTAAACGATAAAACAACAGTTACAAGCTAATGCTAATATGATAGGCAAACAAAATTATGAAAATACCTAGTTGACTTTTTTGTTAAACAAGTAATAAAACCAAGAACAATAATTCTATTGCCTACAGAGTAAGCCGATCTATCACTGTATTCAAATTTGATAAATGGAACGTAAATATTTTAGGTATTGAATTCTTCACAAAACTATGAGTAAAATACTGGATAAATCCTATAAGAATACTACATTCATAACATAAATCTAAAATTATAACGAGAACAACTTAATGCTGGTAAATTCCAAATAATCCAAATAATCAATTAACGGCTGATTTTTCTTATAGTTTTAAGCCTCGTAATTAAATAACATTTATCCTTTGATAATCATAATACAATATAAATGTACACACAATCTATTACCAATTTATAATCTCTGTAATCTTAAAAATGACTTAAAATTACATAATAAGCATCTAATAAAAAGAAAGGATATATTAAACCGTTATGTGTATAGATTAAAATGCATATGAAGCTCTAATTCATTTAATACGTTTTAAAACAAGGTTTTATATAACGTCTTTAACCTTTTAATTATATGTTTCAATTACTATAAGTAGTCCATACTGTGGTATTTGTGATACACAAACGGAAGACACACTGTTTTCAACGACTTTGGCTTTCATAATAGTGGAATTGAAGGATTTAAAGAATGAAGGCTTAAAAGAAGCTCATTATAATACGAGATATAAAGATCTAACTCAAATTTAACAGTAAGATAATCTATATATTCGTTGAAAAAGTATGGAAACTACGTATCTCAAGCTTTACTAAAAATGATATGTTGCAAACATAATTCAACTAGATGAAAAACTCAATGTATACATTAAATGTACCGCAAATTACGTATAAATAATGAAAATGTCGTCACGATTTAGAAATGAAATGAAACTTACAATTTTTGCGTGGATTTCTATATAGAAATTCAAATTAATGAAAAATATGAATAGTAGAACAAACTCTTCTAGCAGTAAAAATATGACCTTGGAAAATCATTAATATAATACTAGGGTATTTAATAACGGAAAAACGTATAGTTTTCACGGATGCATCTTTCGTTATCAGCGCTAATTTGAATTCAGAAATTGATTTTCCATTACTAACTTGTAATAATAAATGATAAAATACATCATTGCGTATTGCTAGAAATCTTAGCAATTAAACATCTGTGAAATATATAGGGGTGACACGGAAGTTTTAAAATTTTTATATTCACTTTATAACAACAGGTTATAACGTAGTCATAACCACGAAAAATATCTTCAACGTCATTATCATATTTTCAAAATTGCCACCGAATTGAATTATTATTTTCCCCAACCGCTAAGAACAATATACGTTACTATCTAAGTTTGCAACAACCAACTAACAACGTCGAGTAATGAACATAATAGCACTTCAAAAGTTGTATAAAGCTACAAAAATTGAAAAAATCAGATAAAGTGAAAACAAAAATAATCCGGCGAACGTTATTTCGAAGCTCATATAACATAAATCGTTGAAAAGACTTCTGAATAATAGCAAGTTAACTATTCGGAGTAGGGTATACGAGAATAAGTCACAAGGTGTCACGCAAGATAGGGTATGTAAAAACTATATAAATGGTAAATACGTGGTAAAATACCAAATACAAAGTATGGGTGGAATGAACATATAATATTTATAAGTAAAATGACGCAAAATCACGAATCTAAATACAAAAATAAGACTTTAAAAATAACATATAGATCTAAATGCACCATTGAAAGCATTAAATAAATTGGATATACTCAGAAATGATAGGAAAATTCTACTCTATCAAGGGCACCTAATATATATAACGGTTGTTTTGGTAGGAATTGAAATCATCACATATTATATACCAAATAGTATAATTAACGATATATGGAACGATAATAAAAACTACGGTTCAAATAATCGAAACGCGGTCAAACTACGAGTTTTCTGCCTATAATAATCTCAATTAATACATACAAAAAATTTGAACTTATATGAAATATCTTTTTACTGTTGAGTCTGATCCTCGTTTTAACTACGTAAATAAATAATATGTTAAAGCTATTAATTTTAAACGTCATGAATATTAATAATATTTCAATGACACCAGTTTTCCAATCAATGTTATACATAAATACGGAATACTACTATAGTATTTGACGTATATATACTTTTTTACAACCGGAGAATCATTTTACATAAAAAATAACCCACCCAAAACCACTATTTAAAAACTTAAATCGATCTAACGTTATCTCACCGAATGAAATCGACACTGATACTATTACTACAAAACGGAGAAATACTTTTACAGGAAAATTTAGTAAGTTTATATAATAAAACAAGATTTAGATACGCGGTATTTAACTATAAACTACCAGGTTATATACAACGTATTGAAATTTACTTTAAATTCTTTTACAATAGTGTTCAATTAAATCCTCTAACCTCATTAATAATTACTGAAAATATTTATTAAACGTGTTTAATTATAATTATACAACCACAAATATAATAAAAAGAAATTAATGTACCAAATAGCTATACTTCAATAAAGAAGCATCCTATTATTACTATAAAGTTACGAATCTACCGCAAGAGTAGGATCTTACAATAAGACCAAATCTAATCTTATGGGAAAATTTAAACAACATGTACAAAACTGGCACATATAAAGAGGATATATTTACCACTCATACCAAATTTATGTTATAAAGGAAAATTGTATCTCCGGAATTCCTCCTCTCTACTCAAACGTATTATAATTCCAACCGGCTAGACATTTCAATTATGAAACTCATCTCAGCGTCCAATATAATATTATAGTATGATGAGGTTAATGATTTCATCTATTTATAGATAGGTGTTTTTTAATGCTAATGATGGTGATGTTATAATCGCAAAAACAAAAATTAGTTAATTTTCGTATTATTAAATCTGTTAACATAGTACTAATTTTCAACTAATATGTACGTACAATTTTTAAAGTATTCATTAAACTAAGTCTCATCAAAAACTTTTCAAAATCCTTTTTATTTTCATTTTTTCACATGTGGACATCTACAATTTTGAAATAAAAACCATTTTCATACATTTGGTAACCTTGAATTGATTTTTATCCATATTACTCGTTTTTATTATATTCAACAGCTATCGGCGAATAATTATTTATTTCAATTGGACAGTTTAAAGTAGGTTTTATTAATAAAATAATCACAAAGCTTGTAATTGTAGTATCAAATTTCTGTACACAATATTAAATATCAAACTACAATCATGAAATGGAAAAGAAAACATTTTTAACTGAGATATTGTATTGTTTGATATAACACAATAAATTGTCATAGTTCTACTAAGGAGGTATTTATCAATATTCAAACCAGTCATTCAAATTTAGATTCAGTTTCAAGTATGAGAATGTTTAAGTAATTGGCAAACTAAATCTTCAAACAGAAATTTAAAATTCAAACCAAATAATGGGTATGTACAAATAGATTTAAATAATAATAAAATGAAATTTGAATATAATACGTATTTTTTGAGGGTTTTAAATGATTATATTGTCAAAACCTGTTATTTTACTTCTCAAAATAACTACTATTATGTGGAAATTATGTATTAATGAAGTATTCAACGTTATTTATTTAAATGAAAGCATAATGATAATTTGGTTAACAAGTTATGTTGTTGACATAAAATCTTCAACTATATCAATGTATATATCTGATTTATGGAAGCTTTATATTTATCGAAATCCTAATTTATTATGAGATATTTTCCTGTAATCGATAATAACTGGGTCCTTATTACAGGTAGATATTCAATATACAATGAAATTACATTTGATTACTCCGAATTTACAAAGAAGGTTGTTTTAATTCGACATCAGTACGAATAATTTGAACTTATACAGGAAATTTTCATATATATTGAAACTAATTTAGTTTTATTGTGTTGGAAAAATGCATTTTTTCCTTTCCTTCATTTTATTCAACCTTCATCTACTTTTTGAATTTTGATAGAATATGTTCATCGATAAATTTCATCATCATTATTAACCATATATCGGAAATAAGAATATTAGCATTTTTCTTCTCGTGATTCACTATTTAAGTCGAATTGTTTTTATATGCATCTCATATTGTTTTAGGTAAATAAATTCATCAATATTTTCATTGTTCCAATTTTGTTCGTCTTTATGGACACTTCTAGATAATTATTTGTAATCGAGTAGTTTACTTCATTTCTAAGCTTTGACAATGTCGGTAGGTTTTTATTGTAACTAAGGTGTTTAGTTTGTTATCGAGTTAATAGTAACAAAAATTTTATTAAATTAATCTTTTATTACGTGTTCTAACTTACTTAAACTAGAAACTAGTATCAAATAAGTAGTTTATATGATAGAATTAATCCATACCTAATTTATAAATGAAAATTTCATTGATATATATAGAACATTTGATAATTAGAATTCTATGAATCAATGAATCCGACAATTATGATTAATCACAGTTTAAATATTAGCGACTTGTCATTAACATGTAGAAACTATTGCTAATGTAGCTATTGAGAAATATGCAGAGAAAACCAATACATATATTAGACGATTGCCTCTTTTATGTCTTAAATCTCGAAACTATCAAGTTGAACGTTAAAATCAGTAACAAAATTATAAAGTAGGGGTATTATAAACTTATGAAAGATTATAACGAGAATTGGAGCTAAATTATATACAATTTTATATCTTAGGACAAAATAATCTGAAGTAATGAACACATCTCTCCGAAGATTTCAACTTATATATATAGGTCATAAATTTACATATAAATATCAAACTTACTTTCTTCGCAACAATGTATTATCAAATTAGCTGTTTAAAATTTCAGCGATTATCAACATCTTTGTTATATAAAAACCATGAACTAATAACAAAACTTTTATCCATTGGATACAGAATAGAAATATTAATGTTGGTGATTTTATAAAAAAAGTGTCCAATATATATACAGCATCAAAGACAACGAATTTCATCAAAAAATTAACCGAAATTTTCTGGTCGTATTTAATATACTTATAAAGTTTAATGGTCTAGCTTATATACATGTGAAAAGATTCACTTTAGCTTTTTATATTCATGAAAGTATAAATTTCTATATTGGTTCTTTTTCAATTTTTACAATTTTTGTCTTTTTCATATGTTTCTCTTTTAATAGTACGAATTTGCGTTCTTGTTATTCTTGTTAGTACGCGTTTTGTACGTTTGTTTCAACTATCGCTACGTGTTCCATTTGACTATATTCACCGTTAGTACGCCAGCCAACTTCAAGTTTTTGAAATTATTTGTTCTACAAATTTTCAATATTTAACGTTTTTAGTTCAACTTTTTTTTAGCATTGTATGTTACGTTACAAAAACCAAAGCCTTAATGTTTTAAACAGTGTCTCTATCTGAATAGATTACCGTAATTTTATATCGTACCCAAATAACAATATAATTATCATATTTATGTCTAAGTATAATCATTGTCCAAGGTTTAACATCTTTGTTTGAACAATGATGTTAACCACTATATATATCTTTTACTGATCCAACCCACCCCTTTCAATAAAAGCAAATGTATCTGAACAAAATATGTCTTGTAAAAGTGAAAACTTTCTATATATCTCCTTCACAATTATCACGAGAAGCAAATACATAACTTCGTAACTTTGATTCGTGATAGATCGGCTTTTATTATCGTTTTACGTAATGATAATTATACTATTTGATAATTAATATAAGATAGTACAATCTACTAATGAAAATGCATTATATATATCACATATTAATTCTATCAAAATAATGAATTCGTATTATTTAACTCATTATAAGTATTTATGATTATTGAATAAAGTGTCGCAGCGACTTTATAAATAATTGAATTAAATTAGTAAAATCTGATTTGTAGTTTATCGCATCATACGTATAATTCCTATGAATTTTCTTTATCTATACCATTAGCGTATTTTTCATCATATATTCACTTTTTACTTAGTTTCTACATACCTTATTCCATTTACCTCCAAGTAATTGTAACGATTATGATAAATAACCATAGACACATAGAAGATGTAAGATGGTATATGTTTAGTTTTTATTTACTTTCACCGGGAAGTATAGAATTCTTGCTGTTAATATGATAATATAGATACTGGTGTGAGAAATTTCAATGTAAGGGTCAATACATATAACAACCACCCTTGGTAAGGACGATATCGTACCGAAGTTTATCCTTTCTATTAAAACTTTAAGATACCCCACAAGCTTTAAAGGCCCGAAAATCCTGTAAAACCTTGCGACTTGAATTTAGCAGGAAATGCGTCGTGTGAACTTACGACCTAGTATTTATTTATATCAAAAAAACAACCATCGTAATAGAGTTATATAAAATCTGTAATCCTTTTGACTTAGGATTCATAAGATGTAAAGGAACCGTACAAATTCGTGTAATACGTTACAATTTAATTATAATTTGCGAATCGGATGATAAGCGTAAAACAAGGCGTGTGAATTGGTGGAATGAAAATTAAATCGTTTCAGAGTTTACGTATGAAGGTTGTATGTACGGAGTTAGACCCTATACATATAATTACGTGAGATGTGAAATGATAATATAAAAAGAAGCGTAATCTCATTTGAAAAGACTAAAGTATTTAAATTGTAGTTTTTAATCCTTCATAAAAATGAATAATAAATAAAAACAACTGTTTCTTAAAGACGTACCAATACTACATATAAAAATAGAATAGGAAGTTGGAAAACTTTACTCGCGTGTTTTCGGAGAATCACCTTACGTAATGGTCTTGTTACGTAAAAAAACTTTTATCAAAGCGCGCGTCGCTGCTATATTATCCGCATAGAGTGCCAAACGCACCGGTAAATCGTAAAACGCCATGTTTGTAACCACGGTACGCACCCGTCCAGCTAAAACTAAGAAGTTGAAGTGCTAGCTCACGGTTCCAACTCGCGACCCCTTATATATTGAGTGTGTTTGGTTGTTGTTTTGCATAGTTAGTGACGGCGTATATCAGGGTGACAGCGATAAGTGCGTCTGCTACCAGAGTAAGTAGAGCTTTTTGCGGGCACGGCAAAACTAACCCACGCGTAGCCACGAAGCGCATGAGTGGGTGCGGTTCCGCCGGCGCTGTTATTGCGGCATTCCTAGCTATATACCACGCCAGTTTGGCTGCGAAAGAGGGGTTATATTAACAAACCAGTAGCATACATAACATATAATAAAATGATGAAAACTATATACTAGGTATTGAGAAACTATGAGGTTATTTAAAGTGATGACTTGAATGAATGATTTAAGAGTTATAAAAGAAATACTATCATCATTTCAATAACCGTATTATTATATGTACACAAATTTACGTTGTATTTAATATTATGTTATTTCTGCTTAATGATATTCGTTAATATTAAGTAGGTCTCAATTAACATCAATAATTCAAAAGTATGATTGAATTAAAGTTGTTGATAAAGAAGATTCTAATAACGACCATTAATGTATTAAACTTCATGTTTCAAGTAATTCAGTTATTATAATTTATAATTTCCTGACTTAAACGTTATTTCGATTATATCATCTTCTCTATTCATATTGCTTCTATTCAAAAAACACAAAAAAATACCTTTCATATAATATACTACAATCATTTCTTTAAATGAGAATTACTTGATTATTTATATGTAACATAGTTCTTAGTTTTTGTATTACGGAGTAGTTTTTTTCTTCGATTTATTCATGTGAAAAGTGTTTTCTCTAGCTTCAACATTTTTTTCTTATTGTAAACGACGCGGTTATAAAGTCATACTATGTTATTGTTTTTCATTAAAAAGGGTTATTTTAAAAAGTTGTGTATTTTATAAAACTGTATACATAGTATATCAAACTTAATCGTTATTGTAATGGTTTTATATTAATAATATTTACTTATGATTTCGACTTTTCGATGTATCCGGAATTATAATTCGAGTTCTTAATTTTTAAGATAACTAACGATAAACTCGTTTAAATAATTCTCTGCATTTATTAATATTAAAAAGTAAGAGCGCTGTTTATTGAAAAATGATGTAACATTAATAAATAGGGTTTTTTTATGAAAAGCGTAATTGAGGTATTGATATCGTTTAACAGGTGGTTTTCATGAAAATATATGGTTCATTCGGCCTATTATTCATTTTAATATTTTAATTAGAATGATGAAAATGTGAGAAACACTGTGCAAAATTGATTTCAGTTCTTGAAGATTGATAATAACATCGATAAAATGTTTATCCGAAATTTTTGAAGTTTTTAATGGGTTTATACATGTTTTTGTCTTTGTTATAGCTCCTATAGTTAATAAAATACCTTTTATCATTATTTTAAATGTAGATCATTCGTCCTACATTGTATCTTGATTAATAAATTATATTTGAATTCTGGCGTTTTGGTTCTCTTTTCATACTACTTATTAAAACAATAAATCATAAAGAATCAAGTGTATACTCATTATGGGAGGTAAAAATGGTTTGCAATTAATAAATGAAAGTTTTTATAAAACTAATTTCTCTTTTGATTCAGTTTGTTATTTGATACTAGTTTTTAATATTTTGTTGGAAAAAGTGAATTTTATGTTTTAATCTAATGATTGATTCTTTAATTATTTCTATATTTACTTATTGGGCCATTTTATTTTGAATTAATTGGAGTTTTTGTTAAATTGCCTTTGAAATTGTTTTTATTGTGTTGATTTCTTTGGTTACTTCGTTAACATTTTGTGTCAATATTTTTATGCTGGATTTATGATGTTTATCCGTTGTTTACGTATGAAGTAAATTATTTTGTCATGGATATACGTGTATTATTATATACTTACAGTGTTAATAGTCAATGTCTAACTCAAGTATCACATTAATAATGATTATAGAGTTGAAGATATCATTAAATAATTTGGTTAATTCGTTCGGTTTATTCTTCTTTTTACGGATGGTACAATATATCGATTGCATACTTGAATCCTAGTTTTACTATGAGTAATCTCCATATATTAGAGGAAAATTCGTATCTTTATTATTCACAAATTCCTTAGAAATACCTTTATTGATAATCATCGTGTTTATAAAAATATATAAGACGTTTTCCATTACACTGTCTTTTCTATAATGAATGAAGTTTATGTATTTGATTAATCCAAAAACCATTATTGAATGACTGTAAAAGGTAACCTAGAATGAGTTTTATTCGTAAATTTCGTGACTTAGCAATGATTTTTAAGTTCATATACTACTATATAAAGTTAAGTATTAGTACAACATTTATTTACTTGAAGTTTTTATATTGCTTTCAATTGTTTTTCCAGTAATTTTTTAAGTTTTTAAAAATGGTTCGAATTATTCGTCAAAGTTTCAGCGGATTTCATACTTTTCTATATTATAGCAAATTATCGTGATATTTCAGTCTCTTTATGCTGGCTCATTGTTTATTTGATGAATATAGTTTCCTTTTCATATTATATCATCTATATTTGGTATTATTGACATAACTCGGTATATTTTTTCAAATGATAGTACCTTTCTTATGTAGATGTAATTTAAATTCACCTTCAAAATAATTTAATCTTTTAAGTTTAGTTTACTAAAAATATAAATTTTGAATAAAAGCATATACTACTTTGTATCTTCTCACTTAACTATTCACTATTTTAAGCTCGAATTATAGAAACAAATCCTTTACTATAGTCTTGTTTCTATTAAATAATTTGTTTGTAGTGAATTATGTCAGGTTTTCATAACCTATGTGTATCGTATTAAAATACTTTTCGCAGATTAAATAGTATGACCCTTGTTCCAATTTATTGATTATTCATACGAGTTCCTTATTTGAATGAGGAAGTTAACCTCTGATTTGTTTAATTTGGGGAAAAGATTAATTATAAAATATCATTTTCTTTCATTGTTTTAGTATCCTAATTTTTATACGAAAGTAAACTTCAGTGAATTTGTTACAAGTCGGAAAAAGCTATTGAATAGACTATTTGGATATAGGTTTCAATAAAATAGTTTTTCTCCTTTCGTCGGAAGACTTTTATATAGTTCTTATCGTTGAAAATGGTTTTTTTTTCCGTATCTAATTTATAGGTATACTTATGAACTTATTATATACTTTCATATATAACCGGTAAAATCTAACGTATTAAAAATGTCTTAAAGTCTTTGAAATTTTACAGTGTGTGTAAATTCGTTGATATTTATGTTATTTTTATATTTTAATGAGTTTCGATTCGATAATGTATCTAAAGTAGTTGACGTTCCGAACGTCGAACAATATGCTTTATATTATTAGAAAGAACTCTGTATCTCTCAAAGTTCATCGTATTCAATATATCTGTTATTATTACTATTCTTATGAATCAAATCGATGAGGATATTGCAGAGATAACAGTAACAAATATAATAAGGTGCTCTTTGAAAATTTAATTAATTATATTCTTAAATAATTCTAGTACATGATTTAATTTACAGGGCATAACTTTGTATTTATCATTTTTGTAATGAATTGATTCTTTTTCTCCTTCTTAATTAAAATGATGTTTCTATTTCCTTAACTTTCAATGTTGTGAGTTATTTTACGTTTCAAATTTTGTTTCGTAATTCTGTTGGAACAGTGATCAATTGCAATACAGTCAAGTTGATTGTATTGATTGCAGATTAATCGCGGTATGATGAAGTTGACTTTATTGACTGCAAGTAAATTTCTGTTTGGTGCCCAATTCAATGTGTGGCACGGAACGAGAAATTGCCCATACAAACGAATATGAAGATCGGCTGGCAGTTTTCCAAGCTTAAAAGAATAACATTATGACTTTCAATTGAATGTACCAGTTACTTCTTCCAGAGATTCGAATCGATTACGTTGCAACTAAAAAAGCCCACTGACACTGATGATTGTTAATGAGGCTAAGCATGAATAAGCTACGTAAAATAATAAGTTACCATTATTAATAAAAGTTAGCGCTAGAGGAAGAATTTTGACGAAGTATGTCAGTTGTTACGTTGCTGTTTACAGGTAATACAAGAGAAAGCTCTTGGGTTCTCTACTATTTATAGGTACCTGAAATTAGCGATGGTATTTCCAGATCAGCGAAATATTTTATTGAAACCATTTAAAAACGTAAACGATCCAATCAACTACCAAATTAATGGAGTTCTTTAACTCCATGAGCGGTCACCAAAATTATCAAGACACCAAAGTTGATAAACGGCTTAATCATTACATCTGAAAAACGTTAAGTCCTAAACTCCCACGACTTTAAACAACTTTACAACAAACGCGAAGATTAATATGAACAGGAAACCGTTAAATATTTACCAAAGTAATATTTGATTAAATATATCGGTTTGAACATTTTTTAGAAACAAAAAAAATTGCTTAATATGAAGTTGTCTGGTATCACAACATTAAGGAATTTCTCAAGAAGGGTGCCTATAAAAGTGTGAAAAGGTACCTAATATCGCTAAACTAGTACTGAAAAACGAAGCTTAGCGCCGAGGACTTTTCATCCGCGACAAAGATATTTTATTTACCCTCTATCAATACGACACAATATATACCATAGCTGATATCTAAAAGTAAAAATTTAAGTTACTGCTGATAATAACACTCCTCAACGTTTATATATACATTTTTATGGTCCTACCCATAATTAAACTCAAATAAGTTTTTCAAACTCTATTGTCAAAAAATCACCACATGCTAGTATATTAAATAATAAAAAAATAGAATTCTGTTGACTTCAATATAACAAAGCTTTATGTTTATTAATTGGTGGAACTATAACGTTAATCACTTTATTAGATGGTTTAATCAACACCAGGAAAAACATCAGTAAATTTACCAAGATAATCCTTAATAATTTCCTCTGAAATTGAATTATTAATACATCAGAAACGAACGATAAACCCAAAAATAAGGGAAAAACGGATTTTGGCGCGAATTTACGATTGACATAACCACTGCTTTTTCCCCTTCAAACTCCGCTAAAGGTAACCATCTTACCCATTCATACTTCCGATCCAAGGACCAAGATAAGCCTCACGATTAATACAATACTTTTTCCATTCGAAATTTGACTATAGTAGATACGGGCTACGTAGCAATTATAACTTTCGTGAAGATTTGGGTTAGCAAAGAGAAGTATAACAGTAAGCCGTACACTTTTTTTAGATATCATGTTACAGCCGTTTTTCAACATTTACCGTTGGATAAGGATTGAGTTACCAGGTTTCTACTCTTTGTTTCCTATTATAAAACCGATAAACCTAGGGATTATTACCCTCGACACCTGATAAATCACGTGAAATTATACGAAATTTCTCACAATCACAAATGTTATTATGAATATGATGTTAATTTCGCTCAATATTATATATATTGAAATATTATTCAGTTGTTATGTATATTAGAATATTAAATAATTCCGAAATGAAAATGGATATTTTTAATGAGTTGCTGGAAAGGCTGACGTTTTGAAATTAAGCTAGATAGAACGTTGAATTGTGGGAAGGTATATTTCGATAGCTTTTCAGCCAGATTATTATGGAGTATAAAAATTTGAATACACCCCATTATATCTTCACGCTTCTTTCAAAGAGTTTTTCGGCTAATTATGCGTTTTATTGACGACTGCAATTATATAGATGCCAAATATAGCTAGTATATCTTTTGTTAATTTATAATATGATTTATTTGGATAATAATTAGAAATCCGCTTTTATCCATTATATTAATCAATAATATAGCAAACGTAAATATATCTGGTAATAAAAGGCTTTGAATCAAAAGTACAATAGGCAATACGAGTCATGAATAAAGTTGGAGTTAAGTTTAAATTTTAATGAACCTCGTCACTTCTTTCAATATTAAAGTAACGTTTAAAGGTACTTCATTTGTAAAAAATGAAATTATTGATTCATAAGTCATATTGATATTAAATGACGATTGAATTAGGTGATTTATTATGTCTAATATCATTTTTCTCCGGATTGGGAATACATTCAACGTGTTATAGATTTTGAAGAACTAGAGGGAAAAATGAAGTGACAACGTTCAAAACTATGATTCTTGCATGAAGATATTAACCTTAAAGTATTGTAGTAGTTCGTATATTTCTCCTTCTTCAATGGTTTAACAAGTGGAAATCTTTATCATCGTTATAATTATAAAAACCCCGGATTTTCGTATTTATTCACTTTTCGCAATCGTCATTCTGAGTATTTCTTCAAAGTATTATACAGGATACTAAGGTAGCGCGATATTGAATAAGAGATTATTCGTAGTATATTGTGTTACTAATAAATAAATTAATAATATTACGAAACTTGATTATAAGGATGCCGATAAGGTTAAAGTTTGATTTAACTATGTGATGGAATTTTTATTATTGTTTTTTAAAATTGTAATTCAAAGTGATTGTTTTGTTATTTTCCATAGTTCATAATCTAACATTTAATATTTCCTTTACTTTGAAGATATCAAGTATTCTAGTATTTACTTGAGCGTTTAAATTGACAAACTAGTTAAAAGTAACATCTCATAATTTCCTATTCGTTTGAAATGGTAATACTTGTATTTTTACATTTAAGGAGAATGTTTAACGGTATTGAACTGAATAGAGTGAAACCTGAGTCTATAATATCAAAGTTTTAATTACACATCGATTAACCAGTTGCTTAAAGTCATTATATTTTTAAGTCGTAAAAATTCGGACTTATCTGTATGAAAAGTGATTCTTAAAATTAGTAATTTTTGGTAAAGGTATTTCAAACGCACTTTACGTTTAAAATAAGAGTTAAGGACTATGAAAAACTCAACTTGGAGGTTTTCATTAACTTATTTTCCTTAGATAATGAAGCTGTATTAAATGTCGTCGATTCGATTATAAAGTATCACAGAGTTAGGTTTATTAAGATAAATACGACAAAGGAAATATAGAAAGCATTATATACGTTGTATATTCATGAATATTCTTGACTTTTGAATATATTAGTTTATAATATTAATATCAAGTTTTTCATGATGTAATTCTAGGTTTATTTTTAGTCGATATTTATTTAATATATATATGTGCCTATCATTACTGATTACGGTATTAATAAGGTTGATATGGTACATAGGTTTTTACGTAAAGTTTTTGATAATCTTGTGTTCAAGATTGATAATTTTATATATCCAATCCAAAATCTTTAGATAGCAGTAAAAATTGTTAACGTTATTATTCGTTCAAACGGCCTAATATTAACTTTGTTGTTTTTTACGGCGTATTCATGTTGAACATATCATAAACAAATTATTCATAACGCCAGTTCTATCTTCGTTATTATTAATCGAACCGTTATTTAGAGAGAACTAGGAATATAGGATGTATTTTACATGATTTTGAGTATTAAAAATGGAAAGTTAATATTTCAAATCGTCGACGGTTACGTAACTTTAGGTTGAATCGTATAACAAGCTCTATAACCTCAAAAATCTTTGAAATTAAGATATTGAAGTCGAGAAAATTAGTTAACATGACTTAAGTAAACAATATTTCATGAGATTATAAAGTAAAATAGCCATAAAAGACTATTCGAGAGGAGAATTCATAATAAAAAGGATGAAGGCGACGAATAATACAAGTCTAGAAGGGTATATACTACGGTCGGAGTATTGTGAAGGAAGAAGTTTGATGGCGATTTTACTGTTAAACTATATGTTAAAAGAATTATGAATATTTCACGTAAGCTATTTGAAGAAAGAAACCGAATTTAGATTAATGGTTTCTCCACTCGCGGTATGGTTCAGCTTGTATTAACGGTATGATTAAAAGAGAAAAACATAACAATATTCACGTCGATCATAGTTTATAAGGTTCAAAGTGAGATAAAGAACCAACCGTACAAAAAATCATAGTTAATCGTTTGAAGTTACAGTGATGAAGGAAAACACTGGATAATAACTTCATCGTTTTTAATCGTTACATTAGAATTAATAACAGTTTAACTATTAGTATAAGCAGTACGTTCACACATAATATCCGCGATATTATAAAAACGTATATATGATCAACCATTACGTTTCAACGGATTATACAATTAGAATTTCCAAAAGAGTCATGTAACAAGTTTCCTATTCAAACAGTAATGTGTTACGTTAAATGTATTTATGAACCATCTAAAACAAGTGTTTATTAGTTTCTAACTTACCAAATATACTTCATCAACAGGGTAAATATAAAGTTATAAAGTTTAACCCGTTTCCATTCATCTTAAAAAGTAATAATCTTTATATAATTTGTACATAAATTGATGATAAGGTTTTTGGTAGGTGTAGTAAGATTTTTAGCAACGGACTAACGTATTATGAACGATTTGGGCTTGTAAAAACTTAATCAAATTAAAACTTTGATCAAAAGTACGTAACTGAACTTCAAATAATCTTCAAGGCATATTCATAGTGTTATTAACCATTGCAGTACATACCTAAACCTTCGTAAAAAAAAAAAGATAGTATTGGAATAGCGTTCAAGTGTAGTGTATCCAAAGTTGACTGCACTAGTTGCAAGTCAATTTCAGTAGAGTGCCCAATTCAATGAGGTGTATAGGCCAAGAAATTGACCATACAAAGTAGTATGCAGACCGGTAGCGGTCTGCCAAACTTAGGAGAAGCAACAATCCACCACCTAACCTTTGTAATACTACTATTACTTCCAGCACACTTCGAATCTACAAATGTTAATACATTTCAAGACCTATAAACACTGATAAATACTCATTAGGTTACACAAAAAAAAGTTATTTTAAACAAAAAAAACTACTTTCTGGTTACATTTTATATAATTGCAAGGTAGAGAAAAGATTCTTACGAAAGCCTCCTATAAACTACATCAATTGTCACGGATATAGGTAGGAAAGACTTCTACATTACGTCAGACTTCACAACGGTCTAAAAGTGGCAATAGTATCACCATTGACAGCATCAAGATATCTTTATTAAACAAATCGTAGAAAAAAACGCGTTGAGATTGACCATCAAAATCTCAAAATCAATTGTGAAAAAGCGATCACCAAATTACCAAGACTTCTAAAGTTAGCAAACGGCTAAGTAGCTACTACTACTACCGTGAACCGCTTAGTCTGAAACCTTTCAACAAATAACAACTTCAGCAACAAACAACCTACAACCTCAATCTCCCCTTCTATATTAATCTTTCTCCCTACCATAAAATCACAAAACCATCATTCTTTTCCTAAACCACAAGATCGTCAGCTTTTCCAATCTTTCTACCTACCTTAAAATCACAAAACCATCAATCTTTCTCCACATCACAAGATCATCAATCTTTTCCCACCGCAAAATCGCTAATCAAACACCTTAGCTAACACGTCAAGATTGCTATACTAAACGAAAAACACCATGATCTCCAGGTCTCCCCACCACGCCTAAACTAACGTCAACTTGACAACCAAAACGTTAAGATAAAAAACTATCAGAAATGAATAATGGTAATCAAAGCCCTCGAGCCCTCTTTGTCAACTACGATAACAAAAACCTCTAGTGTAAAGATATCAACAAAACCTCTATTGATGAATACTTAACCAACTATATTGGCTAATATATTCTCGACTTAAACGTCGGAAAAGAGTTTGGTTGCGGAGTTAGCGCCTTCCAGACCTTTAATGAGTTCCCCAACAACTGGAACATTAACATATAGGAAACAGTTTAGAAGAAGGTTAACATCAAATTAAAGGCGGAGTGTTATAAGCGAAGGATCTTGATTCCAGACAAAACTACAAATGAAATAGTAAAAACTCTCTTTGAACTAGCACAATTGGAGCAGCCCTCAAAATCCAGCTAAAACCCCTCGAAATCACGAAACCAAAAACCCTAAAAATTCTCAAACCAAAGACCGTCAAGATTCTCAAGCCGCAGATTCTTAGGATCTTCAAACCTAAAACCCTCAAAATCCTTAAGCCAAATACCCCTCAAACTTCTTTCAAAGCCTACTTCCAAAGAATATTCAAAAGGCTAGCCAGGTAACTAAACAAAAGGTTAAACAAAACACTAAGGTACGGAAAAAATAGGCACAATAAGCCCAACAGACCGAGTAAAAACAACAGGTCTAACAGGAGCCACAGACCTAGTAAGCCCAAAAGACTCCACAATCCTAGCAAATCCAACAGTTCTGCCAATTTTTTGATATACAACAACCAATTACACGATTGATAACTACCCATAAAAGTTCAAATATACACTTCAAAGGCGTTGGTTAATTGAAACTCTACGTAAAAAGGCTATCTAGTAAAGTTAAATCACGTAACGATAGATAAGATGAGAAACAAGGGTACCCTAGCAAATTGAAAAACTGTTAGGTTGTTGATGATATGGACTCGATTGACTGGCACGGTTAAGTTGTACATACATTAAGGGATTGAAGTGTATCATGGGATTAAAGTACAAAAGTGATTAAACACTTATTCTCGGTACTGTAAGAGGTAGGAAGTGAGATTGCTCTACAAATGACAATAGGTAAGAGACAGAGAAGCACTTGTGTTACCGTATGATTTTTTGTTACTATCACCAGCTAGTGCCGTCTATAAAGCGTACGACTAGCTGCTATGAAATAATTCTGTAGATACCGGCGGAAGGAATTGTAACGGATAATTGTCTTACAAGACACACTAACACCACAAAAACCAAAAGCCGTCAGTGTTAAAATAGCGTTCAAGTGCAATGCAGTCAAAGTTGACTGCACTAGTTGCAAGTCAATTGTAGTAAGATTCCCAATTCAATATAAGGCACGGTCTAAGCAATTGCCTATATAAAGTAGTGTATAAACCGGCTAGCGGTCTGCCAAACTTGGAAGAAATAAGAATCTACCACCAAACCTTTAAAATACTACTGTTACTTTAATCAGACTGAAAATCAACAAACTTTGTAACATCTAAAGACCTATAAACAGATAGGCTACTAATTTATCCAAAATCCCCAAAATTTACAGCGTAAAACCATAACATTATATTAAATAGAAAGTGCACGCGATTTACATCATAACGTGTTACTAGCCTGAAGTATTCTAAGATGAACTGATTTCGCTATAAATTCAATATTAATTAGATAATGATTTTGGTACTTTGAATAAACGTATAAAGTGATGAATTGATAATTGAAACACATGTATTAATACGATATCGGTAGATTCATCGATAGTAAAGTTGATGATTTTGGTGGATTGAATTTTCGTTGATAATGTCGACTTAATTTTTTACACTGAATTTCTTATAATATTCGTGAACAAAAATGGGTCCTATGAGTGGTTTATTATTACTAGTAATCTTGTTGACTAAGCATTCGTTAAATGTAAACACCTGATTCCAAACCTATTAATATTCAAAGTTTATATCATAATAGTAGTATTTGGTATCGTTGAATCAATCAACTGTGTATTAAAGATTATTACCAGTCAATTTGTATCATTCCAGATTTTTGTAGTCGTCTATATTCAATTTGGATGACTTTAGGCATATATAAATATGTTTTAAATGACGAGTAAATCGCAATGAATAATAGACGACATAATATTAAAGAACATATGTAAAGTTGAAAATATTAACGAATTTAAATGGATCAATGGCAAAGATAATTTAGTTGAGGTTATAATGAAGGTTTCGTGCAAAGAAATCTTGAATGGGTTTCCAAAAAGTAACAAATTAATTTCTTATACCAAGGGATATATAGACCAGTTGGAAAGTAATGTTAATGAATAAAGATACCTTAGTAAATTGGAATATTTCCAGGATATTTCGTATGAATAATCTATACAAAAATACTAGCAAATGTTACAGGATTCACTATTTATAGGGTTGTAATGGAGGATTTGCGTGCGAAAATAGACGAAATTTATGCCTGAAATTATGGGTTGAAGGTCTGTAATTGAAGTAGGATTTAGTTATAAAACCAAGTAGTATTGATGAATTAATACAAATAAAGATGAGAGGAATCGTCAATGTTTTTGTTAATTATTAATTGACAATATTGTCGCATATATACAAGATAGAAAATCTACAGTGTTAAAATAATAATCAATTATAATACAGTTAAGTTAATTGTATTGATTGTATGTTAATTGCATTATCATTAAGTTAACTGTATCAACTGCAAGTTAATTCCACTATGGGGCACAAACAAAAAAGTTGCCTATGCAAACTAGTATGTAAACCGCTCAGCGACAGGCTAAACTTGAAAGAATAACAGTAACTCTTTCAATGCAGTATAATGGTGACTTCGCCAAGGAATTCGAGTCGATCACATTGCAACGATGAGAGCCTACCAACAAATCATTGAATCATTAGTAATAAACATCATTTTATAACGATAATACCGTTAAATTATCCATGATATATAAAAAAAAAAACATAACTTTTGGTAGGCCTTAGACGTTGCAAAGTTGTCGATTTGATTGGTTTTCTTCGAAGAAACAGTAGTATTGCGTGGTCAGATGGTGGATGTATTGTTCTAGGTTTGGCAGACCGCTAGCCGGTCTACACTGTAATTTGTATAGCCAAGTGCTTGGCCCGTGCCCTAGAGTAAATTGCAATGTATTGCACTCGACTTACACCCAATGCGGTAAGTCTGCATAAAGTAATACACTTGTATTACGGTTAACTTTACTGTAGTTAAAGTTGACCTACTACACTAAATGTAATACTATTCCAATATTGGCGGCTTTATAGTTTGTGCGCGTACGCCAGTGTGGCTGACTAATCTTTTCCGGTTACCACTGAATTGCCTTTTCGTCAACTGGCCAGACTCCTGTCGATTCCAGTTGACTCCCATAGTTTATTGCACCCAATTACATGCAAATTAACCCTATTTGACCTCAATTGCTTCGCCGCTCCAAGGGTCGAGTTTATTAACTCCCATAAAAAGTTCTTCCGCCACAGCCCCTTCTTAACTTCAACTATGCCACTTAAACAAATTACCATCATTAATTCCCTGGCAGTTTCTCAGTCTATTAACACATCCTTGTCAACCGTCACGTGATCTAGGCTTTCCGGGTAGTTTATCCACGTATCTTTAAATGCGTATAATCAGTTTATTACTGTTTACAAACCTTTTTAAGGCTTTGTTTGATGTAGCTTTCATTATAACATTTATAGGATTATCTTTGCTATCGATCCATTGAAACTCTTTAATCTCCTTCCCTTCATAGACTTCGCGGAGTGCCATCACATCGATCATTAGGCGTTTTTTGCTAGTAATTCCAAGCTTTAACAAGCACTCGAAGAAACTCCTTAAGTTAGTATAAATCACCACCGGGATAGAAGGAATTTTTAGCTACCTAGTGATAAGGTTAAGGGTTTCTTATAGTTTCATGTCTACGTTAAAGCCCGCCATCATACCATAGACATCTAAGGCCAACACGTTTTGTGTAATCGTTTTACACTTAATGGAAGTCTAGTAAATTTGGTTACCGGTATTACTAAATTGATCTTTCCGCCTATTTTCGTTAACAAGGGTTATTAGGAAGCCGATTTGTAAATACAAATCGGTGTTGTTTGTAAAAGACACGTCCGTAAAAATCATTAGCTTAGCCCTTGAGAGTTTAATTGGTACTATATTAATTTCATGGTTCAGTTTCCGTATTTATTACTCCAACCTTTTATTTAGTCAATTAAAGTTTTTATCCGTTAGTGTTTATACTTGTGTCGTAATAAATAAATAGTATAAGGCCTCCGGTTAGTATAAAGTGGCAATATAGCTACCTCGTACACGTTATTTCAAGTACTGTTAAATCTTAGCCTTATTAGTCTTATCGATTATGATAAGAATAACGCACTAGCCCTTTTGACGAAAGCTTAGGCCGGTATTAACACTAAGTATACGGATTAACGATTTAGTAAAGTTAAGTTAATTGATTTTCATCAACGTTGTTACCGGCTTATAATTATAAAACTTAAAATCTTCGATCACTTACCGTTTTTATACCATAAAGCTAGTTGTTTCGACGAAAATGATATCATTAGTTTATATATCCACTATGTCGAAGTCCTTCTCCTATGTTACTAATATATATGGATTGTATGTTAAAAACTTTATCGCTAGACAGGACTTAAAGTACAACTAATAGGTTAAAAACTAGTAGTACCCTGTCTTAGCCAATTTATACAATGGTTTAACACACCGTATTACCGTTTCCGGTAAATAAATGACGCGAAGTTATTATTACAATTCCTATAATATAATCCGCTATAAATCCGTTGTAAACTATGTTTAAGCTTCTGTAATATTAAAGTTATTAAATGTGAACTTACTTTTAGTTTTAACTAATAAAAATTTTGTTAAGGTAACCATTAAACGTTAGCTAATTTTCTAAATTGTTGGCGACTACATAAAGATCCAATCCTTACCTTCATTACCGTATCCTTGAACAATTAGCTGTAACTTTTTATACCGCCGCCCCGTGGTTTTTCTTTTAACTTCATAAATAATCCCCGACTAAAAAATTGTAATATTCGGGTTTAAAAGATTAAAGTTAGCTTTTAACACAAATTATACTATACTTCGAGTTAGTAGACCGTCGATTTCGACCCTATTGCTTTCTTTAAAAGGTTTTTCGGAAGTTTTAATAATCTCTTGTACCCTAAGTTTTACTACTAAGTCTTCGTTATCCTTTTTTTTTACTTACCTAAATATTTTTGCAAATACAATCCGGTATATATTCCTTCTTTTTAACATCCCTTTTTGTTGGTGGTCGTCCGCGCCGGCGGCGTTTTATCGGCTTATTAATAACGGATGGAAAAGGGTCGTATTATCTCGGTCGTTTTACTTGTAAGGTTTAAGGGTCTTTATCTTTTGTACTCCTGATATAAGGCTTAACCTAGGTAATTCGAAAAGATGTAAAACCGTTAGCAATTTTAACAATCACTTTAAAGTTTACGATACTTAATATCTTGTGCGGCCCCTTCTATTTGTCCGGCTTTCTCTACACGAGAACTTCACTTTACAGTAGTAAAGCAAGTACATCGATTGTTATAAGCCCGTTTTTGGTGTTGAAGGCGTTATTGACTTAACGGCGTATCGATTCCCTTCGAAGTTCCCTCAAAACTTTACTATAAACCATAACACGTTTTTAAGTACTTGCTAAAGGCAGAGATTCACTTGTCAGGCGTAGGTACGCTTTAAAGACCAACAGCGTTAGCACCAGGCCGTCAGGGCCCACAATGTAATTAAGGCTTTTCATTACTATCTTTAAACGTGCCTCCGGATCCATAAAGCTTTCGATTTCCAGTATAAGGATATAATACGCTTGGCGAAGTAGGGAGTATACTCTTTTAACTTTTCCAATACTTTAATAGGCTTTTAAAAATACCTATTTACATTGGATACCCATTATTTTAACATTTTACTAAAACTCCGTCGCCATAAATTTGGTATCGGTATTGTGGACGACGATGTTAGGTTAACCCAGGTATGTGTCAATCCATAAATCCTTAACGTTTTCTACGTATCTTTTGCCAAAAGAGACTTTAGGAATTTAACTCCGTAAAAAGAAGTTATGAAGTTAACAAGATGAAAAATAGGCTTGTTATCCAAGTAAAACATATTAATAAAATTTTTATAGTTAAAGTACTTGTCATCTTTTAGTATAAACTTAAATCTCCAAGGAGCTTAGGAATACGTTTGGCAGTAGTGGCAAAGCCTTTCAATGACTTTTAGGGTAAAGTATTCCACATCGTTATTTTCTACGGACTTCAGAACTTTATACAGCCTATTAATAGCTAGTTGGTTAAAACGCCGGTGTAGTTTACGTATTTCCGGTTTCGTTAGGTTTAATACCATTAATTCTGGGCCTTAAAGATAAAAATATAAATATCTTTACTTAAAAACAAGTGAAAACCTTCAGCCGTTCTTAATAAGATTGTCTACGTTAATGTTCAAGTTAACGCTAAGGGTCTTTATATTCTTTGAGTAAAGTAGGAAATGGGTAGGGGATTTAGGGATGTGAAACGTAATAGCTTCTACAATAGTTTAAACTATTGTTATCCCTAGTAACGATAGTTGTTCGTCTGGGTCAAAGCCAACTTTAGCCTTACCAATATCGTTACAATTAATTTCAATGGCTATAGTATTTTACCTCCGCTGTACTACCTATTACGAATAGCCTTCTGTTTAATATCTTATTACCCCAATATTTGGTATAATACCTTAAAACGTGTAGTTCGCGTAACGATTGCGGAAGTTAAAGGTATATAAAGGGTTAGGGGTATAATTAAATCAAAGGTAAAGGTCTTCACCACCTTAACGGTATAAAAAGACATAGTCGGCTAATCACTAGGCTGCCGTACTAAAAGTAATATCTTCATGCCATTTGACCTATTGAAGGGCATTGGGGACGTTAATTAACTTATCGCCTTTAAAATTTATAACCTAATCCAAGTAATTTTATTTCGAAGAAATAAGGTACTGGACGTAGTACGTTACTTTTTAGTTATCAAGTTCGATGGGGGGGTAGCGAGTTAACCAGCAACTGGCTTTACCACAGATCTAACATCTCTTATCACTATTACGATAATAGTACTTGCGGTTAACAGGTCCGTTCAAATTTTTATAACGCTAATGTGGGTTATATCTTCAGTTTAAGGCCGAGGTTCATATATTTAACTTTGTGTATTATAGGCGTAAGTACTTGCGGTCGATGTAATTAACTACCGTAAGATCTTCCTTATCTACATCAAAGAAGTTGCTGGTTTAGGAATATATACCGAGCGAGTTTGGTGTACGTTCCATTACGGTGGAAATAGAGAAAAGTAACTGGCTAAAAAGGCTTTTACAGGTGATATCCGGGCGTTATAGGGCGTATTCAAACTTACTAACACCCGTGACAGTTACTCGTACCTATGTGCGAAATGTAACTTCGCCAATATGGACCTTCCCCATTACGTTCTAACATATTATAAATTTATCAAGCATTTGATTAAAAACATCTATTAATGATTCCTCCTATTTTTTCTTTGCCATTATTATAGTCCACTGCGTAGTAACCCAATCTGTATAGTATGACATAAGGTGGATATCGTATTCGAAATAGCTCTTTATATTATTTTAAATCTTACGGAACGTAATAGCGTTTGTTAAGAAGGTAAAGTAATAGTTTTTTACGTAACATATAATAATTCCGGTAAAAAGTAAGTGAAAACCAGAAGGTGGCACTTCTATCTACTTGCAAATGTTTAAAAATGGTATTATCTTGGTGTTAAAAAGGTTATAAGGCTTTCATTTATACTTTATGTTATTCCCAATACTATCGAAGTCCGTTAACAACTTATATTTGATATTAACCATTTTAACAAGTCTTAAAAGGAGGTTGAAATAATTATCCCAAACTTAATTAGTATTTCCTGGCGGCTGAAGTTTTAGAGGTTCCGAGGCATGATGCTAAGGGTAATTTACAGTCTTTTAACCCGATAGGTAAAATCTTATATTAAATCCTATAGTAGGTTCGCGCGCGTAGGTGTATCTAAAGGGAAAAAATTCTTAAGGGTTTTAGCGGTGGATTTGCTTAGTGACGATGGGTATTTGAAGGTTCTGGAAAGCCTAACGATCTTGATTAATTAATTGGTGTAAAGCGTCAACATAAATACCTCTAGCCGCCTTGGCAGCCGTTGCTTCACGTGCTCTACCGCCGACGAAGGCGTACTTCGCGCTGTTACGTGGTGGTACTAAACTGCCGAACAAGTTAACAAATTCTTTATCGCCAGAGAGAAAAGAGGTTTAACTTAGTTAAGGATAAAGGGGTGGTTCTTTAAATCGTATGTATGGGCGTTAAAATGCCTTAACAACTTTCCCTTTTACTTAAAAGTTCAGAGAATTAGGATCCTGAGGGTAGTTCTTTTATTGAGCTAGTTTAAAAAAGGTTTTTGTTAATCCCACCGGTGTTTTGTCAGGAATATAAATACCACGACGTGAAACCTCCTTTTTCAACTTGCTTTTAACCGTACGTTAGATTATCTTTTACATATCAAGAGTCCAATAGCTAAAAAACTCGCGAACATCTTAAAAAGTACGGGCACCGCAACCGTATTTATCACCACGATCCGCCTCGATAATGTACTGACCAACGTAGTTGGTCGGGTAGGCTTTAGTTAAAGTCTTATTAACGTCCTTAATCCAAAGTAACTAGTCGTAGTAATCGAGGAAAACTAATCCGAAGGCTTTAATATTCTTCATGTATTCTGAACTTGGGGTTATCTTAACGGTTTAACTTATAAAGGTTGTGTAGAGCGAGGAACTTAGTGATTTTAAGCGTAGGGACTTGGTGTTTTGACGTAAAGTCGCGTGGAAACTTGGTGACTTGGTAACTTGGTAAGAAACTTAGCGACTTGTTAACTTGGTGTAAGATCGCGTGATATGACTTTTTCGGCGTGACTTTGTGTTTTCGCTTAGAGTAGCGGACTTGATGATTGAAGTGACGTAAGGAGTAAAAAGAGTAAAGTATAGGTAAAAGTTTGGTATAGAGGGTAAGGTCGAAGGTTGTTGGTGGTGATAAAGGTCGAAGGTTATTTATTGTAGTTGTTTGGCATAGGGACGTAGTCGTTTTTATAGTAGTAGCACCCATAGTAATACTGACCTAACCGTTAGCTAACTTGCTGTATTTTAAGATTTCTGACAGTCAATCTCAATGTTTTTCTTCAAAAAAGATCGATGAAGATTTCTTGGTGTTTTTGATAGCGATACTGTCGCTACTTTTACGCTGCCATAAAAACCGAGGCAACCTAGAAGTCTTCCCTACTTACTGCCGTGAAAACCAACGTAATAGTAAAAGCCCTTCGCAAGAATTTTTCCTCTACCCCAGCGGTCGTTTAACTTTAAACGTAACCGGAAAGAAGCCTTTTCTTCTACTTAGCTTATCTGTGCTTAATCTTGCAGGTAAGAACTAATCAGTATTGGTAGGCTTTAGACGTTGCAACGTTGTCAATTCGATTGGTCTCCTTCGAAGTAATAGTAGTATTGCGTGGTCAGATACTGGATGTATTGTTCTAGGTTTGGCAGACCGCTAGCCGGTCTGCACTGTAATTTGTATGGCCAAGTGCTTGGCCTGTGCCCTAGAGTAAAGTGCAGTATATTGCACTCAACTTACACCTGATGAGGTAAGTCCGCACAAAGCAATACACTTGTATTACGGTTAACTTTACTGTAAGTAAAGTTGACCTACTTCACTGCATGTAATACAATTCCAACAATGACTTAATATTTTTACAAGGAAAAAAAAATATTCCGTTCAAATATTATTTAAATACCTTCAAAACAATTTTAAAATCCGTAAATTCAATTAAATTTGGAAGCTGTTCTTTGTTAAGTGAATTTTTTAATCGTGTCATGTATATTATGGTAATTCAATTTTAAAGGCTTTTCATTTGAAAAACTTATGTAAATTTTCACTATTTCTAAGAAATATTCTTGAAGCGTAATTTTTTTGCTTGCATTTGTTATTAAGTATATCGGGAATTTTATGTTATTTCTCACATTTATTGGTTTACTTAGTACTGTATTGTAAGCATACTATTGTACTTTTCGACTTTTATTTATATAACGGTTTCGAAATACTAAATCTATTTATATTTATGAAATGAGTATGTGGTGTTTTTCTCCCAATGTATCAATAAATTTTATCAAACGGTTGAGGTTATTATTTTGAATAATTAGATCTTACTTTAAGATTTTACTCACAACCTTTTTCTTGGGCATAATATTTCACCAATACATTTAAATCATTATGAAATCCATATAAGAATTATTGGTTTCAAATTAAAATATTCCTTGGATTAATTCGTTATACTCAGAATTTATAACGTCTCACGTAATGTGTTTGTTCTTTTACTGAATTGATATTCATAAGAATTAGTTATTAAGTCAATTTATACTTATTTATAATCAACTTTCACTTCTTTTACACTATTCAATTTTATAAGAATTGTTTTAGGTACAACGCAACTTTATTTTCATCGATATTTTTTCATGAAGCATATTTATTTCACTCTCTATCATTTCATCATATATTTGAACTTAATGTGTTAATTTTTCAATGTCGTTTGAAATATCCATAATTGATGGAATTAGTAATGGATAAGAAGAATAATAGTCTGATTTTTTTAAACTAATGATCCTTATATTTATCAGAGTATCTCAATTCATCATCTATTGAAGGAATGATTATTTTGTATTTAAATAGTGTTGTTATTATTGATCTGTTTTCCCATTATTCATGTGCATCTAAAGACGTTTAAGATATGCAAACCTTATATTTAGTTTTTTTCACAATTCTTTTAACCAAAAGAATTTTATACATCTCAATTAATATGTTCAATGAATTCTACAACGACGCAATAGAGATTATTCTGATATTGTAGGCCCACGTGATTTCTAAACTTATCTTCGGAATAAAATAAAGCAATTTATCTTACTTAAAATCGTAGTTGGAATGAAGAGTAATGGTATGTTTTCAGCGAATTGCTCAATCTATTTATTTGTAACATATAAAAGGCAAATAACAAAATGGAATTAAAATACATTAGACATAACGTTTCGAAGATTTCGCTCTATTGTAAGTTTTGGCCTCTATTGAACTTGAGTTGTAAGGAATAGTACGTAGTTTCGATCCTCGTAAATTTTATCTTTAATATTATCAATACCATTATTACCTAATAAAATTGAAATATTATGTTAATATTTTATTCATTGATGTGTTTTTTATCTCCATCCTTCAATTTATTTTATCATCGGAGAATTTGTATTACGTTGTTTTTATGTTATAATGGAAGTCTTTTTTAGATTGTAGGTGTCGATTTAAAATACTCCGATAATATAAATCACTATTTATTACTACCGTACTATAATAAATCTTTGACAATAGATTGACGAGTTTCTACATACCCTTATTTTATGAGAAATTAACTTGAATGTAAACTTTTAGAAAATATTTATTTATTAATATTTCATGTAATATAGAGTCGAATGAAGTTATTTATAACTAGAGTCCGGTATTGTTTTCTGGAATAGTTCGTTAGAATGTTGCTGGAAATTCAATGCGTTTCAATATATTAGTTACATTATATGTGTCACGGGCTAATGCTTGAGCTGGAAGTCACTAGGAATCTAGGTCTAGCGCTTGATATTTTTCTACGATGCTCTAGAGTCGTCTTGTCGCATGACTGGACCACATCTCTTCTATAGATTATAGCAACTCCTTGGAGGAGGTTCTCTCTCTCTCTCTCTTTATCGAGGATCATAAACTGTATCTAATATTCATAAACGACAGGTTTAACTTAATCCCTTTATATATTATCCTCAATCCTATTTTCCAACGGTATCTTGACTATTTACTAATAGCTACAGCCCCATAATATATCTTTCAATATTATTAACAGAAACAATGAGACTTTGAAATGATTACCTAAAGCGCGAGTTAAAACACAGCTCCAAAACGCCATAATAAGGTAATACGACTAATAAATTACTTAATACGAACGACTTACCAAAATTTCACGTATGGAACTGGTTGAGTGAGAATACACCGCTCGCGTATACAATTTACGTATAAATTAACCAAGCACTGATATACTAATCACGTTAAATGAATGAAACACTAATATACTAACCACCTTAATAAATAGAATCCGGCAATTTAAAATCGTTACTGACACGCCAACTTATTTAACGAAAATTCACTTCCAAAATGATACCGTTTCCACATTACCCATAAACGGCGTATTTACTGCACCAATTCCCACTAGAAACTACATCAACAATTACGATAACCCGTACTACTCCGACTCCTACTACAATAATAATGACTTATTCGACAATGCCGACCGTTAACGAATTAAACGTAAACCCCTTGACCAATCAATTAAATTTTCCGTCATTCAATTACATTTCATAGTACAGAGGCCCTTGATATTACGAAAATTGTATAAAAACCGAAAATTTTTCAAAATAAGAAAATATTGTTTTTATATTATCATTTGATATTTCATAGGCCTCGCGTGAACCGTAATAAATAGTTATTCCACTCGCGATAATGATGACAACAATCAAGACCCCATCGTTTTCATAGCGATACTCCATTCGTACAATTACTATCCAAACGTAATGAAAAGCGCTATCGACCGATTAACAAATATAAAACAAAATTTTGCACAAAGTTTTACGTTTTTTCAACCCTTAAAAAGTCTTACTTACGAAAGCTGACGATATATCCCATGAATCCGCCGCTAAAAGCGCTATCTTGGAAAAAGCTATCAATGATATACTTAGTAACACCCTACTCCCCCTTAAAATGCCCGCGGATTATAATCAATAGTTTACCCGTACCCAAATTATTAATAAACAACTTTACAACCTCCGTATTCGGTACGGTAACGCCAACTATATTAGCGATACTGGTATCGGCGGTACAATTAGTAACGGTAAAGGTAACAGTAGCGTACACGCTTGTAATCGTTTGGAAAATATTATTATAATCGACTTCAAATCTTTTAGAATCAATACCAAACGACGCGCTACCTGGGCCCATCATTAGTAACTATTCTACCAAGAAAATCTTAATTTATACCTATGATACGATATAAATAATGATCTTATTTATACCTATATACTAAATCGCGTACAACTCCCGAACAACTTCAATACCAAAACCAATATCGGTATTTACTTTATTTTTACCAACGACTTTATTGAACAAAATTGAAAAAATAGTTAAATTTTATATATAATCGCGTATAAGAGTCAAAAATCCTTTATTTGACCTGATAGTTTACCTTTAATTTTAATACAGCTTTCCGTTCGTAATAGATATTCTCTCTAATTTCATTTAATTTGAATATATTTTAGTAAATATAGGTCATAAATATTATAAAGTCGTAAGTTAGTTATCTACCTACCGGTTAAAGTAACCATGTATCCATATTATATCTTAGCAATTTAGGGAAACTATTTAATATACATATAAAACCTCCTTACAACCTATTCATTTTATTATTGATTTAAACGTTAACCTCGATAAATACTGGTATCTAATTGAAGATTATATTATTCCTTACTTATAATATGACGTTATTTCATATGAAGCCAGAATAAAATCTATATATGTGACTTACAAATTTTTAAAATGTATATTGTTTTTAGTATGAATAGGTCATTACCGTATATGAGAATGGGGTTTTATATCAACCTAAAACAAACTTACAGGTGTTGGAACCGCCATTTTTTATTTCATATTCTGTGAATATCAAAAAAATAAGCTATTATTACATAGGTCGCCGCCTTTTTACTCGAAAATATTAATAAGGTATTTACTCCAAAGTAACCCGTCTCCATTAACAACAAGTTTCTCAATATTTTAAAAAGTTCGCGTTCCTATTTAATCAAGCCTTAGGAAAGAAACTGGCTCCATACCATTCCAAAACCGATTACAAAATCTTTATATAAAATAGCAATTAAGGCTAATCCTGGGAAATACATTAGAGAACGTTATATAATATGTTACGGAAGACGATTTTGGTATTACTGAAGACTTTAATCTACTTATTGAATCAAGTCTATATATGTACAAACAGGTTTTCGACGGGAGTTTATATACTTTTCGTTAAGATACCTAAAAGTGGTTTGCGCTATAATATAAATTACTACAAGCTTAACGCTATTACGAACGCTGACCGATATCTTATCCTCTAAATTGAGGAAAAGTTCATCAATATTTCATAGGCTGAATAATTGAATAAACTTAAAGTTCAAACCATCTTTTACAAGTTACATATAAAGTAAAACAAAAAATCATAAACTAAGTTTCATATATATGTTATATTTTTAAAATAGTAAGTTATTTCTTTCAGAATTCCCAGTGTACCGGATATTTTGCAACGTTATATTGATAATTAGGTACGCTCATTTCGCAACATTTTATACTTTGGTTAAGTGGAAGATATTTGAATTTATTTGAATTATACTTTCAATAACATTAATGGTAAGGTTAAATGGGTATTGAAGGCCTTAAATGTCGCTTAATGAAACCTCGATATATCCATGTATAAGTTCGGTGTTTCAAAATAGTAGTATTTGGGAGTTGTTATCAAAGCGGTAATAGAAATACAAATAAACCCGGAAAAGCTTCGTGGCATCCAGAAGTAAGCGGTTTCCACGTTGATACTACAAGTATAATGTTTCTTCGACTTTAATAAGTTTTATAGGCAATTTATTTGGCATTACTCTATAATCGCTAGCCTTTTGATTTGTCCAACTAAAATAGACGAATCCTTTGGTTGGAAGCTCTAAAAAAGAGTTCTTTTTAGAGCTGTTTAGGTTTTTCATTCTCTTTAAACCAATTTTCGTAAAATAAGACTCCAATCGAGAAAACCTTTTGAAAGCCGATTACTTCGGTAGGATTCTAAATATCTATTCATTTTTAAATATCATTACGATATCTTACGCCTGATAAAGTATTATTTTTATGTTTAATTACCTAACAAAGATAATGAAGAAATTTATAATAACAGATTATTAGGAGTTATAAATTATTTAAAAATATAGAAAGCGAAACTATAGGGTAGGGCCCGCCAGTTTACTATCTTTACGAACCATAAAAATTCAGATTACTTTATAATCACCCGATAAATTTCCAAATAACAAGCCCGTTGGTTGGAACATCTTTCCTAATTCCGTTTTGGAAAAAAAAATACAATAAAAGTGCTAATTATATACGGCTTTATATACTATCTCAACGAAACTTGGATATTTCTAAAAACCTTTCTAACCTCTGATTATTAAATTAGGAAATATAGTTTTTACACTGAAAATGTTTTTTTTGCAAGCCACCTCTATACATATATGACCTTCAACTAACCTTCGTTAACAAGTCCATTCCAAAAAGGTTATAAACTTTTTAATAACATTAACTTTTAAAACAGCTACAACACTATTATTACCTAGGATATCACCTACCCCCATTTACTTTACGCAGTACGTATAAACAACCAGAGTTTCCTAATCGATATTCGTATTAATAACGATCAGATATTCAAGGTTTCTATTTCGAAATATTTAAATCGACAATAAAAATATCTTACAATATAGTAAATATATTTGAATTCCTCGTTATAAATCGCTTGTTATAGTGTTAATTCAAATTATACACAATTTAATTCGGATTTACCCCACGGTCATTCATATGACTACAGCAATTTTAGTTAAAATATATTTATAGTTTACATTACATCGTACAGTTCAATGGTTTGACTTAAATTACAATATTTGTAGGCGAAAGACTTATTAAAACACCGTAGATAGGGACTTTTGAAACCCTAACAAAGTTTTGAATGGCTTCAAAACGAGTTTTTAGTTCATTTTATAATCGATTTCCCTTAAAAGCGAACTGGTAACCCATTATACCTTGTAATTATTACTTATACTTCAAATAAAATTCGTATGATAAAAGCTATATATACTGAAACACCGAAGTTTACGCAAAGAAGTTCCTAAACTATTATTAGTGATTTTACGAGTTTTCTTACTTTATTATTAAAAATCGAGATAATAATTGTATTAGTAGATTTTTAAAACGCCTTTGCGACTGAAAGGGTGTTAAATAACGTTTCAACATCATATTTCACCTCCAAATCATTAATATTACAGAACTTGTTAATCAAAAGGTTTTAACATATTTACATTCTTTTATTATTTACACCCAACTCGATTGAAACCGCTTATTACCTGGACACAAATGAACGTCAAAGAATAAAAATACTACAAATATCAATATCAACCTGTTTTTTATAATATAAGGCTATTACATCAATCCTATATAACCTATCTAACGTTTACTTAATGTAGTCACAAAATCACGCGTAAAATACAAAACCTTCGTTTAACCTATTCACAATGCTACGAAACCCGTATAAGCCCTAATAACGGCTACGTAACAAATTATAAAGGAAACCACTAATAAACAGCGTTTCCCCTCGAAACGGTTTCGGGTTGGTCATAACTTTTAAGTTCTCATTAAAAACCAAAACTCGACTCAATTACCAAAATGAAAATAAGTTGAATTCATAATAAAAATCGTATTACACCTATCTTTGATTCTCAAGTCATCTAATTCAATATTCAGGATGAAAAAAGTTCATATTCCTACATCGATCAACTTATTTGAACAGTTTCTAACCCGCTCACAAACCAACAAATCCTCGATTGTCATCCCACTGTTATCGACTTTATAGGTAATTATATCGACCCCGAACCTGAATTATACGCCAAGGGAATTTTACGATCCCAAAATAAGCTTTAAATAAAACGCCGCCGTATTTGCAACTTCCTAAAGCGATGAGTTTTGATTAAATAGATAGGTTATATACGGCCAACCTAAAAACCACTTTTAATTTTTTTAACACCGAGGCCTTAGTCGCTTTCAAATCCCGTTATAGCTCGGCTAAGGATAATGACGAGCCTTTCCACCCAGACCGTCGACAAATTTAACTTAATTTTTTCCTTCACTAGTTACCGAGTCGTTAGAAGACAAAATTTTAAGTTTTTAAGTAGTGTGATAATTAAAAACCACTTTTAACCTTGTTAAATACCGCGGCCCTTGACGCTTCTTAATCCCGTTATAGGTTGGCCGAAGATAACGACAGATATTCCTACTTAACCTACCGATGAGTTCAACTTGATATTTTTCTTCACCAGTCATCGAATCGTTAGAAGCTATTATTTCTCAACTTTTAAGTAGTGGGCTAGTTAACTCATATAAGTTAAGTGAAAGTAATAGGTGGTTTAACCCATGTTAGTCAAAATTACTAGTAGTAGTGGTGGTAATAGTGGGTTAGTTAACCTACGTGAGTTAAGTAAAATAGTGTGTGGTTTAATCTACGTTAGTTAAAATGGCTGGTGGCAATATTAGGCTAGTTAACTCACGTGAGTTAATCGGTTGCAGTAGGCGGCTTAACCCATGTTGATTAAAAGAGCCAGCGGATTTATATACTTAAATACAACCGTTACAAAATGAAGGGGTGGATTATGGGGATAGGGATACGCTAGGGGTAATATTATAGGCTAGTGCCTCGGCTGGTAATTACTAGGAACCTTGCACTAGCGGTTGCTATGTTTTTACGATGCACTGAAGTCGTCTTGTTATGTAATCAGGCTACCTCTTTCCATAGCCTGTGACAGCTCCTTCGTGGAGGCTTCTTCTCTCTCTCCTTTTATCGGGAATAATAGACAATATCCGACCGTCATAATTGCGAGCTCTAACTTAGTACATTCACAATATATACTTGAATTCTCCAAATGTATGATTTTTTTGTTACAGTATACCAAGTATTTTCAGTTCAAATCATAGCTGTTGATCGTCTTTTATCGTTGCAACGTAGTCGATTCGAATCACCGTGATTGGAGTACCTGGTGCTACATTGAAATTGGTTGTTTGTAGATAAGTTGTAAGTTCTAAGTTTCGCAGATTGCTAGCCGGTCTGCATACTAATTTGTATGGTCAAATGCTTTGGCCTATGCCCTACTTTGAAGTTGGCACCTACTGCACTGCACTGGCAGTCAATCCCACAAACTGTAGACAATTTGCAATGAGTATAATCAACCAAACTGACAGTTTGATTGACTTAACTTTACTTCATTTGACTGCTATTCCAATACTGGCGGCTTGTTGATTTATGCCCACACGCTAGCGTAGCTAGCTACTAGTTGATGACAACCTCTAAAATCCCTCCTTAATCTATGCGTCAAACCCCTGACAATTCTAAACAAATTACACTAAAATTGACATCGATTACGGACTTTTTTTCTATATCTCCGAGCCCTCTATTCCTTAACTCCCATACAAAAGTCTTTTACCACAGAGTTACGCGTATCGCACATTTTACTATATGCGTACCTTATGGCAGTAATTTAATCTACTAGTATTGCCACTATCGCACTTATCATTGTTACCACTACCGTACCCGTTTTTAAGTTTGCTAGAGTATTCTTTCTCCTCCACGTGACATATCGGGAAGTTTAAGTAACCCTCTATTCGTATAGTTAGCGTATTACTATTTACAAACCTTTACAGGACACTATTAAGTGTAGACTTAGTTATATCGTTAGCGGAGTTATCTTTGCTGTTAATCCACCGATACCTATCGATTTAACGGGCTTTATATGCCTTTATTAAAGCCATTGCGTTTATTATTAAACGTTTTTCATTAATCGTACCTAATTTCTATATATATTCGTAAAATCTCCAGTAGTTTATATAAACTACGAAAGATATCGACGGTAATTCCAGCTATTTGATAATACTTCTTAATATACCTTCAGTTATCTTACCAATATTAGGGCTTGTTATTATACCGTAAACTTTTGAAGTTGAAAGGATTTTGATTGAACGTTTATATTTAACGAATATATAGTATATGATGTTTCCGGTAATTGTAAATTACCCTTTCAACCATTCCTCGTTAATAAATATCATAAGGAACCCGATTTACAATATAAGGTCAATGTTATTGGTAAAGAAACTGTTTGTAAAGATTATTAACTTTGATGTCGTCAAGTCTACCAAAACCATATTAATATTTTTTTCTAAATTTTCCAGTGACTATTAAATCTTTATATATAACCTGTTAAAGTCCTTCTCTTAAAATTCCTATACTTGTGTCGCGATAAATAGGTCGTATATCATTTTCGGCGGGCATATCGTGATAACGTATACTACACGGGCTCTTTAATTGAAGTATCGCCGCAATTTTGCGTCGTTGATCTTATCGATAGTTGTTAGGCTTATAGTTTACCCTTTTTAATATAAGCTAATATATACGCCGTTTTTAACCTTAACATTCTAACTACAGATTAACGATTTATTAAAGTCAAATTGTATGTTTTTAACTAACGATTGGATCAACTTATACTTTGAAAGGCTTAAGTTTTCCATAACATGTTATTTAGCTGTTTCAAACCCAATATTCCTGGGAAAAATAGTTTTATTAATTTATATACATACGATAACGAAATTATTACCATATGTAAATAATTTATACAGGTTAAAAATTTAAGTATTTAAATCCAACCGGTTTCTGAAGTACGCCTAATACGTTAAAACTCAATAAACGTTTGTTTTGGCTAATTCTTATAAAGGTTTAATACAATGAATTACCGTGTCGGCCGGAAACTTGTCCGTTAATTCTTTTGATAATTCTAATAGTATAATTCTCTAAAGATCGGTGATAAACTATATATATTCTTATGTTATATCTCGACCTTGAAGTGCAAACTAACTACTTAAGTTAACAGTCAAACTGGTTATAATTATAACAACTAATAGTTAGCTAATCTTTTGGATTATGAGAGATTAAGTAATTATTTCATTCTTATTTTATTACTATATTATTAAACGATTAATTGTATCTTTTTGTCCTTCCGAACCGTAGATTCATCTTTCAATTCGTAAATTATTATCGATTGAAAAATACTAACATCTTAGTCTTTAAACTACGTTAATGGTTCGAATTAAACAACCCTTTATGTAAAAAGGGTGTTAATCCTGGATGGTTGCCTTTCTAACAGTGTTTACCCGGTATATTGATAATACCTTTAATGTGTAACTTGAAACTAAGTTTTTCGTCGGATTTCCTTTACGTCACAACATGCTTATGAATGTTTGTTTACAATGATAATTGAGTCTTTATACATAAATAAGCCCTAGATACCAATAAAGTTAATATACGGTAGTTTGCGCTAATACTATTGTTAAATACTTTTACCACCATTTAAAGACGTGTTTTTTAACTTATAAAACTTTAGATTGCCAGGGAAAAAATGTTGTTGGCCTTTGATAAAAAATTGTAGATCTTTTCGACCTTGCTAATACCCTAAAGAAAGTTAATAAAAACGTGTTTATATTAAGTACTAATCGATTTAATATGAACTTATAACTTTATTGTAGTGAAGTTAGTACCGGCGTTGTAAATCGATATGTTTAGTAATCTCAGGTACGTGATTATCCACCAAGTATATAATACTTTCTATAATTCCTTCGCCGTCATAGTTTCGAAATTATTAGCGCCGTAAAATTCAGTGGCTAAATTCATAACGTAGAATACGTTTATAAAAATCTAAAATTTGAAGTCTCCATCTTATTCAATGTATTCTTAAACATTCAGGGGTTCTTAAAATATATTTAATAGTGATTACAAAGGCTTTGAATTGCCTCCAGATTACGTAAGTTCACATATTCGTAACTTGCCACATTTACAACCTTATATATCCTATTAATAGTTAGGTAGTTAAAAAAGCGATACAGTTAACGAAGCTCTAACTTCCTCATGTTTAGTAGTCTCAGATTTGACCTTTGAATATAAAACCAAAAATTTATTTACTTGAACGTAAATAGAAACCTTTTCCTGCCCCTAATTTAAACTAGTTTATCAATTTAAACGTTGACATTAATACCGAGTTTCTTTCTATCGTTAAGGTAAAGAACGAAAGGGGTAAAGAATTTCAAGATATAGAAAATAATAAAGCCAATGACAATAATCACAATCGTCGATACCAATAAAAAAAAATCTTTTATAAAGACAAAGCTAATTTTAACCTTACTGGCATTCTTATAGTCAAGTTCCGTTATAATATTAGTATAGTTTCGTAATGAAATGTATTATGAATAACATTTTATCCAAAGTTGAATTACCCTAATATCTGGTATAATACTTTGAAAAACCTATTCCGAGTACCGGCTTTCAATAGTCAATGGGTGTATAAAGCCAATGTTTTTATAGTTATGTTAACGATAAGAGTCTTCACTTATTAAGCTGTATAATAAGGTGAAGTCGATAAGTCATTACGTTATCTTCGGTCTAGTACCAATATTTTCGTACCAATAGATAACATTAAGCTTATTTTGTTCCTTTGTAATCTGATTGCCTTTGAAGTATATAACTCGTAGAACGTAATTATAGTTAAAGGTAAAGTGAAAGTACAGTTAATACATTACCTACTTTACTTCACGTTTGACAGTAATGTGGCGTATTAAAGAATAAACCTATTTGATATAATTTCAACATCTTTCAATGTTTATAGTAAACTTACTTAGTTGTCTTGAAGGTCTTAAGGAAAAAGAATACCCTCCTCCGTATATAGCTTAGTTACGTTTCTAGGCCCAAGTCTTTCATTAACTGGACAAACCGTGTCTGCTGTATTTACGGTTGGTGTAATACATTTGGAAATTGTTTTCTTTGTCTTTGTTAAACTTTAAAACTAAGGGGTACATACTAGTCTAGCCTAATACTCGAGCTGTTACGATCACTGACTAGAAACACAATTAGCTAAAAAAAAAAGAATACTCGTTATAGTTGGCTTCAAGGCACTATAAGGAATAATCGAACTTTTTATAACCCGTAACAGCTTGCTGAACCTGTTGACGTAATATAACTTCGCTAGCTCCCACATTCTCTATTACTTATTAATAATGTATCATCCAATCAAAGATTTAATTAACCAAATGAATTGTTATTTCCGTCGTGTTTTTTATAGTTTAATACATAAAACTACTGCATAATATTACAATATATAAAATACTGGGCGAAATTAATATCGTATTTGAAATAACCTTGGCAACTATCGTAAATTTCGCGAAAAAATAGTAATTCGCCAAGTTCCAAAAGTAATAATCCTTAGCTTAACCGGTAACGATACTATAAAAAAACGAATGAAATCCTGAAAATTTAACTCCTATCTAGCGACAGATGTTGAAAAACCGGCGCAACTTGACGTCGATGGGGTTATATAGCTTATTATCATACTTCTATTTTCCTCTCTAGATCTTAACGGACGCAGTAATTGCTACGCACTCCGTATCCACCACAGGGACGTGTTGAGGAGGAAAGGCGATATATTGGTTGTAGGTACTCTTGGTAACCCTCGACTGGTATTGGGGAAAGTACTGGTATTAGTTGGTAGGCGTATTATATTTAGCCGATTTTAAAAGGAAAAAGCTAGTGGTTTTGCCCGTAGTAAGCTCGCGTGTAAAGCCGTTGCTTCCTTAATTTGGCTGCTAAAATTGGACTTATTAAGGGGCCTGGAGAAAGGGAACTTAGAAGTTACCGCCGCGAGGAATTTAATAATAATCATCTTTTTATAAAGGGGCTTAACAAAGTTCCTACTTAATTGACAGATGGACGTAAGCGCTTGTGGTGTATAAGTTAATCAATTCCTCACAACCAATACCATTACACCGTCGATACTATGTAATAGGGTTTAAGGAACTTATTTAGGCATTGGAATAAACCTGCGAACGCGTATAAGGGCGTTGAAGAATACTATTGCCAACAATCTCTTTATCTTTACCCTTTTCATCAAAGATTCATTAGGGGTTTTTATCAGTAGCGCATTAGTAAATTACGTTTTCCAAATTACCGTTATTTCTATTATTTATAAAGAGGTTGAAGCTTCGGCTCGCGAGTTTAGTCTTTAGCCAAATTTTAACGTATTTATTTTCCATCTCTCACATGTAAAGATTTTATTTTCTAAAGCCTTTTCAAAAGTCGTTGTACGCTTATAGGCTTCGAACGGTTCCAGTTGAATCTAAATCAAAAATATAGGAGCCGATTACGTTAGTAACATGCTCTATTAAGAAGTTTTCGTTAACTTTAGTGAACCAAAGGTCTTCGTTTCAATGCTTCTCAAAGGTAATGCTGAATGCTATAGTTGCTTCCTTTTTAGTAGTATTAGTAGCAACGTCAATTCTAGTACGCTTTGAAACCATTGTAACGAAGATTAAAAATATGAAAGGGGAAAAAGAGTGGAGTAAAGTGGTAGTTAGTAGGTTTTCCATTGAATTTAGTGTTTTTTAAAGGTTGTGGTACTTAATTATTCGTAGGATTGGAAATTTGTAATAGTATTACCTGTAATAGTAGTAGTAATAATAGTATTAACTTAGCTATTTATGAACTTGATGATCTTTAGGACTTTTAAACGGTAAATCGCAACGCTTTTTCTTCAGAACTATTCCAATGGAGATTTCCAGGTGTTTTCAGCAACGATACCATCGCTTACTAATAAACTGCCGCAAACAACTAACATAGTCTATAAGTCTTCTCCACCTATTTTCGCGAACAACTAATATAATATATAGGGGCACTTCGCAAAATTCTTGCCTCTACCCTTAGCTGACACCTAACGTAAAGCGTAACCAGAAAGTAGGTTCTACTTCTACCTAGCTTATCTGTTCTTAACCTAATAAGCACTGATAAGTGTTGATAGAACTTTATTGTTTCAACGTAGTCGATTCGAATCACTATTGTCGAAGTAACCAGTACTACATTGAAATTGGTTATTTGTTAATAAGTTGTAATTTCAAAATTTGGCATACCGCTAGCCGGTCTTCATACTAGTTTGTATGGTAAAATGCTTTGGCATGTGCTACACTTTAAAGTGGATACCTACTGCACTGCACTTGCAGTCAATCCTACAAACTGTAGTCAATTTGAAATTATTACAATCAAATAAACTGACACTTTAGTTGACTTAACTTTACTGAATTTGACTGCTAGTTCAACAATATCTATTTAAATCTTTCTTGTTATAAAACTTTTTCATATCTTCTTTTTGTAAAAAAAAGGTATCTAATCTTATCGTTATTTCCATAGACAATCGTTGGGAATATGTCCGTTTTAGCTGTAATAATAAAATTATTGTATTTGTTTTCAAGTGTGGAAGTCGGTACCTCATGTGTATTTCCATAGTAAATAGTTGCGGTATTCATTTGATTGCGGTGTTTAAATTGTAAAGTTATTGGGATTGTTATTCCCCCCACTATATTCGAAGCATTCATTAGCCTTTAACTTTTTGTAAAAGTTTTTCCTCAACGCTTTTATTCACTGCATGTGAACAATCATGACTAATTACTAGGACTAAAACATATTTCCTATGTTTTTTGGTTTTCGTTTTAGTGAATTTGTTTCAACTAGATTTTTAAATCTTTAAAAAAAAAAAAAAGGAGGAGGTATTTCTAACTAGAGTAAACGATGAATGATCCAATTAGGTCATCGATGGGAAAATAAATTATATCAATTTCATTGTGATAGTTGTCAGTTTATTGCTCTGTTTCTATCAAGATTTTCAAATATATTTCCATACATTACTTTTGTGTATGAAGGCCTAGAATAATTCCTGTTTTCAAAATTTCTAGGTCTAGAAAGGTAACAGAATATATAGTTTTATTTTAGACTATGTAAGTTTAGTATCATTTTGTTAAATTTAAGAATAAATGTCAATTATAGTGTAAAAAGTAAATGTGTAATTGTTTGAACAATCCGTGAATTTTCTTTCATTCTTTAAAGAGATTCTTTTTAGTAATATTATATATTTTTCCTTCTTGAGTAGTAAGTAACTATGAGATTGATTGCTGAAGCTGTGTAACTTACTTAGATATTGGATTTTTCGAATCTCTAGCGATGCAGACGTTGAATGCGGTCGTATTTTAATGAGCTATCGTATTTTGAATGCTATTTAATAGTGTTTTTAAAGAACTTATTCCAAATATAATTCATAAAATTTAATAATTATACTAAATACCCGTGGGAAAATAGAAGATATTAATGGGTTAATATTATCGAAACAGTAATAAAGGTAACAAAAGGTAAATTATATGAAGATTATTTTTAGCATATTCAAAACCATGGATTTTTTCAGTAAATATTTCAATCTATAATTGACGAATTCCAAAAGAAGTACTATTTTTTCAATGATCATTGTAACTTCTTTTCTCCATACCTTTATAAAGTGTTCACTCTTAGTTTAATCATGTTTAGTTATTCTTTTTAACGAATATTAAGACTTAATCATTATTTATGATATTATGGTAACCCCAACTTTGAGTTGATGCCATAAGAAATTTTGATAATCTCGCCTAATATATTAGAATTTAGGCTTTGAGTATATCGAATATGCTGCTTGCCTAATTTTTTACGCATCTGCTATATAGTCCATAATCATAATCTATTTACATTTATCTTAATAATTATTATTAAGGTATTATTACTTATCAATGACTTTGCTATAATATGTCTTGTAGGTATTTTAATAGAGATAACTGTGTTATTTGTACCGTTCATGTACTGGAAGTCCTTCATTCTATCGAAAATATATTACTTATAATACGTTACCATTTTTATCATTAAACGTTTTAATAGTTACGTCTATTTATCCAAAGTAATTATATAATTCACGAAAGTGGGTATATATGAAAACTAGAATAAATAATACTTTTAAACATTTTGAAATGATGTGAGACGCTTTAATAATTATCATATTTGCATCAAAATTCTCTATTGTTACGTTAAGCTTTTAGGCTTATTCGTTAAAGGTAACTCTTTCATATTATACTGGGATTCATTGAATATTGTTATCACTAGTAATGAATTAATCATTATAGATTTTTTTTTTCAACTCCACAGAAACGTCGAGTTATAAATTCAAATCAACGTAATTAATAAAGACCTATATATGAAATTTATTAATATAGCCGTCCTTAAATTTAATAATACAATATAAATTCTGTACAAATGTCTTACATTATGTCCGAAAACATTGATTTAATTTAATTTAATCTCTATATATTAAATTTCAGTTTGATGAGTCTTAAATCGGTATCGACTTACATTCAGTTAATAAATAATATTTATATAATTACTACAAATGCCTTATTCGAATTATTATGAAATGTTATCAGAGTTCTGTGTATTGATATTCACTACATAAACATCTTATATTTTTGCACATATTTGTAACTCAATACTATTTGCATCTTGGATAGCATGAAAACGGTTTATCGAATTTTTAAAATCTAGTAAGGAATTTTTATTCGACGTCTTAATAGACTGATGATTTGAACTAAATATCATCGTCAAATATTAATAGTGTGTTGAAAAAGCTGGTATCTACCAAGTAAACAAATATAGTTTACCGATATACGATTTTTGAACTATACGCCGTAACTAAAAATATAGGTCGACAATTAGCAACACCATATGAAATCATATGTGAATATAACATAAATATTAACAATTGAGGCATACATAATTAAACTAATTAACATAAAGATTTAGCATATTTTATAACTAGCATAGGCAAATACTTATCATGTAATTTATTGCATCAAATAAAAACAATTATTTATTATAACTTAATAACATATTTAGGATATATTTACATGATATTGCGATTTATAAATAAAGTTCATCCCGAATCACAAATCATTGAACGATAGTCGTAATGAGTTATTGACAATGTATCAAAAATCTCATCAGGTATTATATTGAATTCAATTCTTTTTTAATAGCTATTAAATTCAAAAATCAATTGAAATTTTTATGAAGTTCATCTATTATAATAGACTTGATTAAACAATGAATTTTAAACTCACAAAGTATATTCTATACTTTATTCGTCTATTTGACGCTTCTTATTTACCTTAATTAACTGAAGGAGTGGGTTTATAATTATATCTATTTCAAACTTACATAACAGCTCATCATTATTATTCTACTTGCAATTATCTTATACTTTCGTATACATTCGTTTAAATGAATCGTAAATTATATTACCTGTCATTTCTTTTTATTCATCTACCAAGAAATCGTTCTTTGATTAATTTAACAGCTATTGAGGCCGGTAAATCACATTAATTCATTTGGTATAGGTATAATACTCAAGGTTTATATTACTATAGTTTGCAATCATGATAAAGCACGCTAGAGGAGTGTATGGTAGGGGGTCACGGCGCAAATTAGGGTATCTAAGCTCTCATCCGAGGCCTGCACTTTCCAGGTGCTTCTTTTCCTTCTTGTATCTTTCTATTACTATCATTGAGTACCTCATTGTCTTTTATATAAGATAACTTAAAAGCCTCACCGACACTGATTAGTAGCCAACTAGATCGACTATAGATAGCTTAGGATAAAAGAAACGAATCTTAATTGAATATTCATAGCGGGATGTTTAAACGGTTCTAATTGTTCCGTGTTTGAATACTACGATTTAAAAGATCAACGAGGGAGCGATAAATATTGTAAAACATTTGGTGGTTTTAAAAAGGGAAATTTTATTACAGTATTATCAATTTAGTAGAGGCTTTCTGATTACTAAATACTTCGATATATTATAATTCACACGGTGATTGCTTTAAATAATATTCGCTCATTTTTTGAAACCCGTTTCATTTCGCATCGGCTACTTAACTCAAATTTTTTTGGATCGCTTCACTAGAACTTACCCAAGTAATCACTATATTTAATAGACACCAGAACCATTAACGAACATTTCTCACATTATTACAACCGATTTTGATGAGTTTGTACAAACAATTAAAGCGTCTGAAGTAATACCCGACGTTTTTATACAACACACGATATACTCTTATGCATACTCTCTTTTTCCCTAAACTCAATTTCTTCGACCTATTGTATACTTCTTATTTGAATTGATACTTACGACGTTTGAGTTGACTAGTTATTTGGCTAGTACAATAAGTGAAAACGTTGAACGTTTAGTTTGTAACGTTTGTTTACATTTTATTGGTCTTTTATTCAAATAATTATATGGTTCCATTCTTGTGATTTCAAAAAAATCTCATGTCATTATAATTTTTCATTTTTTTAAATTGCATTACTACACTATATCCTAACATCAAAAATTATATACGACGACTTTATTTCCGAATTGATAGTATTCCCTATAATAAGCATATATAAAGTTTAAGAATACTTTTATCTTACATTTAAATATATAACGATTCAGAAAAGCGTTTCGAACCTCATTGATCAAATTCTGTAGGATAAACATATTCAAAACATCGGTAGAAGATTTAAAATGGTAAAATGCGAATAAATATGTTACAAACGTTATTTTTTGTTTTTGGTTGGGAAAGACTTGAAGGCTCGATATATACGATAATTTTCAAAAAGAGTTTTTGAATTCGATGTTGAAAACGTGAAATATAGTATACAATTCCATTTGGAAATAGTTATAGGCATAACTGCAGAGTAGAGGTATTAGTACTACCGGTACTAACAACGGTTGTATTATAAAATCGTTAGTTCTTGTGATCTATTTTGATAAAATTTCGAACAGGTACAATGAAAAGATGGTTCAAGTGGATTTGAAGAAGGAATGTTTGTTACGAAAGCGTAAATAAATAGCTTACCGAGGATATGAGTGATAATTTATATCGTGGAGATACTTTACGCGCATAAAGAGTAATATTTTCGGCAATATTTATCGTATTTTCCTAACTGTCAATAAAGCTTCGAGAAGAATTCACGAAAAGGAAGAAAAGCTCGTAAAGGATGTTTTTTACCCGGGTTAAAAATTTACGTATTTTGACAAATATTTTGGAAACACATGATTGATTAAATCACATATTTTTCTTTATTCAGCGTTTACAACGACGTTGATTTTCTAGCCAGGAAAAACTACCCATTCAATCATATTACATATGCGTTAAAGAAAGGGGACGGAAATTCCGGGGAAAATACAAATGTCGATGCAATTTATACCTGTTTTATAGATCAATGTCCGCGAATAAGAACCCGTACCGCGATCTTCTATCTTATCAATTCCTAAAAATGAAACCAACCTGATGATGATTACGAATTTTGCTATATTATGGAATAAAAGCGAAAATTATAATGGTAAATAATAAGATATCCTTGATGATAAAATCCGTATAATATTAAATATTTATCAATAGTTATATATCGAACCCTTGTATTTCCAAAATATCTTCACTAGTGATTTGATTAAACAGGCTTAAGACTGATACACATATCATTTTATATAGGTGAATATATTTGTAAAATATTATTATCATTTAAAATCGTATTTAGGTACTGGTATTAGTTACGAGTTGGATAACAAATATTGAATAGCAAATCTAGGTGATTTTTTAAACAGCTATGATAATAATGCAAATGGATAATTATTAAATGTTCTACCAATTTAATTAACTAAATTTGGAAAATTCCAGATAACGTTTGGATCAAAATATAAAAGAGATAAATTATTGATTTAATTAGTTATGCAGCTTTGTTGTAGATATCCAAATTTCAATTTTATGTTATTTAAGTCGAAAAAAACTTGGAACCCTTTTCTACGAATTCTAGAATATTACTTAATATTTAGTTTCATTGATACACGAGTTTTTAATTGATATTCGTGGTAAGGAAGTTGCAGAATGATAATCTGTAAATTACGAAAGAGGATTTTGTTAAGATAATTACTACGTTTTGGATCTACTATTTGAAGTATATCCGAGAAAAAAGGATTTAAACCTGAGTTTTAGATATAGATATAAAGGTGATGGAATATAATAAGAGAGCTTCAACAACCGTATTTTAGGTAGAAATCAATGCAGGTACCCTAATAACCTTATATAAGGCTCAATATTTGAATTAAGTTTACTGTACCATTATAAAAGTATACTAAAACCTATAAATCCTTGAAAACGTTGCCTAATTTATAATAAAGTCGGTAACTAGTTAACTAATCATCCAATATATAGATTAATCCGCATTAAACCATAATTTAGGATGAATTACTTACCCGAGTATCAAAGGGAAGTAAACTTTTCAGTTTATATAACAGATCACGAAGTTATTGAAATGAAATTTGTCGCTTTAATATAAATATAGCTTCGAGGAAGACGACTCGAAGAAGGAAAATTATATAATGGTCTGAGATTAAGAAACAGAAAAACAGATATTTACAGGTTTATAAGATGTTTTATAGGTATATAACACCAATTTAGATGGTAATAACAGCGCTTTAAACATATATATTACGTTATAATCAATATTTCCATGGTTGTGATAACCGATTTTAGGGTATTATTCTAGATAACAGTGTGGCGGAAATTTGACCGTTGGATATGAATATTTTGACGTTTTCGCGGCGAATTTTCACAAGTTTTAACTTGACAATATAGGATAATATCGTGAAGTGTTATTCAATAAAGGTTAAAAGTTGTTGTTCAAGATAATGATGGAAAATATACTATTTAAGCTACTTGATTTTTATATCATATACTACAAAGTACCATTCCTCCTTTTATTAACGGATATAAACAATTTCGGTATCGGAGCAACTAATTTAATGAATTAAGTCGTTCATGCCTAAAATAACGTATTTGTCCCGTTTCGGTTCAAGTTAGAATACCTTTGGTTTTTCCCGAAGTAAAAACGATCGAACTTACCTTTTTAATATACTCAGAATTGCGTATACTACACAGATAGTACAGGTATCAAGCTACAGAATAATTTTACGACTCCTCCGTGCGGCGGTAAAAGTTAATATAGGCAGGGAAGTTTTAAAGACTATAAACAAGTTCTTTTACAAATATCAATTTCATTTACAAACTTTTCGAAGATTTACATTTCGCTTATAACACAATATAAAATTGAACTACAAGGTTTTTATCAAAGTAATCTACCTTCAAAAATAGCCCGTTCTTTAAGAAGTTGACGTTAAAACGTCTGATTAAACCAATAAGTTTACACGAAGCGCTTTAATAAAGGATTATAAAGATCTTTTGGTTGATTAAGAGATAAATTTATAATTTGAATCCCCGGACTAATTCATTTGTCATAAAGGAACTATGTTTGCCTATAAAATATATCGGATTTAGGCCGGAATAGATGGTAGCTTGTGTAAATAAATACCGGTAAATTCGTTTAGAGATATAAGGAAGTTTAAACGGCATTACGGCCAACTTTGAAAATATATACGATATTTTTTTAAGGATCAAAGTGAATGTATTTAAAAGAGTACATTTTGCGAATAGTTTCAAGCGCGGTAAATAAAACCTTTGGTTCGAGTGGATTTCTTTCCACGGTTTTTATATGTTGTACTCAAATTAGGGTATACATAGGCTAGATACCATCACAAATAAAAATTGAAAAAAATAAACGTTGTGGTGAATATTATGGCAGTTTGACGTTTTGTGAAGGATAAAATTAATATTTCAAATACCTTGTCCATAAGAAATAATTATAGAGAGATAGGTGTTTTGGAGTTGGCGTTGCAATTTGAGGTCTTAATATGGAAAATAAAGAAAGCATAAATTGAATCTTAGAAAATTAACGTTATTAAAGGATATAAAGTATTTTTGTATTTTTCAAAGGGTGGAAATTTCTTTTGTTGAACGATGATACAAGGGTATAAGAGAGAAAGAATATATGAAAAAACTTTCAAAATATTATTTTCCAGGTAGCGGTAGTTACACTGCGTTTACAATGGCTTAAAAACCTTTTTTTTTAACCTTTATACAGTTTTGATAACCTTTAAATACCCTTTAACGTCGTAACGAAATAAGTACTTGAATTTAGAAAAACGATGTTAATGTAACTATTTACTTGGATGGAAAAAAGTAAAAATCGTTTTGAGACCTTTGTTTCTTACTTTTTCATTATCTAGAAGGAGGCGCCAGACAGAGATCAAAGCATAAAGTTCCGTTTTGAAGTCATTATTACCTTCCAAGGTAGAGAACTTGAGGATTAGCTGAAGAAAAAAGTATTTGCTTTAATTTAACATGGAGTTTTTCGATTTGAAACGTTTGACCTAACAATTCATAACAGTTATAAGGTTTTCCCAAAGCGACTTATTTATTAAATGAAAGAAAGGATTTGGGAATTTATTTTAAAAGCCGATTTATGGTAGAAAAGTATAATAACGAAAGTAATGAAAGTATTATGACCTTACTGCCAACTTTATAACAAACGAACTATCGTTTAACTTTAGTTATCGCTACCTCATTGGGTAAGTTGTATTGTATTCGTTTCAATATTTGAAATGTTACAAAACCTTGTATATAAATAAAGAAACGACTTAAATGGCGTATTTTCGTATACTTGACTACAAACTTCGAAAAAAACACCCGCTTAAGATACTGTTACATAGCTCTACACCGGTTTACATCTTCAGAAAGACTAATATATATTGGTTCGATATATATCAAAAACATTTTTAGAAACGCTCCAAAAAAGAAAACTTCACTTTCAACGCTTATTCTAGAGTTTTCACATAGTAATGAATAGATTTAACGATTATTGTAATGTAAATTAGAAAATATATCAATCCTATTTTTTATGTCATTTTCCTCTTTAAATGATAAAAAGCTTTTAAAAGCCAACTTGAAGTCCAAGATAAATACGTATTTGACGAAAAATCGTATGATTAACTTTAACATTATGAGTATTACATTTTAGAATAAGATTTTGAAGCTTGCGCAAAAGGTACAGTCGAGCAAAATTAACATTATTGACAAAAATAGTATGAAGCACGCCGATAAATACCTATATTAACGTGATAGGTGGCCTAGGTTTCATAAGTCGTATACCCAGAAGCTATGTTTAACTTGTTTGTAGTTATGTAATATCGGATGAAATCGTTGAATAACAAATACTAGGCGCTGAATGAATGTTTCGAGTAGAAAATTTTAAATTTAAAACGTGGTTTACGTTTTATATCCTTCGATATAAGGATGGCGAGGTTATTTATTTTTACTAATAACTTTCTTACAAATAATTACGATTATAACCCGTAAATAGGTTTTGTACTTGTTATCGGTGGTAGATTTCCTGATCGAAACGAGTTCCATTTAAGGAAAAATATGATTAACTGAAATTTAATTAAGCATAAATAATTTGTGCAGAATGTTTTTCACTTAAAACTTTATAGGATGGTGAAAAACTTCGACTTTAATATTATTATAAAGAGAACGGTTCACATAATCATTTCTAGCCTTTAAATAAAATATATTTTCTTTATTATTTTACTTCAACTCCTTTCTTCTTTAAAGGTACCTCGTTAAACTCGTTATTATTAACAGAAAATGTCTTATAATAGATATTATGACTTCGCGCGAAATATATAGTCATCTTGATATTAAGGAAACTAAATGAATCTATGGAAAGTTAAACCCATCAGAAATAAGAAATAAAGGCAGTCTTAGTAATACATTAGAAACGATTTTATCTATAACCATTGTTTTGTTAATATTTTCGAAAATATCGTACAACTTAATCTCCAATAAATAACGTTTTATTTTAATCTTTTGCAAATTGTTTCTTATATTTTACTTTAAATCTTATTATAAGCTTCTTACCTCGCCTTTTTTACGCCTTAAATTGATTACTAACCACTTTCGTTTTAAATTTTACTCTTTTGAACAGATCATTCGTTGTTCAAGTTTCGAACTTCACTCTTTTAAATTTTCGTTTCTCATTTAAGTTGCAAATTTCATGTTTTGGATTTACCATTTATCATTCATATTCCAATTAATTTATACTTCAATTATATATACCTAAGCTAGCCTTTAATCAGAAAAAAATAAAAACGAGGCAGTCAGTTGATGCGGAAGTAGGAAGGGGACGGGAGGGGAGGGCAGTATTTTTGCTTTCGTAGTCGTCGTTAACTTTATCGTCATTGCTATTGTTATTGTTGTCGCCGCCAATGTCGCCACCCTGAGGAGAGCTAAGCATTCTTCGAGCCCTAGGCTATATGTTTTTGGGTTAAGGGCTATAGGAAGGGTCGCTTTCTTTATGACTCTTAGCGAAAACGTCGTCGAATTTACTTACGTAATAAGAGCGCAAGCCCACACATCATGCGGTGATGATGTTAACGGTCTTTATAGGCTACCTATTGATTCTAGGAGAGAAGAACACCTAAACCTCAAATTACGTAATAAAAAATGAAACAACTTACTGTTAATAAAGTGTGTTCGTAAAAAGGCGTCCGCAAATAACATTAGTATCACCGGAACTGACGTACATTTGTTACCGTTCCATCGTAAAGTTAATAACACATGAATACGCCTATGTTTTAATGATACTTGTTCAACAACTTCCCAGCGGCGGTGAAAACAACGTAAGGCAAGTAAAACGTAGCCATAAAACGGTTTAAGGAGTTCAACTTAGCCCAACAAGCCAACTACTTTCGCGTTAAAACAGCCGCTGGACGTACATGACCGAAACGCGCTTTTAAACGATCTACACATCTCGACCTCGTTTATGCCAAAGTTAATATATATTACGATTCGAAAGTAAAATATTATGTACCCCGTTACAACTAATTTGAAATACATGTACGAGTTTTAACGGGCTTGATGGGTATCAGCGGGCTCTTTACTCGGAACGAAAACGTAAGATTTATAACCTTATATTCTTATTGTTACTGTTATTCCTACTCCTACTCATTTTACTCCTACTACTGTTATTTTAATATGGTGACAGAAGAGGGCAGTGAATTATACAAGTGGCTGGAAGTGGATATGAAAGGGAACATGGTGGTAAAAGGGCTAAGGGGGGCACTGGTAGTAGCTTATATGGGACCAGAGGCGGCGGCAGCCACAGAAAAACGTACGATTTACCACGTTATACAACGCCTTTTGTTGCGTAATACGCGAAACGAAATAATATATGATATATTTTACACTTGTTAATGAGGCGCTAAAACATAGTATAATCAATTAAGAATTTATTTTAAAGTGGTTACGCGTTATTGAAGGAAAAAATAATGATTTTTTTTTCCAAAACCAATGGCTATATACCACTTTATACCAACTCCACAATATGTAATATCGAAAATCACCCCTTGCTAAAATTCGTTAACCTTTCAAAAAATAATAATACATACATTATACTATTGTAACTAAATAACCCACCATTTCTATTGAATTATAAACGTAAGACTCTTCGTACAAAATAAAAATTTGCCGGTATAGATATTGTTGGAATAGTAGTAATTGCATTGCAGCAAGTCAACTTTACTTACAGTAAAGTTCATTATACTAACTGCAAGTTAAGTGTATTTTTTTGTATGTGCCTATTGTATTAGCTATAAGTTAAGTACAGTATTCTCCCACTTTATACTAGGGCTCTAGCTAAGAAATTAGCCACACAAATTGCTACTCAGATTTGCTAGCGGTCGGCCAAACCTAAAATAATACATCTACCACTTGAGCACGTAATACTACTGTTACTTCGACTAATTGAATCGACAACGTTGTAAAGTCTAAAGCCCTACCAATACTGATCAATGCTTATAAGATTAAGCACAGATAATCTAATTAAAAGAAGAAACTACTTTCCAGTTACCCTTTACATTAATAATGGCGGCTAGAGTAAAGGTATTATTTTTTTCGAAGGGCTTTTATTACTGTGTCAATATCTACGGTAGTACGTAAAGAAAACCTTTAAGCTACGCCGGTTTCGATGGAAATTTAGAGGTAGCGACGGTATTGTCATTAAAAACACCAAGAAATCTTTACGTCTTTTTTTAAAAAATGTTGTGATTAACTATGAGAAATCGGAAATCGGCAAGTTGGCAAACGGATAAATTAGAACTACTACCGATATTACTACTGCAAAAACGACTAAGTCTTATCGCTTACAACGTTTAACTTTCGTCCTCTACCTACAAAAACAAACGACCTTCAACTTTACCTTTTACACTAAACCTTTCCCCCTAATCTACTCTTTTTACTTCCACTACGATAATTTAATCGTTAAGATCGCCACCTTCAGCGAAAATACGAAAAATAGTCCCTTAAGCTAAGTCACCAAGTTTCTACGCGACTTTACGCCAAAATATCAAGTCTCTTATCTACTGGGCACTACTTAAGCTTAAACATTAAGATATTACCCACCTAAAAGCTATAAAAAGGGATTAAAGCCCTCGGATCCTTCTTTTTAAAGTAGTATGATAAAGACCTTTAAGGATCAGATGTCGACGAGGACTTAATCTAACAGCACTTGGTTAACTATGTTGACCACTTTATTGTTAAGTAAAACCGAGGCGAGAAACATGATCGCGGCGACCGCGCCTTTCGAAAATATTGTAAGTTCTTCGAAGACTATATTATTAACATGTCAAAGAAGATTTACAAAGCCTACAAGTTTAGACTAAAGGTAGAACTTCAATGACGAGGGATTTACGTATCAGAAAAGGGTTTCACCAAACTAGTAAAAACTTACTTTAAATTGGCCTAACTCAAAAAGATGCCCTTAAGTCTTACTTCGTAAAGTAAAAAGTATTAAAAAAACCTTAGCACTCTTACATGCCTTTTAGGGAACCTCTCCTTTACCCTCAACTAAGTTCAGCCTCTTTGCATGCTAACGATAAAGAACCTGTCAACTTACACGACAGTCTAACACTTTTCACGTGACAACGCAGAGTATATATTAAGCGGTAGCAGAACTCGTAAAGCAGTAACCGGCAACACGGCCATAAGAATTGACGTTAAAGAGCTTCACCTGCTAATTAAACAAGATCATCAACTCTTTCACAACCTTTAAGTCCTCATTACCCCCCAGCCCATTAATCAAAATCGCTAAGCCCCTCAAACACCTTCTAACGGCAGGTTTATCTACATGAATGAGCCCATTATAGATTCTACCATGAAACTATACCCTTTAGGTCAGACAACTGGCAATTACCTTTAAAACCGCGCGTCGAAATCTTGAAAACTTAAATTTCCAGGAAATACTAATAAAGACTAGGATAATTATCACAACCTGATCCCAAAACCTATCGAAACGGTTAACATTATTTAAAAACTCCGTACATACTTCGACAAGACTTAAAATAATAGGAAAAGTATGTTGAAAAGCTTTATAACCTTTTTGATACAAAGATAATACCCATTTTAAACATTTGTAAATGAATGGAGGTTACCCCTATTTGGGTTTTACTCACTATTCCCTAAAATTCTCATAAAGAAAGTTAAGGACTACTACCTAACATTCCTAACTTGAACAACCATCTTTTACGAAATTTAAGATAGTACAAAAATCTACTTCGAACACAACATCCACCTGACCCAATACTATACGAACTGAGCTACTATGAGGTAAACTATGATAATGATAAAAAAAAAAGGGAGTAGGAAATACGAATAAACTTATGAAATCAGATACTGAACAAATTAATATTATATCAAAAAGTAATAGAGAAAGCTCACGTTAACGAAGCCACACTTCTCGAGTAGGTACAGGCAGCTATCACGGGCGTTAACGAGTATAAATACGCCTTACAATTCTCAAATACTATATATGAAGGCTTTTTTAACCAGTTACGCTACTAAATTACAACTGTAATGACACGTACACTAAATTCACTTAATATGTACCATTAAGACAGCGATTTCTCTAACTTAAATAAAAAAACCGTATGGTAATTAATTACGTCAACTACAAGTACAGCTAAAGGTACTATCAACTCCTGAAATCCAGTCAAACGACCTCAAACTAAAGGTAATAACCACGTTAACGTCAAAAAATCCAAAGTTTAAGCGGACCTGCTAACCGTAAAAATTATGATCGTAATAGTGGTAAAAAATATTGGATCTATCGAAAGTCTAGCGATTAGTTAACTCGTTATATCCCAGACGAACTTAACAATAAAAAGGTAATATATCATATTCAATACGCTACTACTTTCAAAAAAAAACTAATTAGATTGCATCTCAAATTTTGAAGGTAGAAAGACAATTATCAATAATGATTCCTCTTATCAAATTAAGTGGTATAAAGCCACTACTCTTAACGCGGTTTAATCACTAACCAACCACGGCTTTCTATAATCTTTAAGATGGTAAAAACTCTTATTTCTGTCTTAACAGACCCCCGAACCCCTTATACACCTTTAACCTCCGCGATCGTTACGCGGATCACGTATTTTAAGGTATCATACCAAACACAGTAGCAACAAAATACTTAATAAAACGCTATTCGTAATGGGTAAAATTACGGAGGTAAGCACTACGGTTACTACGATCAATCGTCACGATATTGGTAAAGTTAAGGTTAACTTTAAATCAGATCAAAAACGATCGATACTAAGGATAACGGTAATTTAAACTATTATTAGGTTGATTACGTTTCATATCTTTAATTCCCTTACATATTTCTTTCTTTGTTTAAAAAACATAAAAACCCTCGGTATCAAAGTTAACGTTAACGCCGACGAACTGATTAAAAACGGCCAAAGTTTTCCCTTCACCTTTAAATAGGGGCACTTATAATTTAATCTTTAAAACCCAAAGCCAGTGGTATTAAATTAAGTGAATCCAAAAATACGCAAACTATACCGGCGTTTCAATTACCCAGTCGATAACAGTCTATACAAAGTTATGCAGTCCGTAAGGCATAAAGATATGGAATACTCTACCGTAAAAGCTGTTGAGAATCTTTTCCACCAATGCCAAATACATGTCTAAACCCCCCAAAAATTCAAATTTACACTAAAATACGACAAGGAATTTAACTATAACGTCTTTGTTAACATATTTTACCCACATAATACATAGTTTCACCGAATGTATCATATCCTTATACTGAAGATTAGAAGTTTCAAGAATCCGGATACACGCTATTAAATAGCGGTAAAGGGCATAAACGGTTTTATGGGCTCTGACGGCTTAATACCAAAGCTACTAGTTTTTATAGAGTATCCACGTCTAACGAGTGAATCTCCACCATTAAAAAGTACACAGAAACGAACTGCGGCCAACGGTAAAACATGAAAAAACTACGGAAGGAATCGGCACGTTGCCAAATTAATAACACCCTTAACTCCAGGAACAGCCCTCTGACTTTCAAAGTACTTGCTTGATCATTACAAAAGAAAGATTTCGTATAATGGAAGCCGAGAAAATGGGAAAGGCTATATAAGATCTTAAATATAGACAACTCTAAAGTGATTATTAGAAATGCTAGCAGCCCTATAACGTTTCATACCACCTAGGTTAAACCCTATATTAAGGTAACTAACGATAAAAATACTCAAACCAAACGACCGAATTAATACAAACCTCCTCTTCCTGTAATCTATAAGCCGATAAAACTCCGCGACGCAAACGATCCCCCCAAAAACGAGATGTTGAAAAGAAGAAATACATACTAAACCGTATTTATAATACAATTTAGGTAAGTAGAAAAAAGAATGACAACGAAAATTTAACAATAAAGCTCCGAGAATAGGGTATTATAAAAACCTCGGGTAAACCCTTTGAGGAAATCAATAAAATCGAGATTAACAGCATATTAATTGAAGCAGTTGAATAATTTATACCGAAAGCAAATTTTAACTTTTAAAACTTAAATATCACGATCTTTTAGTCAAGGATTGTCTACGAGGTTAAAGGTAAATCCACAGGGCGGCCGTATGAAAAGTCATGTTTAATCGTTCAATAATACGATTATAAAGTCAAAAACTCGATCTTTACGTAATCGCCAACAATTTAAGAAATCAATTAGAGTTTGATAATTACCTCAATAGTAAGTTTATTAGTGAAAATGAAATGTAATTTTACACTCAGTAGCTGAACTATACCGTAAATATACAAGTATAATTCGAAATCAACTAACAGCATATTGTCTTATTAAAATTATCACATAAACTACGTTTTATTTACCTTTAAGAGACAGTAATACTATATATTAAGCCATTATATGAACTAGTTGAAGTGAACGTTCACTGATGACCAATTCTTTTCAATATGTAATTTGTATTTACTAATATCTTAAAAGAAAGACGTTGGCTTGGTAAGTATATGAAAGTAAGGGTCTAATACGTACCCGTAAAGGCAATAGTGGAAGAAGTAAGGTATATTGAAATAAAATATAGATGAGTTCAGATGAAGCATGCAGAGAGTGCACGCCTCAGTTGATTTCTTATAAGCTCTCACCCAGATCTTACTACTCTGGAACGCCCCTTCTAGACCATACTACGCATAATGCACTCTGGAAGTGCAATTTGCAGCGTGACACGTTAACGTGTACGCTGTAGGAGTGCACTTTGCAGCGTGATACACTGTCACCTAAATATACTAAATTTAGTGATATACCATAATATTCACAGTATACAAATTAAAGATCCCCTTTTCGTTGAAAAGGATGATTTTATAACATCAAAAAAACCAACGATTAAGGATTTTAGATTTTGATTTTCAAACCGGTTACAACTTTGGCAAAAAAAAATCAATTTAACTTTAACGGGTTGTTAATTCGTATATTGAATATTAATTCCGCACTTAACTTTCGCCGAAAGGGTTCAATCTATATCTTAACTACGATCGAAGAATATAACGTCATAAAGTTCTAACGGTACTTGAAATAACGTACTAGTAACAGCTATATTACTATCTTATACCAATTAAAGGCCTCTAATGATTTATCAATTACGGTACACACTCAAAACCTAATGAATAAAGACTTTAACCAGTTAAATAAAAGGTTGAAATAACAAATACGAAACCAGAACCGAGGGATCAATATAGTTTCGATAGATCCATCGAAGGGTGAGTGAATAATCTTTATGTAAGGATCGTTTGCAAAAAACACTAACTTATCTTTACAAATCGACTTCATAATAAAGTTCGTCAATAAAAACAAGTGGAAGTACCAATTTAATATTATTTATAATTTAATTCATCAGATTTTCGTCAAATACAGAAGGATTACACGAAGTGTATTAGCTTTGGATGTTTACGGCATAATGACAGACTTTAATGTAGGGACAATACTATAAAAAACCCACAACGTTAATATCAAACAACTTAAAATCCCCTTTGTTCCGGTAGGAATTTCAATCGATTCGAAAAGCCTATTTGAATACCTTTAAAAACTCAGAATCACTAACGAAAAATGCCTAATAATCGACGTAATGGCACTCCGCGAAGCCTACAAAGCCTGGGAAATTAAGTAATTTCGGTGGATTTATGGGAAATGAAATCCTACTAATGTTATGAAGAATGTATCGCTGAACAAAGCCCTTGAGAGGTTCATAAACAGTAACATGCTAACCATACGTATCGAGGGATACGTTAAAAGGCCGCCTGGTAAGACCAAATCATGTGGCGACGGTTAAGAATATGTTAGTGAACTGAATAACTGCCAGGAGATGAACGATGGCGACTATTTTTACTAGCACGGCTAAATTGAAAGCTTACAAAAGCTTGTAATGAAATCTTTTTATAAAAATCAATAAAGTCGAACCTTGGAGTGATGAACCAATCGACGGCATTTATGGACAATTTAAATATAAATGGATAAAACTCTTTATATATGTCAATTGGAATTAATATTGGTCTAACCAGTTAATGAGGTCGCAATTCAACGCTTACCGGAAAGTATTAGTCAATTACACTAGCGTACACACACAAACTAAGAAGCTACCAGTGTTGAAATAGTAGTAATTATAATATAATAGGTCAAGTTTAATTAAAGTAAAATTAACTAAACTGACTACAAGTTAAGTGTATTATTATGTGTATGCCTATTGTATTGGCTGTGGGTTAAGTATAGTAAGCGTCCACTGTACAATAGTGCACGGGTCAATAAATTAAATCACAGTCAATAAATATATTTATATTTGTACTATCAACTATTGACACACCTATATACATTTTACAAAACTCGGTCTCATATGATCTACAATATGCAAAAAAAAAAAAAAAACTATACAAGCTCATTAAATAGAGTGTTTACTACAATTAAATTTGAAACATGCAAAATATTTATTGATTCATCCTAATGAAGCGGTTTTTTACACATAAAAACCTTGATTTATGATGGTAAAAATGATATATCCGTAGTTCACGATCCCATCCTAATACCGAAAACATCGTTAAAATTCTATTGAATAATTGGATTTCGTACCATTTTCATTGTTTTAATATAATTTGATCATTTTTAAAGTAAATATATTAATAACAAGTGTACTTATCATACACGAATAATCCTCGAAACATAATAATATTAAATAGATAGCTGGAATTCAACAACATTATTTAATCATTTTACCAACTTTCAATATATTATATCTTCATGTGTAACAGTGTCAATATCAACATCAACAAAATGGTACGTTTTGGAGAACAAAATACGCTCTTTTTCTCATTACTTATACCTTAATATATATTTATGAATACGTATTTAAATTTAATTACCATCATTCTTACAAGCACCTAACATTCTACTACCTTTAAATTGGTGTTAAATTTATAGAAGATTAGATCCAACTATCCAAGAAAATATTAGTCCAAAAATTTATAAAACTCCATTCATTATTATAGTCATTCTTTTAAGAATTGAATAGTGTAAAAATGCATTGCTGAATTAAATTTCTAAATTAAGAATATTTTTTTAGGTAAATAGAATATCATAAACTTTTGTAATGAAAATATTAGTTGTACTATAAAATTTGATTGAATCTATATCATATTTAAAAATACATTGGGAAATGATAGTGGAATATTGTCATAATCAACTGGTTTATATGGTGATATTAAACCGCCCGATAGGTATATGGTTTATATATAAGTTAGGAGTAAAATCAATTTTATCATGAAAGTAAATTCTCACTCATGAGATTTATTACCACAACAATCAATTAATAAAATTGATGCCACTATTACTCTATTTTCTAGTAAATTAAATATTTATAGAATTCTATATTGACTATTTAAACAAAATACCACGTTAACGGTAAATATATTCGTATCTTACAAGTGTTAAAATGGTGCAAATAATCGTAAAATATTTCAAATTCATCATGAAATGGAGGTAATAATAATTTTACCATCAGAAAAAAATCATTTATTTGCAAAGAACCAACTTTTTTCACTAATATTTCAAGAATTGAAATTTCATTACCAAGGTCTTTTTCCATCGTATTATAATATAGTAAGAACAACCTCCAACAGACACCTAGTTAAAACAATAGGTGGTTTAATTGTTCAAAATATTTATTTCGTGCATATACTACAACAACTAAATAAATACGTGATTTGAAAATATTTTGAATTTTTATACGGGTATCTATCAGTTAATTTGTATAAAATATCGTTTTCATTTAAATTGTATAGCTCGTTTAACCCCGTATATTGGAATATTCTTTCCGATAATTAGATAACTATTGGTAGGCCTTAGACGTTGCAACGTTGTCGATTCGATTAGTTGAAGTAACAGTAGTATTGCAGTAGTCAGATGGTGGATGTATTGTTTTAGGTTTGGCAGACCGCTAGCCGGTTTTCACTGTAATTTGTATGGCCAATTGTTTGGCCCGTGCCCTTGAGTGAAGTGCAGCGTACTGCACTCGACTTACACTTAATGCAATAAGTCCATGCAAAGAAATATACTTGCAGTACAGTTAACTTTACTGTAAGTAAAGTTGACCTACTGTATTTCATGTAATACTATTCCAATATTGGCGGCTTTTTAGTTTGTTTGCGTACGTTATTGTGGTTAACCAATCTATTCCGGTTAGTGTTAAATAACGGCCTATATCCCCTGTCAATTTCAATTGACTTTTATACTCGATTGCACCGAATTGTATGAAAATTGCCCTTATTTGACTTTAATTGCTCCGCTGTTCCGAGGTTCTAGTTTATTAACTCTTATAACAAGTTTTTCTGCCACAGACTTTTGCAAGCCTCTATTTTAATTGTGCTACTTAAATAGATTTCCATTATTAATCCCCTGGTAGTCTTTCAATCTGAAAGCATATCTTTGTCCGTCATTATATGATTTAGGCTTTCTGGGCAGCCTGTTAACGTAGCCTTCAATGCGTATAGTCAGCCTATTGCTGTCCATAAATCTTTCCAAGGCCTTGTTTGGTAATACCTTTATCATGGCGTCAGTAGGATTGTCCTTGGCATCGATCCATCGGAACTCCTTAATCTCTCTTCCTTTTTAGGCTTTATGAAGTACCATTACATCGATCATTAGGCGTTTTTCGCTGGTGGTTCCGAACTTTAAAAGATATTCGAAAAGGTTCTTTCAATCCATAAAAAATATTACTGGGATAAGAAAAATCTTTAACCACCTCATAATAAGGTTAAGGATAATCTACAATATCATATTTTTATTTAATCCCGCTATTATTCCGTAAATTTCTTATGTCAATACGTTTCGTGAAATCTTTCTATACTTGACGGAGACTTAGTAAATTAGATTGCCGATAATACTAAACTAATCTTCCCGTCTCTCCTCGTTAATAAGGGTTATCAGGAAGCGGATTTATAAAAATAATTCGGTGTTATTTGTAAAAGACCCGTCCGTAAAAATTATTAACTTGGGCTTCAACTAGTCGTTTGGAACCATATTGATTCCGCGGTATAAGTTCCGCATTTTTCACTCGAGCCTTTTATTTAGCGGATTAAAGTTCTTATTCGTTAGCTTTTATGCGCGCGCTGCGATAGAGAGGTCGTAAGACGCTTCCGGTCGATATGGGGGAGTAATATAACTGTCTAAAACACGTTGTTCTAAGTACCATTGATTTTAGACCTCATTCGTCTTATTAATTGTAGTAAAAACAGCGTTCTGACCATTTTGGAGAAAGTCTAGGCCGGTATTAATATTAAATTTGCGAATTAACGATTGATTAAAGTTAAGTCAACTTCTTTCCGTCAACGTCGTTACGGGATTACAATTTCAAAATTTGAAATTTTGAATTCTTTATAGTTTCAATGTTATAAAGCTAGCCGTTCCCACGAAAAAGATATAGTTAATTTGCATAATTACTAGGCTAAAGTCCCTATTTTGTGTTACTAGTAAATACGGATTGTATATTGAAAACTTTATCGTTAGCTGTGATTTAAAGTACAATTACTAGGTTAGGAACTAGTGAACACCTACTTTAGCGAATTCATATAATAACTTGATATAACGTATTACCGTATTTAAAATGTATATAATATGGTGTTCCTATAACAGTTTTAGTAATACGATTCGTTGTAAATCCATTGCTGATTACGTGTAAGCTCACATTATATTACGGCTATTAAGCGTAAACTTACCTTTAGTTTTAGTTAGTAAACTTGTTATGAAAGCAATTATTAATTGTTAGCTGATCTTTTAAATAGTTTACAACTATTTAAGAATTTAGTCCTTGCCTTTATTATTGTATTTATAAGCGATTAGACGTTATTTTTCGTACGGCCGCCCCGTGGTTTTGCCCTTAACCTTGTACATAATCCTCAACTTAAAGATCGTGATATTTAGGTCTTAAAGGTTGAAATCGGGTTTCGACACGAATTGTATAACCTTTCGAGTTAGCAGGCCGTTAATTTCGTTTCTGTCGATTTCCTTAAAAAGTTTGCTGGAGGTTTTAATAACATCTTATACCTGAAGCTTTAGTGTTAAATCTTTGTTATCCTTTTCTTTCCTACTTACCCAAGCAGTATTGAAAATGCGACCCGGTGTATATTTCTTCTCCTTAACTTTTTTTTTGTTTAGAGGTTTTTTGTGCCGGCTTTATTTTATCGGCTTGTCAATAACATGTGGAGCAGGTTCCTGCTGGCTTGGTCGCTTAGTTTAAAGGTCTTTATCGTTAGTAGCTCTAATGTAAGGCTTAACTTTGGAAATTCAGAAGGATATAGAATCTTTAGCAATTTTAATAACTACTTTAGAGTTTACGATATTTAATATTTTATACGGGCTCTCTTATTTACCCGGCTTCCGCTAAATGATAACTTCACTTTATAGTGGCAAATAAAGTACGTAGATTTTTATAAGGCCGTTTCTAGTGTTAAGGGCCTTATTAACTTGGCGGCGTGCTGATTCTCCTCTTAACTCTCTTAAAGCTTTATTATAGGCCGCAACACGTTTCTAAGTACTTACTGAAGGCAGAGATTTACTTATTAGGCGTAGATACGCTCTAAAGACCAGTAACGTTGACACTAAGCCGTTAGGGATCATAGTATCGTTTAAGCCTTTTACTTCCATTTATAGGCATGTCTCTGGATCCGTAAAGCTTTTAATTTTTAATGTAAGGATATTGTATATTCGGCGAAACATGGCGTATGTTTTTTTAACCTTTCCAATAATTTAATAGGCCTTTATAAACACCTATTTGTACTGAATACCCATTATTTTGTTATTTTCCTGAAACTCTATCGCCGCAAAGTTAGTGTCGACATCGTGAACGACAACGTTAGGTAGGCCTAAGTACGTATTAATTCATAGCATTTTTTTAGCGTTTTCCACGTATCTTTTGCCGAAAGGAACTTTAGGAAATTTGCCCCGTGAAAAGAGATTGCGAAGTCAACAGCATAAAGAATAAGCGTATTATCTAAGTAAAACATATTAATAAAGATATCGTAGTTAAAATACTTGTCGTTTTTCAGTATAAACTTAAATTTCCGTGGGGTTTACGCGTACGTTTGTCAATGGTAGTAAAGTTTTTCAATAACTTTTAGGGCAGAATATTTTATGTCTTCATGCCTTACAGATTGTAGGACTTTGTACAACCTGTTAACGGATAGATAGGTAGAGTATTACTGTAATTGAGCTATTTTCGACTTTTTCAGGTTTAATACCATTATTTACGGACCTTCAAAATAAAACTATAGGTGCCACCATTTAAGGGCGAGTGAAAACCTTTGGCCGTTTTTGAAAAGTTCGTTTATGTTAACATTAACATTAACGCTAAAGGTCTTTTTATCCTTTAAATAAAGTAGAAAATATGGAGGGAACTAAAGGATGTAAAACGTAATTACGCCTATAATAGTTTAAATTACCGATATCCATAATGATGATAACTGTTCTCTTGGGTTAAAACCAACGTTGGTTTTGTTAACATCCTACATATTGATTTTAGTAGTTATAGTATTATCCCTTCGTAGTGTTACCTACTGAGAATAGTGTTTTTTTCGAATACCTTGTTGCCTTTATATGTAGCATAATATCTTCAAACGTGTAATTTGGGTAGTGATCACAAAGGTAAAACTGTATAAGGGATTAGGGGGTTAATTAGGACAAAGGTAGGGGTTTTTACCACCTAAAATGTACAGGAAAGCGTGGTAAACTAGTTATTACACCATACTAGAAATAGTATCTTCGTGTTATTTAATTTATTTGGAGGTGTTAGCGGCGTTAATTGGCTTTATTAGCATTAACGTAGTTGTTATCTTTACTTTAAGGCCGAGGTTGATAGGCTAAATTTTAGGCGTTATAGGCGCCCGTACTTACGGTCGAAGTAGTTAACCACTGTAAAGTCTTCTTTATTCTCTTTAATAAACTTGCTAGCTTAGGAATATATATTAAGCTAGTTTGGTATACGTGTTATTCCTGTGGTAAAAGAAAATCATAACTGGTTAAAAAAGCTTTTGCAGGTGGTTTCTGGGCGTTATAAGGTGTATTCGAATTCTTTAATGCTAGTAACTGTTGTCTGTACCTGTTCACGAAGTGTGGCTTTGCTAGCGTAGACTTTTACCATTTTTTTTTTTTTGGAATAACATTAGCTTATTAAGCATTTAATTAAAAACATACATTGGTGTTTCCTCTTCATTCTCTATTTAATATTATTATAGTTTACTGCGTAGTTACCTAGTTTGTATGGTATTACGCGAGGTGGACGTCGTATTCGAAGTGGCTTTTTATGTTATCGTAAATTTCGCGAAACGTCGTAGCTTTAGTAAGGAAAGTTAGATAATAGTTACTGGTGTACCCTATAAGGATTTCAGGGAATAGTAAGTCAAAACCTAAAGATGAAAACTTTATCTATTTGTAAATGTTTAAAAAGGGTAACGTCTTGGGGTTAAAAAGGTTATAGGGCTTTCAGTCTTACCTTTCTGTATCGTTTTAAATCTTGGCGAATTTTGTAAGCAGCTTGTAGTTAATATTAATCATCCTGACAGGTTTCGGGAGAAACTAACGATAGTTACTCTAGCCTTAAGTGGTATTTTCTAATAGATTAAGCCTTAAAGATTTTAAGATAAGGTATTAAGGATAATTACTAATCGCCTGGCCCAAGGGGTAAAATCTTATGATAAGCCCTATAGTATGTTTTCGCGCATAGCCGAACGTAAACGGGAATGGTTCTTAGGGGGTTTGGCGACTAAATCACTAAGGGGTGTAGAGTATTCAAAGGTATTGGGAGGCCTTACGATATTACCTAATTAACTGGTGTAGAGCGCTAACGTTAATATCTCTATCCGCGTGGGTGGCCCTTAATTTACGTACTGAGCCGCCGTTAAAGGCGTATTCCGCGTTATTACATAGTGGTGTTGAATTATCGAGTAAGTTAACAGGTTTCTTATCGCTAGCGAGTAAAGAAGTTTAAATTATCTAAGGGTAAAGCGAAGGTCCTTTAAAACGTATATGTAGGCGTTAAAGTTCCCTAACCTCTTTTACTTTTCTTTAAAGATTTTAAAAATTAGGGTTTGGGTTTTTTTTTCTAGTTAGGCTAACTCGAAAAGGGTCTTTACCCGCTTAATAAAGCTTTACTTTAGCACGTGGATCCTTTGGCGCTCGAATTTAGTCTTTCATTTGAACCCAACGGTTTATTAAACTACCTTTTATACAAAAATGATCCAATCATCGAAAAACTCGCAATACTTGCGAAAAGAACTGTTAGTGTTTTTACCGCCGTTATATTTTAAAATGAAACAGTCAACGAAGTTGGTCATGTGTTTTTCGGTTCATTTCTCATCAACGTTGTGCCTTTAAAGGTCGTAGTCATACTACTTAGTGAAAATTTATCCGAGGGCTTTTTCTTTTTCTATAAATGCTTAACTTGGAGTCATTTTGATGGTTTTAGCTTTTGGAGGACGTGTAGAACGTGTAAAGCGAAGGATATGGTGATCTTTAGGTGAAGGGACTTGGTGTTTTGACATGAAATCGCGTGGAAAATTGGTGACTTAACAACTTGGTGGATTAGTGTAAGGTTGCGTAACGTGGCTTTCTTAACGTGACTTGGTGTTTTCGCTTAAATCAGTGAGCTTGACTATTAAGGTAATGTAGGAACTGAAAAGAGTAAAGTAAGCGTAAAGGGTTAATGTAAAGGGTAAAGTCGGAGGTTGTTGTTGGTTGTGGAGCTTGTGGGTGGAGGGCGAAGTTTATTTGTTGTTTTGGCCATGGGATTTAGTCGTTTTGCTTGTAGTAGTAGCGCCCGCAGTAGTACTAACTTATCTGTTTGCCAACTTGCTGTACTTTGAGACTTCTAATAGTTAATCTCAACATCTTCAAAAAGGATTACTAAAGATTTATTAATGTTTTTAGTAGCGATACCGTCGTTACCTTTAGAATGCTATAAAAATCGACACAGCTTAGAATTTTTTTCTACTTACTGCCGTGAAAACTAACGTAGCAGTAAAGGCCCTTCGTAAGAATCTTTCCTATACACTAGCCTCTGTTGTTAACGTAAAGCGTAATCGGAAAGTAACTTCTTCTTCTACCTAGCCAATCTGTGTTTAATCTATTAAGCACTAATCAGTGTTAGTAGGCCTTAGACGTTGTAACGTTGTCAATTCAATCGGTCGAAGTAATAGTAATATTGCAGTAGTCAGATGGTGGATGTATTGTTCTATGTTTGGCAGACTGCTAGCCGGTCTGCACTGTAATTTGTATAGTCAATTGCCTGGCCCATACACTAGGGTGAAGTGCAGCGTACTGCACTCGACTTACACCCTATGCCGTAAGTCCGCACAAAGCAATACACTTGTAGTACGGTCAACTTTACGGTAAGTAAAGTTGATATACTATACTGCATATAATACTATTCCAACAATAACCATTTGATGCAGATTGAACGATTTTTATTACCATTATATAACGATTCTAAGCTCTACCTAATTAGCTCATCACTATAATAGTATAGTATTTTGCTTCACATCTAGTAGTGTTCACTTTTCCTATCTTTATATCCAATCACATTTACATGAACTTTATTATCTTTTGTATATGATAGTTAGAATTGTTATGAAAACGGTTCGCAATACGTATCTAATTCAGTCTTAATTTGTATTTTGTTCTTGTTTTGATTCCGGTTTAGCTTTCTATTTTAGTATGCAAATTTTGATGTGGTTTAGAAATTTTTTCCTTTCACGCCTAAAATATCCGTAAAGAAAAACCTACTTATAGTGTCCATATTCATTTGTAAAGGAATAAAAACACTTCAAAATTCTTCAGTTGATTTTTTTAATTACCATTAATATTTGACGGTTTTAATTATATTAAATAACGTTGCTATTGCTCTAGTCATTATAGTCGTCAATTTCATCCCCACTGTTGCCGTTTACTTTGTTACCGATTTCAATTTTGAAACCGTTACGATGCAGGATTTCGTGTCGTTCACTAACTTTATCCGTTTTTTGTGTTAAAAGGTAATTTATTTTTAAGAGGTTTTACCTTATAATCTATAATTCCACGGTCATATTATATAAAATGAATTTCAAATACCTTGAGTGGGATTTTATACCATCATTTTATCCGTTAACAAATACTTTAATCATTGTATCTGCAATATTGAAACGTGAAACTACTATTCTATATTCGAATAAACAAAACTCATACAAGTTATCCTATTAGCACTGGTTATCCTTGTACCTACTGTATTGTCCTAATAATTTTAAAATGTAACAGAAAATATTTAAGTAATTATTAGCTCGTATTTTTCTAGTGTTGTTCGTGATTATATAAGTCTTATCGTATCGATCATAGTTTTTCACTTTATTTACATATTACTTTACCTACTCCTACATCGATTTCATTAACGTTACTCACATTTCCATTGTTTTATAAGATTAGTTTTAAGTAACCTACTGCTGAACATGTAAAATTACTCGTTATAACCTTAATATGTTCAAATATGTAGAACTGTTGAGAATTGGGGAGTTTTAAAATCTAGATAATATATGATATTTAAATTCGCCTTATTCAACAACCGGGGTTTCTATAGATTACTTCTAAAAAATTTGAAGTTCTTTACCTTCAACTAAAAGTTTCAATTAATTAGTTTGTATTCTACATAATCCAGTTGTTAAAACGTTGTTCAATCCAGTATTCCAACAAGTAGTAAAATTTTATTAAAAGTATTACATGAAATAAAATAATATATGGGAGAATCGATCTCATAATTTAGTGTACCAAATTCAAGTTCATGAATTTTAAGCCGTTTATATAAGGTATCATATGTTTAAGTCAATTTGATAAATTGTTTATTAACTCTATTCATATTATTATCAATATTTTCAGGACCTTATATATTCTAATTGTTTCGTCTTATATTTGAGTTTATACGTTGGTTGAAAGCTATTCGCTTATCATAAAACTATATATCCAGTTCATTACTGTAACCCCGTTTACAACCTCTGACTCACTTCAGTCTACCCTCGAAGTTAATTCAAAAATAGTTATATTGTTGATAATGGTCAAAGAACTTATCATTACTATAAATATATCATTCATGAGGTTTAACAACTCCGTAGAGTGTAATAAATTTATAAGAAGTCCACTAACTATAAGAATAAGAACGATGTTCATTGAAATTTATTTCATTAATTAATACAGTTGTTCTAAATTTCAATTTTATTGAATTTACTGAAATATTGATTAAACGCTGTTCAAGTTAGAAATTCCATCGTCTCATCGATTTCCATCTAGTAGAAAAATTATTAAACTCGAGTACTATTGTGTTTCATGGTTTGATGGAAACTTGTATAATAATAAAACATTATAGTATGGGTAATATAATACAATTGTTTTATTATGTATACAATTAATTTTTCATCACATGATGTAATTATGGTTATCTTCATGAAGTTCAGTAATATAAATTAATACATAGCTCATTCGTTTTTAGATGCAAATTTAATTGTTTATTGAAGCATAATTCGACATCAAATTGATAACGCAGTTACTAATGTTATGATCAACTTGATAATCATGTGAATGCGTAGATATAATAGTAAATAGTCAATGGTTAATTTGATTCAATTAAAATACCGTTTTTTTTCTTCTGTATATTAAAGCTGTAATGTTATAATCCCTCATGCAGCAGATTATATAATTGCTCAATTGATTTTTTTCCGTTGAACGCATTAATAGTGTATTATTTTTTACTCCATAATTGATATTTGTCACATTTAAATTATATCAACTTTTTGTTAAATACTTTGGCAACGCGATATGTAATTCCTTTACTCTAGCTTCATTCAATATTGCTAAAACACTTATTTAAAATTGACCTATATAGAAACTCTCTTAATAACAAAAAGAATAACCGTTTATCTTGACTTGATCATGAACTTATAAACCCTTTTCCCGTTATTATATAGCTTGCCAAACTTTCTTCTCGGTTCATTTTTACTACTTGATAGTTCATAATTCGGATCTAGAGGTAAAGTATCTTTTCCAAATTCCATAGCCTCAACAAACGTAGTTACATTAAAAAAAGATAAATTTCTAAAGCTTTTAGAAACATATGATTTCGAAGAAATCCAAGTGACTACAGTATTTAATAGTAGTTATTTTACCTATATGAAGAAAAATTCTATTCATCAATTGAAGTATAAACCTCAAATTTAAGTTGATATACCGTTATAACCCGCCTTACCTTAATAATCGATTATAAATCGATGTTCAATTGATGGTTCGTTTGAAATAGATTAATAATAACCATATTTGAATATGAAAAATGTATACACATTTAACATACAGTACGGGATAAGTTTTAGTCCATTCAAATGAGGGCTTAGGTCAGCTAGCGATGTGCCTAACTTAGAATTAATATACAACGTTCATTCACAAAATATTTTTTCATTTCAACTGCAGTCATTCAAATCGACCATCGTACATACAACTAAAGGCGTAACATTACTGATTGATACATGAAAACCAAATTTACGTAAGCTAGGAAAAAAAAAAATAAAAAAAAAATCGACCTTTGTATAAAGACATCGAGGGAGTAGAAGAAATTTTACGAAGTGCTTGAATGAAACTGCGTCGGTTTTTATAGGAATGAAAAGAAAAATCTTTAGGACTACGTTGGTTATGACAGTAATTTAAAAGTAGCCACTATATTACTACAAAACATGTGAAGATATCATTCGGAATTCTATCTAGAAACTTAAAAGTTTATAATAAGTGATATAAATCTTACAAAAACAACTCTCTAATAATCAAAGTTCCCAAACACCTAATTACAAAATAACAAGTTTAGAATATTCAAAATGACCTAACGACAAATTATAAATGCCTATTTCACAAGGCGTAAAAACATTTAATCCTTGAGACGTATTAAGTCTTATCAACTGGGAAGTTAAAGACACATATGATGTCCAAGCCAATATATCAAGCGGTTTATTATCAAAAAGAAAATCAACAAAAACATATGACATAAAAACACCGCTAACGATTGAATCAAATATAACAAACCAAATTAAATTAAATGTTACGTAGTCAACTCTAACTTCAATAGGAAAAACAATGGTGCTAAAGCCTAGTTGAACTTCAGAGAGTTTTTCAGTAAATGAAATTTGTATATAGGGAAAGGGGCTGACAAAACTATCAATATGAAACTGAGGTCTAAAGTACTCAAACGAAAGAGTTACCTTCCTAAAAATGAGGATTTGATATATAATTCTTTAAGAATACGCGACTAAAAAGAAAGTATTTCAATAGCTTGCGCATGATAGAAAATTAATTGAAAAACATAATGCTTAACTTAAGCATAACTATCGTCTAAAGCAACGTTCGAAGGGTTCTATTCCAAAAATAAACTAAATACAAGTTTCGAATCCTCAAACGACAAATATTATACTTTCTCACGTTAATAATACAAATGAACCTATATACTGTAAATTTTGGAATAATATTATATGCAGTGTTGTAGGTCAACTTTACTTACACTAAAGTTAATCGTACTGCAAGTGTATTGTTTTGTGCGGTTTTACCGCATTGGATGTAAGTCGAGTGCAGTACGTTGCACTTGACACTAGGGTATGGGTCAAGCAATTGGTCATACAAATTACAGTGCAGACCGGCTAGCGGTCTGCAAATCCTAAAACAAAACATCCACCACATCACTAATATAATATTACTGTTACTTCGACCACGATTCGAATAGACAATGTTGTAACAATATAAAGACCTGCTAACACTAATTGGTTCTTATTGGGTCAACCACAGATTAGCTAAGTAGAAGAAGAAGTTATTTTCCGGTTACGCTTTATGGCTATAGTGCCTAGAGTAGAGGAAAGATTTTCGCGAAAGGCCTTTATTAGTATTGTGTTAGTATCATAACGGTAAAAAAACAGAGAAGACTTCTGGGTTATGTCAGTCTTATAACAGTAACCTAGAAGTTAGCAACAGTATCTCTATTGTAAATACTAAGAAATCTTTATTGATCCTCTTTTAAGGAAAACATTGAGATTAACTGTTAGAAGTTTTAAAGTTCGGCAAGTTGGAAAACAGCTAAGTTAGTACTACTGCGGGTTCCATTACTGTAATAAAAACAACTAAGTTCTACGGCCTATAACAATAAACAACTTTCGCTTTTTACTTACAACTTCTAATAACAAACAATCTTCGTCCTTACCATTTATACCAAACCTTTATCCCTACTTCACTCTTGTTACTTCCCCTATGCCAATTTAATTGTTAAGATCTCTATTCCGAGCGAAAACACTAAGAATCGCGAAGTTTCCACGCGACTTTACGCCAAAATACTAAGTCTCTACGCCCCAGATTATCAAGTCCTTCGTCTACTAAGTTTTACATCGCCCTGAATCTTAATATGGTACCTATCCCAGAGATTCAGAAAGGAATTGATGCTCTTGTAACTGCCTTTATTAAGTTTTATGACAAAAACCTTTGGGCGCTAGATGTCAATTAAGAATCAACGGAAAAAATCCACATTAACTTTATCAGCTATTATATTACTGAGTATAGTAATCTTGAAGACCATGATTACTATTTTAGCAACTTCCGTGACCTTTTTGGTGACTAGACCATTGATATATGGATTTCAGTTTAAAAAGGGGTTAAGTTAAGGGTTAACGTAGAACTTAAGCGGTAGGGACATTATATGTTACTATAGGGTACTATAAATCTGGTGTAAACACTTTTCGACTTATCTTAGCTTTAGGAACGCCTTTAGAAACTATATTTTAAAGAAAAGGGTGTCAAGTAATTTTACCTCCCTTACATACGATCTAGGGAAACTCTCCTATATCCTTAGCTAAGTTAGGCCTTTTTACGTGCGGGAGATAAGAATGTTGACCTGCTTGGTAGCCTAGCACTTTCACGTAACAGCGTGGAGTACGCCCTTAGCGGCGGCAGAGAATGTAAAGTAGCGGCCGCCTACGCGGCTAGAGGTATTAAAGCCAGCGCTGTACACTAGTCAATTGAGTAAGATTGTTAGGCTTTTTGGAACCTTTAAGTACCTATCACCCTTTAGCAACTTAATTGATAAGCTCCTTAAGACCTTTCAACTTTTAGATTTACCTACATATGCGTACCTATTACAGGTTTTACCACAAAACTTTATCTTTCGAGCTAGGCAACTGGTAATTACCTTTAATAACGTACCTTAAAAGCCTTAGGGCTTGAACTTCTAGGAAATACCTACCAAAACTAGGATGACTATCGCGACTTTCCTCTAAGACCTGTTAAAAAAGTTAACATTAATTACAAATTCCTTACGGACTTCGATAAGATTTGGGAGAATATAAAAAAATATAATGGAAAGCCTTATATCTTCCTAGATACTAAGATGATGCTCTTTCTGAATATTTGTAAATAGATAGAGGTTTTTCATTTTAGTTTTTACTTAATAATTTCCGGAAATTTTACAGGGTACGCTGAGGATTGTTATCTGATCCTCCTAACTTAAGTAATTACGTTTCGCGAAGTTTACGATAGCATAAAGGGCTACTTCTAATACGACGTCTACCTTGCGTAATACCATATAGATTGGGTTATTACAAGGTTGACAACGATAATAACTTAGAAAAAAGAGGAGGAAATAACGATGGATGTGTTAAACCAGATGATTAAAAAGTTGATGTTATATCAGAAAATAATAAGAAAAGTCCACATTGGCGAAGTCAAACTCCGTAAGTAGGTACGGATAGTAGTTACGGGCGTTAATGAGTTCGAATGCGCTTTATAACGCCCAAATTCCACCTGCAAAGACTTTCTTTCTAGCTAATTGCATTCCTCGTTTACCACTATGATGATACGTATACAAAACTCGCTTAGTTTGTACCTCTCAGCCGGTAATTTCCTTCACGTAGATAAGGAGGATTTCGTTGTAGTTAATTACATCGATTGTAAATATAGTTACGATCGTTTACAATGTTTAAGGTTTAGCTTACCGGCTACAGACTAGAGGTAGGAACTACATTGGCGTTAATAAGGTTAAGATTTAGGCGGACCTGTTAACCGCAAATACTATTATCGTGATATTTGTAAGAAATATTGTATTTAAGGTAAGTCTGGCTATGGGCTAACTCGGCATCCCCCCGCCAAACGTAACGATAAAAAGGTAATATATTATGCTTAATATCTCATTGCTTCTAAATAGGACGACTTAGATTAAATCATAGACTTCGAGGGTGACAAGCTAATTGATAGCGTTAACGCTTTTAAACAGATTAAGTGGTACGAAGATACTGGTTTCAGCGCGGTTTAGTAATTAGCTGACTATGCCTACCTGTACAGTTTAAGTGGTGAAGATCCATACCTTTGCTTTAACCAAGCCTTTCATCCTTTATATACCTTTAACCTTTATGATCGTTATGCGGAAAATAAGTTTTAAGGTAATATGTTAGGTATAGGGGTAGTAAGATATTTAATATGAGGTTATTTTTATTGCGTAGTATTACAGAAGGAAATTATGATAGCTATTGAAATTAATCACCACGATATTGGTAAAGCTAAAGTTGGCTTTGGCTTAGGCGAATTACTATCGTTATTAGGGATAACGGTAATTTAAATTATTTTCGGAGTAATTACACTTTACATATTTAAGTCCCCTACCCCTTTTCTTATTTCACTTGGTGGATTTCAAAACTTTCGGCGCCAACGTCATTGTTAACGCCAATAAATTGGATAATAGAAGTTAAATGTTTCTACTCTCTTTTAAGTGGGGGTGCCTAGGGTTTAATCCTTAAAGCCTGGAAGTAGTGGTATTGAACCAAATGGAGCCGGGGATACGTTAATTACACCGAAGTTGTAACTAGCTAGCCGTTAACAGGCTATACAAAGTTCTAAAGTACGTAAGGTATAAAGATGTGGAATAATTTACCTTAAAATCTATTAAAAAACTTTATTACAACTGTTAAATGTATGCTTAAGCCCCCTGTATATTTAAGTTTACACTAAAAAACAATAATGATTTTATGATGATATTCGTGTTTATGTGTTTTACTTAGATAATAAGCCTGATTTTTACGTTGTTAACTTTGTAACCTTTTTTATGGGACTAAGTTTTTGAAGTCTTTTTCGGCAAAGGATACGTCGGAAACTTTGAAGATGCTGTGGATTGATATGTACTTAGGTTTACCGACATCGTCGTTTACGATGCCGGTACCAACTTTATAGCGGTAAAGTTTTAAAAAGATGTTAAGATAATGTGTATTTAGTGTAAATAGGTACCCGTGAAATCCTATTGGAGTATTGAGAAGGTTAATAGGATATACGCCATATTTTTTCGAACGTATAATATCCTTATGTTGGAAATTAGTAGTTATACGGATCCGGAAGTACAACTATAAATTGTAGTAAAAGGGCTTGATAATATTATGGGCTTTAACGGTTTGGTATTAACGTTGTGTTTTTTTGGAGCGTATCCATGCCTGACGAGTAAATTTCTGTTATTATTCAATACTTAAAAGCGTATCTTAGCCTACAGTAAAGCCTTAAGGGAATTGAAGAAGAAATCGGTAAGCTGTCAGGTTAATGACACCCTTAATATTAGGAACGGCCTTATAATAATGGACGTACTTATTTTGCCGTTATAAAACGAGGTTTTCTTATAGAGGGAGCCGAGTAAATAAATGGGCCTGTATAAGATATTAAGTATTAAAAACTGAAAAGATGTTATTGAAACTGTTAACGGTTTTGTATCTTTTTAAATTACCTAGGTCAAGCTTTATATTAGGGTTATCAGAAATAAATACATTAAGACAAGCGATCGAGCTAATAAGAACCTTTTTTATCAGTTATTCATTAGCCTATAAAACTTCATCGGTACGAACGACCTCTGAAGAAGAAGAACATTAAATAAGAGGAATATATACCGGGTTGTATCTATAATTTTGTTTAGGTAAGTAGGAAAGAGAAGGATAACAAAGACTTGGTATTGAAGCTTCGAGCACAAAAGATAATTAAAACCTTCAGAAGATGTTTTAAGGGAAGAGACAAGGTAGATATTAATAGCCTGCTGATTAGCGGGGTTATACAAATAGTATCTAGGACCGATTTGAACTTTTAAGACCTAAATGTTACGATTTTTAAGTCGAGGATTATTTACGAGATTAAAAGTAAAACTACGAAGCGGCTGTACGAAAAGTTACTTTTAATCAACTAAAAATACAATAATGAAGATAAGGATTATATCCTTACATAGTCATTTTAATAATAAGTTGAATGATTAAAACTAAAGGTAAGTTTACGTTTAATAGCTGTAATATAAAGTGAGTATGTACGTAATTAGCAACAGACCTATAACGGATCGTACTGTTAGAATTGTTATAGGAATTACGTGTTATCTATTTTTTAAAGACGATAATACGGTATAGCGCTAAGTTGTTATAAGGATTAGCCAAAATAAGTGGTTATTAGTTTTTGACCTACCAGTCGTATTTTATGTTACGGTTAGCGATAAAGTTTTCAACGTATAACCCGTGTTTACTAGTAACGTAGGAGAAGGATTTAGGCGTGGTAGGTATGTAAATTGACAAAACCTTTTTCGTTGGAACGGTTAGTTTGGTAGCATTGGAATAGTACGCGATTAAGGATTCCAAGTTTTGAAATTGTAAGCTAATAACGATGAAGGGTAGACAACTTGATTTTAACGGATCGTTAATCTGTATACATAATGTTAATACCGGCTTTAACTTTTATTAAAATAGCTAAGGTATTATTTTGGTTACAATTGACAAGACTAATACAGCTAAGATCTAACAATACCTTAAATAACGTGTCTATAGTAGTTATATTATTACCATATATTGACCGGAGGTATTATACGACCCATTTATCGCGGTGCAAGAATCATAGTTAACGGATAAGGATTTTCACCAGTTAAATAAGAGGTTCGAGTGGTAGACATGGAACATGGGCCGCGAGATTAATAGGAGTTTAATCGACTTATCGAGGGCTAAGTTAATGATTTTCACGGACAGGTCTTTTATGAATAACACCAATTTGTCTTTACAGATAGTCTTTGTGATAACTCTCGTTAACGAAGTTAAACGGGACGACTAGTTTAGTATTATAGATAACCTAATTTACCAAACCTTCGTTAAGTGTAAGATGATTATACGAAGCATGTTGGCTTCGAGGGTTTATGGTATAATATCAGGATTTGACATAGGTAAAGTATTGTGGGAAACCTTTAACCTTATTATCAAGTAGTTAAAGATTCCTTTTATCTTAGTGATAATTTGGACCAAATTAAATAGCCTTTTTAAATGCCTTTTAAATCTTGAGACTATTAGCGAAAAACTCTTGATAATTGACGTGATGGTATTTCATTAAGTTTACAAAAGGAGGGAAATTAAGGAATTCCGGTGAATTCATGGAAAAGATAGTTACGTAGATGTTATAACGAAAGTAACACCAAATAAGGCCTTGGAAAGGTGTGTGGATAGTAACAGGCTGACTATACGTATTAAGGGTTACGTTAATAGGCCGTCCGGAAAGCACGGAAAGCCTGGATTACGTGACGGCGGATAGGGATGTGTTTGCAGACTAGAAAACTGCCAGGAAATTGAAGATGCGGACCTGTTTAAGTGGCATAGTTAAAGTGGATGCCTATAAAGCTTTGTGGAGGAAGAACTTTTTGTAGGAGTTAATGAACTCAGACCTCTAAGCTACGGAGTAATTAAGGTTAAATGGAATTAATTTTCATGCAATTGGGAGCAATTTAGTATGGAAGTTAACTGGGATTGAAAGGGGTCTGGCCAGTTGACGAGGAGGTAATTGAGTGTTAACCGGAAAAGATTAGTTAACTACACTAGCGTGTACGCACAAACTAAAAAGCAGCTATTATTGGAATAGTATTAAATGTAGTGTAATAGGTCAACTTTACTTACAGTAAAGTTAACTGTACTTCAAGTGTATTGCTTTGTTCGGATTTATTGTATTGGGTGTAGGTTAACTGTAGTACGTTGCATTTCACACTAGGGCATGGGCCAAGCAATTGGCTATACAAATTACAATGTAGACCGGCTAGCGGTCTACCAAACCTAAAACAAGACATCTACCACCTGACCAATACAATACTACTGTTACTTTGACCACGATTCGAATCGACAACGTTGCAACGATTGAAAGACCTGCCAACAGTAAAAACATTAAATACTCTTTGGTAAAAGAAAGCTCACGCGAAATAAATGCTAATAATACAACCAAATGCTTTTCTATTAACTCGATGTACTATTCAGTAAAGAAAACTTAACTTAACGCGTAAATGTTTGAAGGAATAAACTTTTATGAAGACCCCTCAATCTATTTCAATCTCTATTAATACTAGTTTACGTATTGGCGACGATGAGTGAGTACATTAAAATCTAACATTAAATCTACTATAAGAGTGTACCTCCAAAATCAAATAATCAATACGTATCTTTAACCTGGATATATGGGATCCATAAAACCTAATGAATTATATAAATAATACTGCGATATATTATGGAAAAAAAACGAACTCATTAAGAAACCGCAAAATTCAAGACCTGAACAAGTGATTCGTTGTAAATCTTTAATGTAATATGATAAATCACTTGGAACAATTCTTCGAAGTTTCAAGTTTCTCTTTAGGCTTTGATTCCGCATGAAAACTTTTTAAATATAAAGATGAAGACAGTTGAAAATATCTTATGATGTATTGAAATGAATATAATACTATAGTTGTATAGTTTCGCGTAATTGACTAACGATGGTTATTATACCGCTATATAGGAGTTCTTAAATTTACCATGATTTCTTAACGTTTTTTGTTTTTTTTCTCGGATTATGCATTATATTCATTTGTATCACCGATTTTTATTTTTATTTCCAAAAAGAAGACCAGTTTTTACATAATATTTCGATGAAATGCGCTTTTAACACGAGTTATTAATCCGTGTACACGTCCATCCCCATTAGCAGATCGTTTTATTAATATAATATTCATTATTGGATTCACTAGTCATTACTTTTACTGTCCTTATAGACAATTCCCTATACATCAACTATGCATCCTTTAACCTCAAAATCATTACCCGTAATATAACATATATTATCACCCGCGGAATCTAAAACATATATAGAGAAACCACATTGCAGAATATGAAAATCTTAATACAGATAATCCAGCTTCAACCTTAACGTTAGGAGTTTTTAAAATGGTTCAAGCAACAACTGAACTAGTTATAAAGCTAATATACTTCGTATTAACTGATTCACAAAACGAATTATTTGACAAAATGTTATTCAAACTATTTAATCAAAAGTTACAACTCCAAACTTCGCCGTATCATCAATCCAAATTTTAATCTACTACTTTTTAATATGATATCCTATATTATTCACCTCCTCCCCCCTCATTACGGTTAATATAACGAGCTATGAATAGTTTATGGTTGTTTTCCTGTATATTTAATTGACATATATCGAGAACATTTATAAATCTCATCTTTTGAATAATAACCAAAGAACTCCACTAACAAAAAAGAGATCTGATACGTGTTATATGAGCGTTGAAATACGTATTTGAAATATCTGACACTGATAATAAGTTTTTCACCCCGTCCAAATAACATCGATTGGTTAATCACAATTTAAGTTGAAATGATTTCACTCAAAATAAATCCATTAAACATTTCATTAGAATATTTTTGGTATACCTCATTCTTTCATATGAACTATAATAATCAGAAGTTTTTATCAATACCTCAGTTATATAACGTTATAGTGACTACGTTTTATACGTATAGTATAAATCTATCTTATTGTATATTTACCGAAATATTGAAAACATTAATTAACAAATTGACTAACTTTATAAAGTACATTTCATAAAAATATAAGGTAATAATGACAAGAAATCCGAAACATTGAAATATATTTCTCGAATAAAAAAAACATAACAAGTCATCATTTCCACGTTGGAAAGATTGTAAAACCGTCCATTATTTTCCTTGTTTATACCCTATATTTTCCTAAGATCACCGATGAAATCATTATTCTATTCTTTATTTGTTACGTATCATAAAAACAATACTCTATGCTTATCATGTAAGAGAAGCAATTGAATATATCAATGGTAAAAAAAGCTTTTACGATTTAAATTAAAAAATTTCTAGCTTAGTGAAACAAGAAAAGTCTTTTAATAATTCATGGACAAGATTTTTGAGAGCTTATTAATCCATATCAAACCTAAACAATTAGCTATTTTAAATAGAATGGTAATTACGATTATCATATTAACATATTGTTAAACGCAACATCGTATTATTAAATATTTATCACCTCAACAAACGCTTTATTATATTTCGGCACCGCATTTCAACAACGTATTTCACAGTTAATTTGACAAATTAAAACATCATCGTATCCCAAAAATGTTCATAAACAGCTATTTATAAAAATATTTAAACCCAATCGCTTATAAATTTCATGCACACATTTAACCCTGGATTCACATTCAAGACTAACATAATGATGACGTACTCAATTATATGAACAATGTATATCTTTAATGAAAATTTCATTATTATTTCAAAAATATTTGAAACTAAATTCAATATAATGAGCTTGATTTGAAATATATTATTAGGTTAGTCGTACCATATTACCCTCTCTAAATAATAGAAGTGTACCAATTTAGACATTATTCAAAGAAATCGTTCATAATTTTACAATTATATTGTACATTCGCCACATTTCGTTTTATGCAAATGAATATCTTTCGTTCATTCAATCGATTTTTTCATATGTTTTTAACATACTCATCTACTTCCTTCCACATATTCTTGAAGTAATTATAATATTATAAGTAAAACTTTCCTGAACTAAATTCATTTCATATTCGAAAACACATATCGAGGACATATTTTGTTTTATAATTAATATAAGGATATTTATTCAATTCCTCCAACATAACTGTAAACTATAATTTATATAAAATATCGTGGATGAAACATTGTTCGAAAACTAAAGGCCAATTTTTATGTGTTATTATATTATTATACTCGATAAATATTTAATATATTGTTGTCGGCAGTTTTTATAGTTGTTAATATATGATGCCGCTTAATTTTGGATTATTGAAAACAATTTATTTTTCAATTTTGTATGTGTTGTTTATTTTATCATTATGTTTTTAATAGTTTCAATTATTTATTTGAAAGTATATGAAAAGACTATTTTGTTGACGCGAGAAATTTTTTTCGGATTCCTTTTCGGTAATCAGTTGCAATATTATCATATTTTATGAACATTTATCAAAACTTTCACCAAGTAATACAAAAATCTAAAAATATATCCTAATAATATCATTTCCATCCACCAAATACAAATTACATCCAAAGTATTGTGTTTGCTGCTTTACCTAACATATCTGTAATGAATATAATCAATTATTTATCAATAATAACAGATATCTTCTATGATTGAGGCATTGATTTGATGACTAAAATAACATTGAAATAAGTTTCGGTTTATCCTTCAAGGAATAATGACAAAATGTGACATATTATCCATGATGTTACACTATTATCTCTTAATAAAATAGATTATATGAAAGATAATTCAGCTCAATAAATACGTTCGAGATAGTTTACCTTTAATACTGTCATGTAAAAAACTCTTGATATATCACCGTTTCCTAGCTATAACATGCTGAATGAACAGTTCAATAGAAAATACATACGAACAGTAATACTTAAATAGAAGCTATAATATACCTGAAGATCTTGTCAAATCAATAATATCGTAAAACTTATTATTATATTCATATGTAATGAAAATCTATAATAAAATGAGTTATTATATGTTACACTATTAAAAGAATATTTCAAAACTTCCAGTCCGTTTTGAAATCAGTTAATAACGGTATATATATTCATACCGAAATCGTCAAACCAATTACACTTCTTTTGAAATTTGACACTGAATGAATAAAACCTTTTATTATTATTTTCAACATGTATTATTGAATGCTTATTTATAATTTACGTAATACAATAAAACAATTTTCGTAATATTTTATAGTTTTACTGGAATCTTTATCCTTAACTCGTCTTGGTGACTTTCATAAACTATGCATGAAACCTCAACTCAATGTACATGAAAAAAGCTAGAAAAGAGAGAAATAGAATATTTAAGAATAATGGAAAAGTGGTCATTTCAAGCAATTTGAAAATATTCATAACAAATTTAATTCAGATTTGTTCATAATAGAATGATTTTTCTTGTTCCATAATGAATAAAGATTTATGTGAAAGCATACCATAATATTATTCAATAGTTTCACTATACCATATTTGATGAAATTAGTTTATTAACTATGGATATATTGTCTGTTGAAAATATTCGTAAATCGTTTTAGAGCTGTTCCACAGCCTAATATATATCAAAGTCTTTTATAATTTTGAAGAATATCAAAGATGTTTATCCTTGGTATAAATAGCCACGTAGTATAAAAGAAATGTCTAATTTAATAAGGCTATACATCCTAAGCATATGACTGTGTTACATAGCTTCTATGGAAGTTCTATATAGACTTTCACTCTGAGTTAGCGACCGCAACTTTCTTTTTTTCTGTTTAGACTTGACTGCAATAAATTTGACACGGCTCTGTACTTCTTTAACCAACGAAAAAAAAATGGAATTATAAATATTATCGAAATTTCAAATGTTCATAACAAATTTCTAATCGATTTTAATAATTATATCCAAATTCGAATAGATCTTAATACTTATATATAAATTCTAACAATCTTTACTAATAACTCAACCAATCCCAACGTTTATTTCAAAATCCCGATTGAAATCAGTATCAAGTGAACAATTAATATTATTATAAAAATTTACGGGTAAAACATTGAATAAACTAATGAAATCTGGGATTAAGAAAGGACGTTTCGAAATGTAAATAGCACAGATCTAAAAAATTTCTTTCACAACTTATCGGGTTTGAAAATTTTACCCTATACAATAAACTCTATCGAGCTATTTTTTTGATATAAAACTCGGGCTTATATTTGTACTAGCTATTAACGCTTCAAAATTCATAAACTTGGAACGAGTAAAAACTAGTATATTATAGATTACAATGAACCTTGATATGATATTCATTACTTTAATGCATTCAATTCATGAAATACATCGTAAATGTATATATAGAATTTATTATTTAACCTGATTTTAAGATATTTTAATGTTGTTGTCACAGGTCTTTCCATCGTAATATGGCTTTAATTTTGATTTGAACTCTCTGTATAATAAAGTCATGTATAGTAAGTTACTACGTTTATAATCCCTTCAATTCTTTATCAAATACAATCACACCATGTATATCCTTATGCAGCTTTCCATTGAACTACGACGTTAAATTTAAGTCTTCCATATTTTTTTCATTTCCTTCAAACAATATTTTTTCCGCTTTCACTAATTTCTTGCGCTTCTTTGTGAACTTGGTCATTTCTCATTTCGAGTAACTAAACAGAAATCTGAAAGCTGGTTAATATTTTACCAAGTTGGTTCAACATAAAAATTAAATGGTGTTCAGCTTTATTTATACTTTGGAAGTCGTTCTGATCAATATATTTCAATAGAAACAACTTTGATTAGATGAAGCGAGATTTCCATTGGTAGTAAGCTGTTTACATCTTGTTATGAAGTAGGGCCTAAATCACGAAATGCAGCCTAACGTATCGACCTCTTTTTTGGGATTCGTATGTTGAAGTGGAGGAACTCTGATGTTTCTCGTATTCGTAATATTACAGAAAAAAAGCCGCTTCTAAATAAGGAAACTCTATACATAAGTTGATTAAAACAATTGACTCAAATGTCAAGTTCTTTTGATTTGGAAGATGCTCTGAATGAGGAAAAATAGGATATTAGTCAAAGGATCGTTAAGACGGTATTAATAAATTTATCGTCATGAATAAAAGTAAAATTATTCGCGCGACTACTTACTATACGCTGGTCGAGGAGGCCCTTTAATATTGAGTAGTATTTGACAATATAGAAAGATTTAATAAATTTTATAATTTTCAAGACTAGGATTGAGATCTATGACATCCAATGGTAATATTAATACTTTGTATTGGTTTAGGTGCTATTTTAAGGCCTTTATATTCGACGTGTAATACCTACCTACGTGAATAGGCCCCTAGGTCTGACGTATTAGTACGTCGAGATTGGTAAAATCCGTGGCACTTAATTACAATAATACTAGCAAGGTTCACCACTCTAACACTTAAACAAGTCAATGATACTAAGGTCAGGCTTTTTGATGTTTGAGAACTAAGATAATAATATTAGTAAAACGATTTTAGAGGAGTAGAATGTGAGGTAATGTTATAGGCTTTTACATAGTGATGCGGCTTTGATTATAGTTCGGAGCCTTTATATAATAGTAACTTCTTAGAGGATAAACTGCTTAGTATATTATCTCTTCCTACTTCTTTCTCAAATCATACAACAGCGTTAAGCCTCAAACGATTCTTTCCATCCCTTATGGAACGAGTCCATTGAAGTTTCAGTTACAAAATCCAATCCTGTATTTATGAAACGTTATGTTCATATTTATAAAGTTTTTTTCAAGAAGATGAAAACAAATTTGTAACATAATCAATGAGACCGGTTTTTTTTTAAAAAAAGAATGAATGATTATTTGGGCCTAATCTTTACGAATTGGCTTATTACCACTCAAGTAGAAACATTTTTACTTCGATTTAATTCTTAATTTATACCTGTCTTATGACTTAATTCACATTCATTCATTCCATTCTTTGACCCATGATTAATGTTTTAAATGGATTACTCCTAACTAATTAGAGTGAATTTACTTATTACAATTGTAAAATGATATTTTGACGTTTAATATGAATTGCAAGATGCGGTGAAATAAAGAAATAAAAACTTAGAACATTAATCAAGTGAAGTTAAATGATATTAGTTGATTATAGTTCATAGTATAAAGATTAAAAGTGGTAGTATACGCGTTAATTGAAATTTGAAAATGAAATAAAAGTGGTTTCTCAGCCGTTTAAAGATATTCTAAACCAGTAGAAACATGTAGTTTGAGCATCACACCAGTGAATAATTACAGTTTTGCCATTACTTAATTTTCACTTTATTAAAAAAAAAAACCATAAGAATAATCAATACCATTTCTTTATATATTACTTGTATTATTGAGTTTGAAATTCGTGTTCTCTTTGTTCATCTTGAAATATTTCAATCCCGCTAATTTTGGTCGTACAGAATTTCATAACATTCTTCGGTGATAATCTTCTTAGTAGCTTGATATAACTTCCTCAAAATATCAAATATTTTTAATGTCGAATTCATTATTAATCTTTGAGATTAACTTCACCAATAATAATCTAATTCCACTTCAGTTAACCCCATTATCTTCACTTCAATGGCCTCTATCATGCTAAATTTTTGTACGACTTCATACAGATTAAGATGATATTAAATAATGATACTTCTGATTTGTACTAGTAATTGCTACGTTTAAGCCGTATAGGTCCAAGGAAGGGCGTCCGAAACTTAATAACTTATGTGGTTGATACGTGATGAAACGATTTTCAAAAAGTACTCGAATGAATCCAAAACGTAAATCGACTTCATGGATAATGTAATAAGGATTTCAATAATTCAAAGTAATTAACGGAATCAATGATATTGAACTATAGAAATTCGTGATAAAGTTACTCCAGGATTCACAATCTATGCACATTTTCGTATATTCTTCGTGATTTATAGGGTTAAAATACAGAACGATTGAGACCGATAAAAGATCTTGTTATAAGTATTCAAAGAGGTTTTGTTTCTTCTTTTCTTCTTAACTATCTATAAATGACAAAAATAGTTATTTATTAGTGTTGGTAGTATCTTTGTAAGTCAACGTAAAAAAAGATAGTATTTAAAATGATAAGATTGATAATATCAATAATAAATATCAGAAAAGAAAAAGAGGCATCTAGAGAGTGTACGCCTCATGTGAGAGCGTATAAGCTCTTACCCGGAGCGTGGCACTTTACCATACACTCTGCTAACATCCCTATTTTCAATACTATCTTTTTTTACGTTGACGTATAAAGACTTTACCAACACTAATTAATAACTAATTTGGTAGATGATAGATACTTTAGAAGAAGGAAAACAACCTTCCTTATATATTTATAACGGGATCTCATAGCGATCCTAATTTATTTTTATTTTAACACTATGACTTACAAAAAATATACGAAAATAAGTATAGATTGTAAAACCAGGAGTAACTTTCAATAGGAAAAATTTAGCACTATATTATTAATTCTGTGAATTAACTTTTATTATAGAAATCATTGGTACATTATCCCTTAACTTGATTGACGTTTTGGACGTATCCGGGTCCTTTTTTAATAGCGTACCATCATATATTGGTTACATAAGTTATTAAGTTTCGAACCATTTTACCAAGATCCATCTGGCTAAAACTTAGCATTTACACCGCCTACATAAATTTTGGAATCGGCTAAAATAACCTTTGGGACACTTATACACTGACGGTAAACCCTCAAAAATAACTTTCTAGACGTTTACCAAATTACGCAAAACGTTCAAAGCAACTTTTCAAACGCTTGAACACATTTCAAAAGCACTCAAAACAGCTTTCTAAGCGCCCACACCAAGGCGTTCACCAAATATATACCAAGCTCTCAAAGCATCTTTTAAAGCGCTGCAACATCTTTCGCGACGGCCGAAGATAGCTTTTGAAGCGTTTAACCAAATATTGAAATCGTCGAAAATAACATCCAGCGTTCTCATACTATCTTAATCCACATATACTAATTATCCATTCCGAATACCCAATTCCTTTCTACCCAACTTTTTTTCCCCTTCATTCGCCTTATTATAAACCTTTTATTTAAGTTATTATTTGCGACGTTCGAGTTTATTAATACAAACTTTAAACAACTAGTTTGAAACGTATAATTAGTTGGTGGTTACGCCTTATTTACATTTCATTTGTACTAGCAAACGCTATAAGCCTCATTTAGAAAATTTTGTAGCATTTCATTTATATTTTTATTACGTATTATACGCCTTTATTTGATATTATATTTCGAAACCACTTTCAATATATTACATCAAATGCATAAAAATTCCCATCATTACATTATATTTGAACTAGCCATTTACACACGACAACATCCCTTCTATAACATTACCAACAACAAGCTGGTCCAAGGCGCATAAGCACATGAATCTCTCATTACAATAAATAATTCTTATAAAAATCGGTTTTAAAATCGTTAACCTGAACTAATGAGATAATGTTATTGAAACGCTGGTAGAAAATTCGAACTGTTGGGCTGAAAATATGTACGTTACAAACTTGATTTTTTGTTATTAGTATGAAAAGTCCCAAACGTTTGATATATTGACTAATCTTTAATATGAAATTTCAAATTGAACGCTGTAAAAGTCTTATACAGTATACAGTTAGATATCGAAAATATTACAAGTACAGTTACGAGTTAAAAGAATTAATATCTCAAATAGAAACTATAGCTCCATTGCAAAAGACCTGTTGGTCACGGCCGAACTAAGAGAATACCTGAATGAAAAAATAACAGGGTATTACAAGTACACTTTATAACATGATACTAATTAGCGGAAAATGAAAACAAATTATTCAGAAAATATGAAAAAAGTCTCAACTTTAAAAAACTCTACGCAAGTAAAATATAAAATGATTCAAAAGGCTAATCTCGTCCCGAAAAAAGCCGACGGAGGTTAATAAATCGACGGAAAAAGGGAGAAAGCCACGAAAATTATCCGCCACTCGGGGTAAATACGGACCCTTTCCAATAAACGACTTTTAAAAGGGGACAAAATTAGGTCATTCTCCAAACATATTTAACGCCTCTCTAGACCATAGGAAAAGAGCCCTAAATATAGAAAACGACGTTTTCGAAGACAATATAAAAGGCGCCAAACAAACAATATGAACTTTATGGTCCGATACCCACAAATCATAAACCGTATTACAACCTCTTATCCCTCTAATTTTCTATTAACAAAAATAACCCTACAAATATGATTAACTTTGATAAATTGTAGGACAAATACTCAATTACAGTGTCGAACCATACAATAAACTTAATTACAGAATACGTACGATATTAGGGAAATGTTAAAGAACAGGATATTAAATCCTCCTAATTCTATGTAATGCCAGCCGGTAAATTAATTGAGCGAGCCAAAAAAATAGTACATATTCCATTTAACGTGATGAAATACATTTACAAAATGTTATAATAGTTTAAGAATACATTTCAAAACATAAATCAACTACGAACTATACGATAAAACCACAACATATAATATATAGGGGTCTATCAGAAATCACCATAATAATAAAAATCAGATACTAATAAAGGTACTAATTACCCTATTTAGAAAATTCAGAAAGTATCAAGCGATGTTTGGAATGAGATACAAAAACAATAAACTATTTATTTGAACGGTTACGAAAATATGCGATAAAAATCCGAACCTCAATTATATATTATTTTAATCGAAACAAAAAACGTAAAATCTTTTTATACCAGCTTTAGAACCTTACTTCAGACCTCTATACGCCGATAAACGAACCGTCGATGAACTTTCTTAACTAGGAAAAATAGGGACAAGATCCCATAAATTAGGATAGCGGACCGTGTCCAAACGAATAATCTCGTTTTCAATCGGAAATTCAAAATATATCTCGGCAAGAAAAACCATGAAAGCTCCAAATACGGATTTGGTGACGATAAAGACCAGAAAGAAACCCCCAAAATAAAAGACAAAAATAGTATTAATAAGTACGCCTTTAAAATGAAAAACAACACTTACCACATACAACTCTATACTTCCGCAAAAAATATAAGACTTGATAGGTCTTTACAAACAATAAATTATATTTAATAAAATTAGCTATTGGTTTACCAACCATCTAGTATATGAATAGATTCGCGTCAAACAATAATTATAAGCCGATTACCCATAGAAATACCAAATAAAAGGCAATTTTATAACGAATATTTCCGATTACTAAGACTTCGCAGAGAACTTTGACGTTTACCCGTATAAATATACCTCTGGAGAAAACAATTCGAAAGAGAACAAGATGTACATAGAGATTTAAGATAAGGAAACGAATCAGTCAGTGTTTATATGCCGGAAAATCACCTCATTTTTGCACAATATATATCTAAGTGGTAAAATCAATTTATTAAACGCTTATATAGAGTTGTAATTAACATTATGTAATGAGACTGGGTGGTGATTCCAGGTTATTATATTAAATACTGATGTGGTGTAAGTTTTAATGGACGGAAAACGACAATTCAATGTTTTTGTGACGAAATGTCCCGAATTTCAACTTAACCGATTAGAAGAACACCTCGAAATTTAAATAAATAAATTCTAACCGTAGGTAATAGGTATAGCAGTGGTGAATAACCGATTTGAACTGGTTAAATTCTATATAATCAATTCTAAAACACTATGTATACTTTTGTTAACTAATATAAACAATTTTGATATCGAGATACGAAATACGATCAACTAATTCTTCTATATTTTAAATGATATATCCTTATAGCTTCGTTTAAAGTTTGATTACCGTTGGTTTGTCCCCAACATATAAATACTGAGAGTCATTCATTTAATATAACCGAAATTACGTATACTATACCAATAGTTTGGGTACCGGGTGGTGGACCGCTTTTTACAGCTCCTACATGTAGAAAGCCACGCGAACATGGGGAAAAAGTCTTAAAATCTATAGAAAAGTTTCAACACAAGTACCAGCTACATTTATAGACCTCGTAATGGTTTAGATTCTGCCTTTAAAACGATATTCAATTTAACTACAAAGTTATTATAGACGTTATATGCCTTAACGAACAGCATGTTCTCTACGTTATTGTCGTTATAACGTCGTTCCAAATCGCGAAATTCACACCGAACGTTTTTGAAACTGATTAATAAGGTACCCTAGTTAACTGCTTGAGAAACTTTTATTTTATGCCTCCGGATCAAATCACGTACTGTTGGAATTGTATTACATGCAGTGCAGTAGGTTAACTTTACTTCCAGTAAAATTGACCGTACTGCAAGTTTATTGCTTTGTGCAGACTTACCGCATTGGGTGTGAGTGGAGTGCAGTACACTGCACTTCACACTAGAGCATAGGCCAAGAAATTGGCCATACAAATTATAGTGCAAACTAGCTAGCGGTCTGTCAAACCTAAAACAATACATCCACCACTTGACCAATGCAATACTACTATTACTTCGACCAATCGAATCGAAAAATTTACAGTGATATAAGGTTATAACCTTTTTTTTTTTTTTTTTGCTAAAATCAACACCCCATATTAATAAAACTGGTACGATACCAACGAGTAAGTCCACTCAATTCGAAACATGAAAAGCACCTCAAAACTTTTGTTTCAAACTTTTTCATTGCCTAAAAGGCAACGGAGGACGTTAAGTTAAGTATAAGACACCGCCGTAAAGACCTTTTTACAGCACTGGATAGCTCTTTTGAAAAATGGATTTATGAAGAAATTTTCGTATTAATGGAACAGGATATCTCTTGGGTGAAGAAGTTCAATCCAACAATTTACGGCAATTATTAAATATTTTCAATCCAATTAGTGTACAAGGTCAAAGATAAACTCGGAAAGCTTTAGAAGGAAGTTACCTTATTGGTAAAAAATACAATAACGCTAAAGAGAAAGATATTATAACATGATTTCCTATTTTGCAACGAACTATCCACCGCTTAATTTTAGCGTTTATTACTATCATACGTAATTCATATTACCCTAAACTTAAGCTTTGGGTATTACATAAGATTTTCTATAATGAAATAAGCGACGTATTGACGCCCACATGATTGTAAAGCTCCGAAAACACCATCTGTCCGAAATGATCTTATGTATCTTTAAACCACGTTACGGCCTTGTTCAAACTAGTATTTACTGACTTAATACTTGGTAAAGGTATTATATAAAGCGTTTTGGAATAACTGGCTTAAGACTTAAATTCGTATTTACTGGTTTCAACACTATGTTTACAAAGCTTTACGCTTATCGGAATGTATATTTATAATATATTTCTATTATATGTTACATTGTTATTCGCGACGGAGAAAAAAGTTTTTAAAACTTAATTTAAAGGCGAATTATAACTTATCATTGGATAAAAACAGTATAATCAACTTTGTTAGTATAACGATTACATTATAGAAGAACTTTCTGAAGCTTGTATCAAATAGATTAATAGATAAAATTGACCTTATAAATTTCACTAATATAAGGCGTGATGATAAGTATAAACACTACCATACACAAATTGTTTAAGTTTTATTGGTAGTAGAACCGAAAACGGCGCTTCACGTTTGCATCTCTTAAATTTATAGTATAGTTGGAGGATTCAATTTGAGTATTATTATAGTGATAACGGTCCGAATGCTTACTGAGAACCTTGATTGAAAATCTTTTGCTTGGTAATTTATATTTACCTTCCTTTTACGAATACCTTGTTGAACAAGGTATTACTAACAAAAAAATATTCAATATCAATATCGTAACTTAACGCAAATTTTACAAATATTGTAAAATTGAAAAATATAGTATAAAACGTCGCAAAATCGAATTTAACGGATATAAAAATTACAGGCGCCAAGGATAAGGTATTAAAAACGCTCATATTTAAAAATACCTTTTACTTCAACTTCATTTGAAATGTTTTATAATTTTATCCAAAAAAGGCATATTACCTTTTATATATTTTAATATTCTTCGTATTACACTTATTCTCTATCTTCAATCTGGTTTCGCACGTCTTTTATAATATAGTATTACTTTGTACATTCCTTATTTAGGCATTTACTAATATACTAGTACTTTTTACAATTAACATTTACCGGCTTCTTAATATATTATCAGTTCTTTTTCATTTTCCATATGCTGTTTTACTGGTATATTATCAGGTTTTACGTTGACTTCTTATCTTTTACGCTTTCATGTTTCATGAATATAGTTTTCTTTTCATTCAATGATTTATACTGAAGCTGGATAAAGCCGGTAAATATAAAGGGTAACAGTTACTCGCTATAAAAAAGGGAGAGGGAGGCAGGTCATCTTATTGTCGTCATCACCATCTTCACCGCCCATATTGTCGCCGTCGCCGTCGTCGCCGTTAACGTTACCGTTAATGTCAACATTGCTACTGTCATCATCGTTATAAGGAGGGTTGGGCGCCCCCCGCTCCTATCATGACATACCCTTGGACAGGGAATGAAGAACGGGTTTTCTCTTCTTATAAAGACGCCTAATAACGTCATCGAACTTAACTAAATAATATATACGTAAACCCACCCGATAAACAGTGATAGCGATTGTCGTTTTCAGCGGCTGCTGGTTAATGTTGAGTAGTAATTAACTTCTATTTTATTTTCGGTATTGAAAAAGTCGTTTTTTTTTAGGAAGAAGAAGCTCTAACCAAGATATTGGAGAAATAAACGATGAATTATTTATTTAGGTATTGGGTATTGAAAAACTGGGTAACTTAATGTAAAGATAGAGGATGCGTAACAAGACCTCGGCTTACGGCTTTAGAATTACCGAAATGGAGGTGTATCCATTTTTTTTCATTTGTAACAGTAGTCATGGGATAAGAAATCTCCACTTTAACGGTCTTTTCGAATATATTTACCTGCGGTGGCGCAAGTAACGTATAGTACCCAAGGAGTCTTTATTGGATTCTCGAGGTCGAGAACCCAGATACACTATTTTAATACTTTACGCGTTGAAGGGCCTTTTCGATATACCTTAGCAAACCGTTCCTCGAAACGGTAAGTCCGCTTCGTTATTTCAGCCTTATTTAACAAATATTAATATAATATGATTTATAAGGATAATTATTACGTACCGCCTTATAGTTTTCCGATATTACGCTTACGGCGACGGGGGGCCACTATGAGTAAAAGGGTTTTTACCCTTAACAAAAAGGTAAATTATATAATATTGGAAAACTTCCGCTCTTACCCTTAGGGGGTCGAGAAAAAGAGGGGAGGGGGGATGGGAAAAAAAGGGAAAAGAGGTATAGCAGTTGCGGAAGCTGTAGGCAAAGGGAAAATAAAGTTATAAATTAAAGACATGGTGGAGTTTTTAAGACTAGTGTTAATACTAGCGGCGGTGCGGCGTGCGACGGCTACGGAAGCCTTCCTACGATGCCGTTAACACGCTAAACGACGCCACTGCGACCTATTCTTACACGGTATTAATTTAAGGAAACTGGTATAACATGGAATGAATCAAGTAATTAATCCGCACGAAAGTGTCGAATAACTAATTAAAAACGGGTGGTTTAGGAATACGAACGTCGAATAGTTGATTAAAAGCTTATTTTGGAGGTAAAGATACGTTATTGAAGAAAACAAAAAAAGAGATTTTGATTAAACCGATAACGTTATATTTTCATACTAATTCCAAAACACGTAACATAAATAATGATACCTCTATAATTATATCTTAACACGAATTACGAACCTTTCCAATCACTATTTTAAAGCATATACCACTATAACTACTAGGAAAAATATATAAAGACTTAAACTAATTACACTGTTACGACCATATAACGGATCAAGGGCTTAGGGAAATTGTATTATGATTACTAAACAATTGATTAGAAGATTGAACAAATGATACTATCATTATTAATTTATAAATAAGAATCTCATTACAGAAGAAGAAATTACATATATCGATATTATTAAATATTACTATAGTGAACAAACTTCGGGGACTACGTTGAAAATTTTATAATAGCGTGTTACGTTACAAAAGACATTCTTGCAAAATACATAATAACGTACCATGCTCCAGGAGGGATATTGGAAGAATTCATGGTAGAGTGTCACGCTCTGGGTGAGAGCTTACAAGCTTTCACATAGAGTTATGAACTCTCTGGATACCTCTTCTCCCTCTCCACTATATATCATCAATACTCCCAATATTACTATTCTTAATAAAGTCTTCTTCTTACGTTGACGTACAGACATTACCGATAGTGTTTCAGCACTAGTAAATCTGATTATTGGTTAATGAACCATACTATTGTTCAACGTCAAAGAAATACATATTACGCATAATGAACTTTTAACTTAAAATCGCTTTATATCAAAATCTATGTGAACATCGACTATAGTACCACAAACATTGAAGAAACAACAATGCACCAATTTATAAAATATTGTGCAAATACTGATTTTTATCCTGAAAGATCATAGTTACTAGCGTTTTTTATGTTTGTAAATTGTTTGACAAGTGAATAATTTTTTTCTGAAAATCACTGGCTTTGTATTTGTCCAATTTTCGCATCCGTTGCGTAAAATCAATACCCGAAGAAGTAATACCAGATTTTGGGATCTTAAAATGCGTAACAAAGTATAGTTTGTAATATATTATACTGGTACTATTGGTAGCGCTTTAGACGTTGCAATGTTGTCCATTAGATTTGTCGAAGTAACAGTAGTATTGCAGTTGTTAGGTGGCGGATGTATTGTTTTAGGTTTGGCAGCCCGATAGACAGTCTGCACAGTAATTTGTATAGCAAATTACTTGGCCTATGCCCTCGTGTGAAGTGGGCGTATATTATACTTGCTTTGCAGCCAATATAGTCGGTCCACACAAAACCTTACACTCAATTCTTAGTTAGTATAGTCATCTTTACTATAAATAAAGTTGACCTACTATATTGTAAATACTACTATTTCAATATTAGCGGCTTTTGGGTTTGTACGCGCGCGCTAGTGTAGTTAACTATTTGTTTTTCGGTAATTGTTAAAATACAACCTTGTTAACTAGCCAAACCTCTGTAAATTCCAATTAACTTCCACATCGAATCGCAACTATTTGTACTTAAATTAGCCCTAATTACCACACGGCTCTGAGGTCCGATTTCATTAATTCCCACAACAATTTCTTTTGTTATAGGCTCATATAAACTTCCAGTTTATCTGTTTCAATTAAACAGGTTGCCATTATCAGTCCCCTAACAGTCTTTCAATTCGCCAGTATATTTATAGCTGCCTTTAAGTAATTTGATCTTAACGAGAGGCCTATTAAGGTAGCTATCGATATGTATAGTTAGCCTATTACTGTTAATAAACTTCTGAAAGACCTTGTTGAACAATACCTTGTTTATTACTTTAGGAAGATTATCTTTTCCATTAATTTAAATAAACTCCTTAATTTCACCCCTTTAGTAGGTTTCCCAGAATGTTATAATGTCGATAATAGGGAGTTTTTCGCTGGTGGTTCCGAACTTGAAAAGATATTCTAATAGGCTCCTTAAATAAGTATAAATTACTACCGGGATAAAAGGAATCTATTGCTGCCTGATAATAACTTTCAGGGTATCCTACATCGCTATACTCATATTCAAGCTCGTTATTATACCATAAACCTTTAAACCTATCACGCTTTGTATAATACGTTTATATTTGACAAAGGTCTAATAAATTAGACCACCTGTAATATTAAACTGATTTTTCCGCCTATTTTCATTCACGAAGGTTATTAAATAGCCGATTCATAAAAATGTACCGGTATTATGTATAAAGCACACATCCGTAAAGACGTTCAACTTATCTTTCTATAAGTCGATTAAATCTATATTAATCCTTTGGTTTAAATTTCGTATATAGTACTTGAACTTTTTATTTAACCGGTTAAAGTTATTACATATTAATCTTTATAATTTTATTGCGATGAATCAGTCGTAGAAGGCCTTCAGTTGGTATAATGTGGTAATACAACTACTACGGTTACGTTATTTAAGGTACCGTTAAGCTTTGTTCACGTTAATCTTATCGATCATAATCAAGTTAATGCTTTAACCTTTTTAACGAAAGTCAATGAACATTTATACCAAGTAAACGGATTAACGATCCGGCAAAGTTAAATTTATTCCCCTTCGGTAACATCATAACCGGCATATCATTTCAAAACTCAAAATATTACATCGCATATTACTTTGATGTTATAAAGCTAACCGTTCCAACAAAAAAATATTATTAGTTTCTATATCTATTAAGCCGAAATTTGCCTTTTACGTTACCAATAGTCACTAGTTATATATTAAAGACTTTATGTCTAGCTGTAATTTGAATTGTAATTTGTAGTTACGAATCTAATTGACGACTACTATGCTTAATCTGTATTAAAGCTTAATATATCGTATTAACATCATTGAAGGGTAGATATTCCGCAGTTATTATAATAATTCTAATAATACAATCCGTTGTAAATCTATTAATAGCTACATATATGCTTACGTTATATTTCAGCTACTGAACAGAAATTTGACTTTAATTTAAGCAAATATACTTAACTTTAAAACGACCACTAAACGCTAATTAAATTTTCAATCGTTGGCGATTACGTAAGGATTCAATCTTTACTTGTTTAACTGTATCTTTAAGTAATTAGGCGTATTTTTTCGTGCAGCCGCCACGTAGTTTGACCCTTAAACTCGTAGATAATACTCGACTTAAAAATCGTAATAATTAGGTCTGAAAGATTAAAGTCAGCCTTCGGTATAAATTATATGACATTTATAGTTAGTAAACCGTTAATTTCATTTTTTTCGCTTTCAACAAAAAGTTTGCCGAAAGTTGGAATAATGTCTTATACTCAAAGCTATAATATTATGTCTTTGTTATCCTTCTTTTTCCTACTTACTCAAATAGTATTATAGATACGGCCTGGTATATATTCATCCTTCTTAATATTACTCTTTTTTTGGGGATGATCCGCACCTACAGCTTCTTTTCAGCTTATCGATTATAAGTAAAGATGCTCTTGTTAACTTGATCGTTTATTTTAAGGGTTTTTCTCCTTTTTAACCCTAATGTAATGCTTAACTTCAATGATACGAAACGTTATATGGCAGTTGACAGTTTTAATAATTACTTTAAATTTAATGATACTTAGGGTTTTATATAAGCCTTCATATTTGCTCTGTTCCCGTTACACGAGGACTTCACTTTATAACGGCAAAGTAGACACGTCGATTATTATAAGGCCGTTCCTGGTATTAAGGGTATCTTTGACTTAACAGCGTGCCGATTCCTTTCACAGTTCCTTCAATACTTTAGTATAGGTCGTAACTCGTTTTTAGGTATTTACTAATAACGGAAATTCACTTGTTAAATGTGGGTACGCTTCAAAGACCAGTAATGTTAGCACTAAGCCATTAAGGCCTATAGTATCATTTAGGCCCTTTACCTCTATCTAAAGGCGTGCCTCCGGATCCGTAAAGCTTTCAATCTCTAGCGTAAGGATATTATACGTTTAGCAAAGTAATATGTATGTCTTTTAAATCTTTACAATGCTTTAATAGGCCTTTATAATCACTTATTTGCACTTAATATCCATTATATTGACATTTTCCTTAAATTACGCCGTCGCGAATTTAATGCCGGCATTATAAACGACGACGTTAGGTGGAACCAAATACGCGTTGATATACAATATCTTTAGTATTTCCCACGTATTCTTTGCCGAAAAGGACTTCAAAAACTTAGTTCTGTAAAAACACGTAGCTACATTAACGGCGTAAAAGATAAGCTTATTATTCAAGTGGAACATATTAATAAAAACATACAATTAAAATACTAATCATCTTGTAATATAAACTTAATTTTTCGGGGGATTTAAACGTATATTTATCATTAATAATCAAGATTTTCGATAGCTTCTAGGACGGAGTATCTAAATTCTTTATACTTTATGGATTTTAAGACTTTGTATAACTTGTAAATAGTTACATAGTCAAAACGCCGGTATAGTCAATGTATTTCTAATTTTATTAGGTTTTATACCATAACTTTTGATCGTTAAAGATAAAATTATAGGAACCCCAACTTAAAGGCGAGGGAAAACATTTAACCGTTTTTAAACACTTCGTCGGCATTAAAGTTAAGGTTAATAACGGGGGGTTTCATGTCTTTAAAGTAAAGAAAAGAAGTAGGGAATTTCAGGATATGAAATATAATCGGCATAATAATAGTTTATATTACTATTAACGTTAGTAACTATAAATACTCTCTTAGTTCGATGTTAATTTTAGCTTTAATCGTATCATGACGATTAATTTCAATGGCTATAATACTTTGGCTTCATAGTGCCATATGTTTCAAATACCTTCATATTTAGAACCCCATTGCTCATATATCTGACTGGATACATTAAAACATGTGGTATGCATAACAATCGCAAAAATTAACACTGTATATAGGGTTAGTGGCTTCATTAACGCAAAGGTAAGGGTTTTTATCATATAAGCGATAAATGAAGGCGTGGTCGGCTAATCGTTAGGTTGCGTTAGAAACTGTATTTTTATACTACTGAATTTACTAATGGGAATAATTACCATCAATTAGCTTATTGCCTTTAAAGTTTGTAATTTAATTTCAATAGTTTCAATTAATGGTAGTTAGGTATTAGATATAGTATATTACCTTTTTGTTTTTTTATTCTGCGGGGAGTATCGAGTTAATTAATAGCCAAACTTACTATAAATCTAATATCTTGTGTTACTATTATAACGATAATTTTTACGATTAATAGGTTCACTTATATTTTTACTTTATCAATGCTAACTTAGGTATTACCTTTAGTCCAGAGTTAACAGGCCAGCCAATAGACATAATGGGCGCCCGTAGCTGTACTTATAATTGATGTAAATAATCACCGAGAGGTTTTTTTTTATCTACGTTAGTGAAATTACCTGTTTAGGGGTATATATTTAGTGAGTTTGGTGTACACGCTATTAAAATTTAAACGAGGAGCATAGCTAGCTCAAAATGCCTTCATTGTTTGTATGTAAACGTTATAACGTGTATTCGTATTCGCTAACGCCTGTAACGAATACCTATACCAGTTCGCGAAATGTAACTTCGCCAATTTAGGCCTCTTCTATTACTTATTGGTATAATGTTAACTTATTCAACATCTGGTTTAACATATCCATTTGTGTTTCCTCCTCTTTTTTATTCATTATTATCGTGTTATACTTCGTGGTAATATAGTCTATATAATATTAGGCAAGGTAAACGTCGTGCTTGAAATAACCCTTTATACAATTTCAAACTTCGCGAAAAGTAGTTATTCGAGTGAAAAAAGTTAGGTAGTAGTCGCTGACATGTTTTATAAGGATTTCGTAAAAAAATAAGTAAAACCCGAAAGGTAAAAACTCTATTTATTTGCAAGCAATTAAAAAGGGTATCATTTTTGTATTGAGGAAATTATAGTGATTTCCGTTATAATTTTATATATCGTTTCAAATCTTAAAGAAGTTAATTAAAGCTTGTAATTAATGTTAACTATTCTAACATGTCTAAGGGGTAAGTTACAATAATTATCCCAGTTATTTTTAGTATTTCCTATTAATTTAAGTTCTGGGGTATTCAAAGCATGATGATAAATGTAATTACAAGTTGCTTGACCCAAGGGGTAAATTCCTGTAGTAAAACCTATAATAGGCTCGCGCGTATAGGCAAACCCACCTAATAAGAGCTTTTCAAGTGTTTGGTAATCTCAATTAAAGCGTTAAAATTAATAGAGGTTTGGAGATTTTGGGGAACCTAATTATTTTACTTAATTTACTGGTTTAAAACATTAGTGTTAATTACTCTTACCGCTTTAGCGTCCGCTACTTCACGTGCTTTTCCGCCGCAAAGGGCGTACTTGGCGTTATTGAGTGGTATTGTTAGGTTACTAAACAAATTAACAGGTTCCTTATCGTTAGCGCGTAAAAGAGCCTAACTCAACTAGGGGTTAGGAGGTCTTTTTAAACGAGTATAAAGGCGTTAAAGATCCTTAACACTCTATATTTTAAAAAGTGGGTCTTGAAGTCATTTCTTACAATAAGTCAACTCTTAAAGGGTCTTTATTAATTTGCTAAATCTTTCCTTTAATACGTAAATCCCTCATCGTTAAATTTCATCCTTTAACTTGATCTTAATACCTTTTTAAATCTTTTTCCACCTATAAATAGTCTAGTCGTCGAAAAACATACGATATTTGAGAAAAACGTCGTCGCCGTGGTTAAATTCCTCGCCGCCGTTATACTTACCGTTAAAGTAACTAACGAAGTACACTAGGTGCCATTTGTTTAAACTTTTGTCAACATCCAACACCTAAAGGTTTATCGTACTGCTTTTAAAAAAGGGACCCAAAGGCATCAATATCTTTTTATAAGTCCTAAGTAAGTACCATCTCAAGGTTCCAGCTTATATAGGGCTTAGTAGGCGATTGATTTAATATTTTGATATAAAGTCGTGTGGAAACTTAGTAACTTGGCGTTGGATCGCGAGACGTAGCTTTCTCGTCGCATCTTAACGAATCTTAGTGTTTCAGCTCAAAATAACGATCATAACAATTAAATCGGCAAAGGGAAATAGAAAAAAACAAAGTAAAGATAAAGATTTTAATACAAATGGTAAGGTCGAAAATAGTTTATTATGATAAATAAAGCTCATAAATTATTTATTTTTATCTGCAAATCTTATTCGAATTTGTGGTAGTAACACTCGTAGTAATACTAACTTAAACGTTTACCAACTTACCGAACTTTAAAACTTCTAACAGTCAATTTCAATGTCTTCATTAAATTCGTAAAGATTTCTTAGTGTTTTGAATAACGATACCGTCGCTAACTCTAATCTGCCGTAAGGACTAGGCTAACACAAAGGTCTTCTTGACGTATTTCCGTAAATAATAACATGATAATAAAGGCCTTGAGTAAAAATCTTTCCTCTACCCTCAAGATACCGTATAGCGTAACTAGAAAGTAACTTATTCTTATACTTGACCAATTTGTGCTTAATCTAATAAATAATGATTAGTATTGGTAAGGCTTTAAACATTGCAACGTTGTCTATTAGATTGGTCGAAGTAACTATAGTATTACAGTAATCAGGTGATAGATATATTGTTTTCGGTCTCGCCGTCCGCTAGCTGGTCCACACCGTAATTTGTATAGTCAATTGCTTGGCGCGTGTCTTAATATGAAGTGGACTAATACTGTACTTGTTTTGCAGCCAATGCAGTAAGCCCACATAAAACAATACACTCAACTTGCAGTAATTATAGTCAACTTTAATGTAAGTAATCTTGACCTACTGTACGGAAAGTATTACTATTCCATCAGCTATGGTATATTGATAAAATTATATAAACTATTTGTAAGGATTCCGGTGAGGCAAAGTTTGGATTAAGCATAAAAAAAACACTCATTATTTTACCTAACAATCAATTCAACAATTGCGAATCTTATTATTATGAACATCATTAATTTTTTGATCATTCTTCTTTTTTTCGTAAAATATGTAGATAAATTTCGAATTCAGTTCAATATTATGTTATTAGAATTCATTGAAAACAATAATGAAAGGTTTTTACGTATCTTGAAATGGTAGTATCAGTAATTGAATATCTCAACCCCTGAAATAATTTTAATAAATTGAACAAAATCAGAATTTTGTTGATGAAACCGGCAGTTTAATAATATAGCCGTTCATAGATTATATAAAATCTTCAAATTTTCCGTATATAAGTATGTAAACTATTTGTTGGCAGGGCTTTAAACGTTGTAACGTTGTCGATTCGATTAGTCGAAGTAATAGTAGTATTACAGTAGTCGAGTGGTGGATGTATTTTTTTTGGTTTGTCAGACTGTTAGCCGGTCTTCTAGTATGAAGTAGGCTTATACTGTGCTTTACTTACATCTAATATAGTCGGCCTACACAAAACAATACACTTAACTTTATGTTAGTATAGTTAACTTTACTGTAAGTAAAGTTGACCTATTGTACTGTAATTATTACTATTTCAACACTGGCGGAATTTTATGTTGTATGCTCACAATAGTATATTTAAACAATATTTTCCGGTAACCGCTGAATTACATCCCCATCAACTGGTCAGACCCTTGTTAATTCTAATTGATATCCTTATGAAATTAAATACATTTACACTTAAATTGACCTCATTTTCCTTTAATTTCCCTACGATCCGAGGTTCGAGTTTATCAATTCCCACAAACAGTTCATTTTTTACAGGGTTGTGTATACTTCCAATTTAGTTGTATTAATTAAAAAGGTTATTATTTTGAACTCCCTCACAGTCTTCCTATTTCCCAGCGTATCCTTGTTTGCTGGAAAGTGACCTAGCCTTACCAGGTAACATATTAACGTAGCCTTTAATGCGTATAGTAAGCCTATTATTATTCACAAACTTTTAAGGGCGTTGTTCGATGATAACTTAGTTATGGTATTAGTAAAGTTATCTTTCCTATCGATTAATCTAAAATATTCGATTTCTCTCCCTTTACAGGCTTCGCGAAGTGCTATCATGTCTATTATTAGGCGTTTTTAGCAGGTGGTTCCGATCTTTAAAAGGTATTCGAATTGGCTTTTTGAGTAGTGACAAATTAACACCAGGATAAAAGGAATCGTTAGCTACCTAGCAATAAAGTTAATGGTTTCCCATAGTTTCATATCTATATTAAAGCTATCCATCATTCTGAAGACCTCTAAAGCCAGCACGTTTCGTGTGATTTTTTTACTTTTAATAGATGTTTAATGGGGTAGGTTACCGATAATTTTAAGCTGGTCCTCTCGTTTGTTTTTATTGACCAGGTTTATCAAAAAGACGATTAATGAGAAAAAATCGGTGTTAGCTGTAAAGAAGCTATTTATCAAAATTATGGACTTAGTCTTCGACAAGTCGATCGGAACAATATTAATCACTCGGTCTAGATGTTGTATTTTTCACTTAAACCTCTTATTTAATCGGTTCAATTTTTATTTGTTTGGTCTTGTACTTGTACCGAAATATATATGTCGGAAGAGGCTTTGCGTTGGCATTTTTTTCGATATAGCTGCTACGGGTACGTTATTTCAGGTACGGTTGATCCTTAGTTACATTAGTCTTGTCGATTGTAGTTAAATGAACGCCTTAACCTTTTTGGCGAAATTTGAGGCCGTTATGAAGACTAAGTCTATGGATTGACGGTTCATTAAATTCTAGTTAATTTCCTTTCGCTAATATAATAACCGGTTTGTAATTACATAATTTAGATCTTTAATTACTTATTGTTCCCATATCATAAAGCCAGCCGTTTGAACAAAAAAAATCTTGTTAGTTTATATACCTACCAAGCTAAAGTCCCTTTTTATGCTACCAACAAATGCGTGTCATATTTTAACGACTTTATATTAAGCCGTGATTTGAAGTACGATTAATAGGTTAGAAATCAATCAACGTCTTAATCAGATAATGCTTATATTGTCTAACACATCGTATTACCGTTTCTAGAGGGAAAATAATACGTAATTCTTATAGAACGTCTGATACAATGATTCGTTATAAGTCTGTTACTAACTGCATATATATTTATTTTATAATTTAACTAGTTAGTATAAATATGCCTTTAGTTTTCGCTGTTAAACTCATCATCACAGTAACTACTAGGTTTCAGCTTAATTTCTCAATTGTTGGCAACTTCGTAAAGATTAATTTTTTGCCCTTTATTACCGTATCTTTATGCCATGAGGCCTAACCTTTTGCACAGCTGCCCCATAGTCTTACCTTTAACCTCGTATATAATATTAGACTTGAAAATCGTAATATTTCGGGTGAAGAGGTTAAAATTGATTTTAAAGATGAATTGTATGACTTTCGGAGTTAAGAGGCCATCAATTTCGACTTGATCACTTTCCTTCAAGGGTTTACCGAAGGTTTTAATAATACCTTATGTCCGAAGCTTTAGTGCTAAGTTTTCTTCGTTCTTTCTTTTCCTTTTTATCCAAATTATATTGTAAATACAACCTGGTATAAATTTCTTCTATTCAACATTTCCTTTTTTTCGGGGGTCGTTGGCGCCAGTAGCGTTCTATCGGCTTATCGATAATAGATAAATGAAACTTGTATTTGCTTGATCGTTCAACTTAAATGTCTTTATCGTTAGGTACCCTAATATAAGGTTTAATATAGGTGGTATAAAACTTTACAGGGCCGTTGGCAGTTTTACTAACTTCTTTAGAGTTAGTGATACTTAAGGTTTTATATAGGCCCTTCTATTTGCCTGGCTCCCGCTATACGAGGATTTTACTTTGTAATGGTAAATTTAGTACGTCGATTACTGTAGGGCCGTTTCTGGTGTTAAGGGTATCGTTAACTTAGCGTTGTATCGATTCCTTTCATAATCCCTTTAGTACTTTGCTGTAGGCTAAAGATCTTTTTTAGGTGTTTTCTAATGAAGCAGATTTACTTGTTAGGTATAGATGCAGTTTATAGACTAGTAGCGTTGGTACTATGCCGTTAAAGTCTATAGTATCATTCTGTACCTTTACCGCTATTTAAAGGCGTGCCTTTGGTTCCATAAAGCTTTTAATCTTTAGCGTAAAGATATTGTACGTTTGTCAAAATAGTGTGTATACCCTTTTAATCCTTTAAATGCTTTGGTGGACCTCTACAAGCACTTCTTTTGATTAGATTCCTATTATTTTTTTAAAAAAAATGGAAATTCCGTTGGCGTAAAGTTAGTGCTATTATCATGGACGAAAACGTTAGGTAAATCCAAATATGCATCAATTTATAACATCCTTAACGTTTCTCGTATATCTTTCATTAATAAAGACTTGATAAACATAGCTCTGTAAAAAGAAGTTACAATATTCACAACGTGGAAAATCGGCTTATTATTTAGGCAAAATACGTTAATAATAACGTTACAGTTAAAATATCTATTGTGTTTTAATAAAAGTTTAAAAATTCGAAGTGCTTGGATATAGATTTAACATTAGTCATAAATATTTTCGATAATTTTGATGGCATATAATTACACATATTTATAACATACAAACTCAAGGACATTATACAACTTATTAATTACTGGGAAGATAAAATGCTGGTATAATGAACGTATCTCTAACTCCGTCAAGTTCAATACCGTTTCCTCCGGGTCTTAAAAGTGGAAGTATAGATACCTTTATTTGAAGGCGAATGGAACTTTTAACTATTTTTTACCCACTTATCAGTATTAATATCAACGCTAACGCCGAGGTTCTTTATGTCCTCCAAATGAATAATGAATTAGTTCGGGGATTGAAAGACGTAAAACGTAATAAATTTGATGATAGTTTAAATTACCGTTGTTTCTAGTAATGTAAGTTACCTGCCTAGAATGAAGCTAACTTTAACTTTTCCAGAATCGTGACGATTAATCTTGGTAGCCGTGGTGTTTTCCCTTCAAAGTGCTATATATTTCGAATAGCATTCTATTAACTCACTTGTTTCTATTGTGTTTATAATGATACCTTAAAACGTGCAATTCGCGTAACGATCGCAGAGGTTAAAGGTTTATAAGGGGTTAAAAGTTTCATTAAGTCAAAGGTACAGGTCTTCGTTGCTGAAGTAGTATAAAAGGATATGGTCAACTAATTACTAAACCCGGTTAGAAAGAGTTTCTTTATACCATTTAATTTACTTCGAGGTATCGTCGCCATTAATAGCCTCTTTACCCTAGAAGTTTTCAATGTAATTTAAATAATTTTAATTGGAAGTAGTAAAGTATTAAATATGGTATATTGCTTCTTTGTTGTTACACTCGATGGGGGGGTGGCTAGTCAACGAATTGGTAAACTTATTATAAATCCAATATCTTTTTTTACTATTACGACGATAGTTTTTATAGTTATTAGATTCGCTGAAATCTTCCTCCCATTGGTTCCAGTGTAGCTATTAATTTTAGTCCAAGGTGGTTAAACCATATATTCGGCGTTAAAAGCGCCTATAGACTTACTTTTGGTCTATGTAATTAACTATCGTATGGTCTTCTTTATCTACGTCACGGAGGTCGCCAACATAAGTGTATATATTAATCAAGTTTGGTATACGTGCTATTACAGTTGTAATTATGTAGTGTAACTGATTAAAGAAACCTTTTTAAGTGGTATATAGGTTTTATAGGGCGTATTTAAATTCGTTAACGCCTGTAGCAGCTGGCTGTACCTATTCTCGAAGTTTGTTTTCATTAACATGAGCCATTCTCATTGCCTACTGACATTGCATAATCTTATCAAGTATTTAATTTAGCATATTCATTGGGGTTTCTTCCTCTTTTTCTTTCGTTATTATCGTAGCTTACCTCGTAGTAGCTCAATCCGTATGGTATTGAGCAAGGTGGACATTGTATTCGAAAAATATTTTCATGCTATCGTAAACGTCGCAGGAGTTGGGTAATTAGGTTAGGAATTTTAGGTAATAGTACTTAGCGTACCTTATAAGGATTTTAAAAAAACATTGGAATAAAACCAGAAGTAAGAACTTCTATTTATTTGTAAGTATTTAAAAAGGGTATTACTTTCTTTTCCAGAAAATTATAGTGTTTTCCCTTTTATTTCTTTACGTTGTTCCCGATTTTGAAAAAGTTCGTTCATAGCTTGTAGTTTATATTAACTATGATGATGGGCTTTAGAGAAAGGTCGCGATAATCCTCTAAGTTATTATTGGGTTTTTTTTTACAATTTAAGCCTCAGGAACTCCGAATCGCGGTATTAAGGGTAATTATCAGTCGCTTGGCCCGAGGGGTAAATTAATATGGTAGGACCTATAGTGGACTTATGCGTGTAGGTAAACCTGTCGTTGGAAGGCTTATAAGGGGTTTAAAGATTTTAATTAAAAGGTTGGGAAGGCATAGACGCTTGGAGATTTTGAGGGATTTGACGATTTTGCTTGATTGACTGGTGGATAGCGCTAATATTAACACCTTTTTCCGCGTTAGATGTTACTGTTTTGGGTGCTTTGCCGCCGCTAAAAGCGTATTCCACGCTGTCATTTAAAGTTGTTAGGTTACTGAGTAGATTAAGCCGCCGCTAAAAGCGTATTCCACGCTGTCACTTAAAGTTGTTAGGTTACTGAGTAGATTAATTAATTCCTCATCATTAGTTCGTAAAGAAGTTTTACTTAGCTGGAGGTAAAGAGGATGTTCTTTAAAATGTGAATAATGGAGTTAATGTTCCTTAAAACCCTTCCCTTTAAGGAGTAGGTTCTAATGACATTGCTTAAGTTAAGCCAACTTAAAGAGGGTTTTTACCAGCCGGGTGAAACTCTTTACTGACATGTATATCCTTCAGCGTCCAAATTTTACCTTTAACTTTAATTTGGCACACTTTTAAATTTTGTTACATATATTAATAGTCTAGTCATCCAAGAAAAACACAGTATTTGCGGAGAACGCGGTCATATAGTTCAATTTTTTGCCTCCATTTTGCTTAATGATAAAGCAGTCCAAAAAGTTAACTAGATGCCTCTTGGTTAAATCTTGATTTACATCTGGCCTTTGAAGGCTTTTATCGTATTGATTTTAAAAAAATGATCCGAGGGCCTCAATTCCCTTTTCTAATTCCTAGGTGAGTATCATTTCGAGGTTCTGGCTTATATAAAACTTGTTAGGCGAGGGATTTGGTGGTTTAGAGCGTGAGGACTTGGTGGTTTAGCGCAAAATCACGCGAAGTAGCTGTTTTTAACGCGAATTGGTAATTTTGGGTAGTTTCTCTCAAAACAGCGATTTAAACGAATTAAATTAGAGTAAGGGAAATGAAAATAGTAAAGTAGAGGCAAAGGTTTAGTATAGAGAGCAAGGTTAAGAGTCGTTCATTATTATAGATAAAGGTCTAAAGTTGTTCATTTTTTGGCTATAGGATTTAGTCGGTTTTATAGTAGTAATACATATCATGGTAAATATTTAGCCGTTTTCTAACCCATTGTTTAAGACTTTTAGTGGTTAATCTTAACTCTTTTTAAAAAGGATCCATAAAGATGTCTTAGTGTTTTTGATAGCAATATCGTCGCTACCTTTAGACTTCCGTAAGAACTAAAGTAACCTAACGGTATTTTTTACTTAGTGCCGTAAAAACTGACATAGTAGTATCGGCGTTTCGGAAGAATCTTTCGTTTACCATAACCTCCGTTGTTAACGTAGGGCGTAACCGGAAAATAGCTTTTTCTTTTACTTATCTTATCTGTGCTTAACCCAATAAGCATTGATTATTGTTGGTAGAGCTTTAAAAGTTGCAACGTTTTCGATTCTATTGGTCGAAGTAACATTAGTATTGCAGTAGTTAGGTGGTTTATGTATTGTTTTAGGTTTGACAGACCACTCGCCGGTCGGTGTTGTATTTTGTATGGCCAATTTCTTGTCACATGCCCTATTATGAAGTACGCCTATACTATACTTAATTAATAGCCAATTCAATAGGCCCACAAAAAACAATACTCAACTTGCAGTCAGTATAATCAGCTTTACTTTAAGTAAAGTTGACCCACTTCACTGTAATTACTACTTTTACAACACTATTTTATATTGAAAGTGATTTAATATCTCCATTATTATAGTTTAACGTATTTTCAATCACTGTGCTCATTTCAGTTCTTTATCCCAACGATTCAAACTTCAACCTCAAGGTTTTTGTCAACGGTTTCAACCTCAATAGAAGCCCTATGTATGATATCATGCATTTTATTACGTTTTTTCATAGAACGAAATTCGATAAACATATTCTAGCGAAAATAAACCTCGAAAGTGTGACGCACTTTATGGATTCATATGTATCCAGAACCTTCAAATTGAAGCACATGCGATACTAACATTACCTTTCATGCAATGAATAACTCAAATAACTTTAATATAATACGGATCCGATGTAAGAAAAAGATAGTAGAAAATTATTAGGGGCTGTAAAAAGGTAAAAAGTGATATGTACTATTTCGTAAAACTTACAATATATTCACCTTACACATCGTGGATTTCACCTCTTTGAATGATACCTTGTCAACAGAATTAAAAGAATTAAACTATAGTACTAGTCTTGACGGCTTAGTATCGATCACATTTGTTTCTAACAATTATTTATATGTAACGAATCAATTTATTCCATTATAATATATTTTGAAGCGTTTTATAATATGTAGCAAAATATTGAATCATTGTCAGAAGGAGTCCATAAAGCGTTAAGTTAGCGATATTTGCCAAATGAGAAACGATTCATCAAAAACTTAAGAATTTCCATTCACTTTACTAACGAAATTTTTAGTTCATACGAAGATGGATTAATACAATACACTCTTCCAAAATAAAATAAAAAACACAAATTTGAAATTATAGCTAAAATTATAAACGATTTTATGTCTTGGTATATAATATAGTTGAAACCGTATTAAATATATTATAGTAGTATAAATCCACAAATTAAGAAAATAAGTTAATATAACGAATTTCTTGTAGTCATCAATGAATAAATAGAGATACGGCGTCGCGAAATATTGTTATAACGGTGTGTATACAATATTGATAAGAATAAACATTGAAATAAACGTATAATGTAATTTGGGTTTCGTAGAAAACGAAGTCAAACATTCTAATAAACATTAAACGCCGTATTCAATATTTGATTGCATAGTTTTATAACTCGGTCCAACAATTAATCAAACAAAAATTAATGAACTCATTATTCTTCACGTAATTGAATCTATGTTTTTGGTCAATTTTGATGGATAAAACATAAAAAGCACTGAATCATGGAGAGTTTACAACGTGAAGTGTAAAATTACTAATAATCGTATGAAAAATTCAATTCAATTGTTTCAAAATACGTTGAAAAGGATTATATTGGATTTTAATGTAATAGTTCACAATATTAGGGTTGATCAACGATTACTAGTTATTATTGTTATAAATTCGTCTGTTTTGGTAAGCTGTAAATTGAGATATTATATCAGTATTACGTGAACTAAAAATGAATTTACAACTACAGATATATATCGAATTATATTACTAGAATTGTGAACGGGGCTTTCTGATACGTTTAGTTGGTTATGTTTATACGATTCGTTAAACTTTTATATAAATTATTTGGTGTTGATTTCAATTATATATGCATGTATTGAATGTATTGGAAGTTTAAACTTAATTCAAAGCTGTTGACCTTTGACTCGTATTTTATGATTATATTAAATAGTAATTGTTTCGATATTTTCTATCTATAAACAAAAGATACGTTATCTCGGAGTGCACCAACGATGATGTTAGTAAAACATTATGTTATCAAGGTATTGATATCCTAGAAATTTCAATCGCTTGAAATGTCAACTCAAGTTAAGCAACTAAACTTTAATAAATCGTCAATCCCTATTTACAATATAAGTGATACCTGTAGTATGCAATTAAGTTTTATTTTCAAGCAATATGAAATAGATAATAGTATGATGAACGAAGATAATGAACGTTCAGGGTGATAACATTGAAAATAACATATTTGTATAGTTTATATTGCGAATATATATCAACCAGAGATATCTTACGATTGATGAATTAAAAATTAAAACGTCTTCCTAGTTAATGATGACGTCAACAGGCCTAACTAATGTATCTAGTTTGAAATTAACAATTTGAATAAAAGTATTAATATAACATCTGTAGATTTGATAATAATATAATCGATATTTTCGTCAATAGATTCTTCATTAATATCATCGATTTGACGTCTTGGATCGGAATTTTAAAAATGATTGTGAACTAAAATCTATATAATTAGTAGTTTATTATAACTGATAATTTAATTTATTCGTCGTTCGTCTCGTATTAAAAGGTCAAACGGATCAAATCAACATTTAAAGTTTACAATATAATAATACACTATGATATAGATATAATTATGAACAGTACCCTTGAAATATTCACTCAACAGCTCTATTTGAAATCGTTTTTAATGGTTGATCATTTTATTTTTGTTATTGATACGAGTGTATTTGCTGGTTTAGACCCACTAATAACAACTGTTGCGTAAAAGAAGACAAATCCTTTTAAAATGTATGTAAAGTTTGAGAGATCGTTATATAAAAATGAATTCATGGTGGGAATAACTCGATTGAGACCGTGATAAAATGCACATCTAATGAAGTTGTAAAAAATTTGTCGATAACAATAGACCAATTTTATGTATCAAGTATTATATGAAGACAAAAATATATAACGAGAGTAAAGAAATATACTCCAATAAATTAAAAAACAATTATGGTAATAATGAGTAATAGAAAATTCTTGAATGTTAAAAATTTGATCACATATAGTTAGTTGACGCTTTTAACAAATGAATTGTTTACTATATTCGATGAAATGAACGCTCGAAGTTAACGGTTAAATTTTCGTGATTGGAGGTTTATCCAAGTTTAAAATAAACTGGTATTCAATAATACGCGCTCAATATAAGTTGTATGACTATAGTTACCATAGTTCAATACAACGTAATATTGTAACAAAAATAAGAAGTCGTTAATATTGAAACATTTGTTAATTTTAATTGTTTTTACGTCAATTAAGGTATTCCCATTGAATATATGGTACAGGCTATGTTTCGCCTGATATAGAAGAGAGCTTAAGTCGAATCATAATTTTATCAATTTAGAATTTACATACAAATTGTATTAACGTAATACCACAAGTTATTTTGAACAAATTAATTCTAATTGACTATAGTTACAAAAACTGAAGGCCTACCAATAGTATTGTTTTTACTGGATTAACATATTTGATATTATCATTGTTAGTACACGTATAAATATGCATTGCGTGCTAGCAATTGCAGTTCCTAGTTCAATATAGGGCGCGAGTCAAACAGGTGTCCATACCAATAAATATATACACTGGCTAGCTGTCTGCCAAGTTTACACCTGAAAGGAAACTCACTTTTAATACAATACAGTTTTCTACTTCCACCAACAATCCTAATAAATCGCCGTAGCCACTCGAAAAACAGATAACACAAATTAGAACTTGACTGAGATCAAGAAAATATAATGAAGATAAAAATATAGATACAGCTTTCCTATACAAATAGAGTTTAAAGTACGAAAGGATATTTGTTAAAAAATATTTCAATAGTTGGCAGACTCCCATAGCGTCGCTTTGTTAAATATGCAAAACAGTACATACTTTACCATTAAAGACAAAACGAATACTTAATGTTTTTTGATCAAATAGCAAACGACGAGAATCTCTTGAATCTGGAAATTAACGAAGTAACAAACTAAATCAAAGAATCTATAGGTGCGGTTAATAAGCTAAGATATTACACATCAAACCACTCAAAATTGAACAAAAATATCAAGTCACTCAATCAAAATTAATTATAAATATCTTCCCCAAACTCAAAGGGAAAGAAATGTCATCGCCGAAAATCTAACTAAATTCGTAAAACCTTGTTTGGCGAATATTGACGCTATAATGTATAATGAATTTTTCTCAGCGACATCTAACAAAATTCATAACATAAAAGATATAATAAAATTTCTTATAGATATAAACTTTGTAAAGTTTGGTAACAATTATGTCAAGAACATTTTTTATTTCTTTAGAGAAGAAATAAAAACACGTAAAACGAAGTAAACAAAAACGATAAAACCAAATTAATAAATATGCTCCACAAAAAAGTTATATGCAATCCTACCGGAACACGAGCACGATTTACAAACGTTATTTTAAAATATTATAAAATGAATGAAAATCCTTCATAGCTTAGCAAAAATAGGGGCAAAAGTATTGCTAGCAATGAAGGTCAACAGTTACTCACAAGATTATAAACCCCATTCCAAAACGCATGCGTATAGAAATCAAAGTTAAATTGCGGAAACTAAAACATCCACGTTTTCGAACAAACAAGACGAACGATACAAGGAAAGGGAAAAGGAACTTGAACTCGGAAGCTATACAAAATATAACCATTTATGAGAGATACATGCACAGAAATTAATTGCCGGCAAGCGTACTCACCAAGCTTAAACTCACAGCACGTTTATCCGCCAATGAAAAGAAGTTCCTAGGTGGGAAATTAAAATCGTAACCGAGCAACAATTTAATGAAATAACCACGTAAAACTTTCAAAACCTCTCAAATTGCCACGACTTTGAGTAGAAAAAAATATATACATACTAGCATAAGCGTATTACTAGACCTATCACCAGATTTTACCCAGAATAACAAGCCACTAAAGCATATTTTTAACAACAAAACTCTGATAACTAACAATCTTTCAATGAACCATTATGACTTATTGATCAAACAAATTCCATAGTTTAGGTGCAATATAAAATCCTTTTAAACCTCGCCAAAATTGGCGTTAATAAGGATAATTACGACGGCAAACCCTATAACCAAATCAGATACCAAAATAATTTCATTCCTTATTACCTATCATGTAATTATAGTTGAACCGTTGGACTTCGATTCAATTTTTCCAAAAATGTTTACTCAACAATCTGCGAATTACTACTTAAGTTTCACAATCAAAACCTATACCTTTACTGCAATTTACGATAACATGAATTGTTAATTCCAATAAGACGTCCACCATATCCAATATTATATTAACTGGATGTTAACGCGTTTAAAGAAAGATAAATACGAAAACCAAAAGAAAATATCAATAGATATTTTTAATGAAGTATGTAGAAAATTGATATATATTTGTAAAATACTAGTAAAAATCAACATTAACAAGACTATATAACTCAAATCGATACACGATGATATTACTAGTGACAACGACTTTTTATATCTTTTATAAAGTACAAATATAACCTGTAAAAGCTTTTTCAATCAATCACAATCTTCAGCGACAAAGTGAATAACACACGTCAAATTCAACTAAGTCGTATCCCTAAGCTACGAATTTCGTGATATTATAGTAGTTTAAATTTAGCTAGTATAATCAAATTAATGCCTCACTTACACAGTATGTTTATCTTAAGTAAAAGAAATTTAAATGACCCGCCTAATTGCACAACCTTTTAGGTAAAAATCAATTTCGTTAGCAAAGAAAACAGAGTACGATGAATCGAAGGAATAAAGCAGGGATCTTGGTCAAAAGATTAATAAAATATATAAGATTCATAGTAAACTCGGTTACGAATTTACACATTACTCTGTTAATTAAATTAACATGAAAAATGATAAACAATATGTTATACCCAATACTCATTCGTTTTAAACTAGAACTACATCAAACAAGTTAATTATTTGAAGATTAAAACTAACGTCAATCAAGATCAGGTAATATCTACCAAGATGATTAATTGATACAAAAAATCTGGTAGTATAAAATTTGAAATAGCCTAATAATCAGTCGACCACGACTTTTTATACCGCGTAACCAGTAAAAGTAAATATTATTATTACGAAAACCCCAAACTTACGCATTTATAAACCTCTTCAAATCTTTAATGAAAATCAATTTCTTTGACAAAATTCGTTTTGATACAGGTACCACGAAGTATCGAACCATAAATTATTAGTAATTTCTATCATTACTCTGGGAATATGTTACTACCATGGAAATTCATCGTAATGATACAAGTTAAACAAACATCAAATTTAACTCATAAAACAAACTATTGTTACTGGATCCGACAATCATATTTACAATCATAACACACAATTTTTTCTAAATTTTGAAGTACCTCATCCCATTCTTTTCCTCTATTTGAAAAAATATGAAACCACGATATTAACATTAAATTCAAGTTTTAAGAGTGGATGAAAAATTATAAGCAAAGGTTCTTCTATGCTTCAAAATAGTGAAAATTATAGTTTCATTTGCAAAAACCCAAAATAAATATTCGACTTCACATCAGATTTCTCGGCATGAGTGTACGGTCCACCTTATTAAAAAGGTTATGTAGCCTAAATTGTTAACCCTAACAGTTCCTACCTTTACGAAGAACCTTCAAGTTTAGCCGCTCTCAATACTATTACTTTACATACCTCCCATTCTACCACAATATCATTAATTAGCTTTATAACCCTTTAATTCTTTTGCGAAAACTTGATTATGACTATAAAGATCGCCGTTGGCCCGGCGTATCACCTGTGTAGCGATATATCCAAGAAACAGTTTTCATAGACAGCGATTCCGTCCCTCACTACTTATGTCAACGTAGCTTTCCTGACCTTCCCTCTGGTATAAATAGGGTTTATTTTCGCATTTAAAAGTCTTTATTAATACCTTCATTATCAACGCTCATTATAACAGCCTTTTTGTATAATCTCAACCACTAATATCGCCGCTCCGCACGCTTAGCGCAACTCCCAAAAATATCTTGAACAGTTCTCTAACGATTGTACATACCACATTCTGGCGCTCCTCCTACTTAATGGGGCTCTTAACATCACTTTGGGCAATACAGACTACCTGCATAATACTTTTCTCCAGCGTATTACCCGCTAAGTGATATATCTTTATTTTATTGTATGCAATCCTTGAATTCGCCTCCCGTAACAAAATGTAACTCGTTGGACGGAATGTAATTATGTACGCGTTAGTAAATCAAATTTTCACCACCTTCTTAAGCCTTCAACTAAGTTATATGTGTTTTAAAGATTCTTTCACTCTTTTAGGATTATTTTTAGATCTTCAACACGAAAAGGCGTTGAACAGAAACAAATACAATGAAAAATTCCCACAGTGACAAACCTACAGTTCCTACGCCCGTAGAATAATACGGATTTTTAAATTATTAGGTAACCTAAAAACTTATTGGAAAGCTTAGCTTGGGATTTGATTTCCGATCAAAGGTTTTTTTTTAATACCCTTTTTTATGCATAAAGCTTATAAACTGAAAACAATTGTTACGAAACCGTATTATATTATAGGTATATCGAGTTAGTTCCCTTTTCGAAATACCTAGTGATAAGATCCCTTATATACGAAATACGTGCATAAATTTATGCAAGTATTATCTATATTTGTGGTCCAATGAGGGTCATAACACTAAATAAGGACCTGCAAAGTTAATATAATATCATATCGGCGTTTAACTATGACGTATGTGATATTATTCGAAAAATAGCTACAGGTATATTATATGAGCGTCTTATTTTATATGTTTTTCTATTTTAGTAAGGGATCGGAAATGGAGGTCTTTATTTGTAATGATTTATTCTACAAGTTGTAGGGTATAGCTTTGTGACGGAGATTTTTTGATAGTGTCGTTTTTATATGGTAATATCACCGAAATTTTGAGCCATCCCGCTGGTATTTATACTTCGTTGAGCAACAGTGAGGGTAAAACTTTACTAGTTACATGGTGGGCACTTCTGAGCGATAGTAAATTACAAAAGAAAACATGGACAATAAATTGAATCACATCATAATACGATAATCTCACCAACAATTCAACTACCATACAGCTAATCGACTATACGAAATTCATAGAACTTTGTGGAATAAAGATGTGGAGTATTCTAGTATAAAGGCGATTACAAAACTCGAATACTATTACCAAACTCATACGTAAACACCCCGAAAGTTGAAATTTATTTGTAAAGACGACGAAACCTTCAATACCCAAGTCATCACTGACATTCTTTATTTATATAAACCGCTAGTTCTTCATATAATAAACGTAAAAATGTAGTTTTACGAAGCCAAATCAGTACACTCAATATTGTTCAAAATACATGAGAAACATTAGACCTATCTTAAATTAATATGTACTTTGAATCTTCGAAAAAGATTACTCAAAATATCGAAAATACCTTTATAACAGTAAATCTCCAAAAGAAGTCCAACAATAATAGTATTTAAATTTAATCAGGTTTCTTATAATATATATGAAAGCATTATAAATATTTTTTTAAATATTGGCTTGGTTTCGTAAAACCTATAGTATCATTACCAAAAGGATAGAAATATTCTCATCAAATAAACACAATTCTTTAAATTACAATGAAGGGATTGCATAATACGGTTAGCTCTTTCAACCTCGTATTAACTCTGATTAGCTTCTAACATATCATCGTTGAATAAGAAAACTGAAACCATCAGAGGTTATAAAAAAGAAGAATACAGCTTATGTAATAATCTTGAAAGAATCGCAAGTGAAGTCCATAAAACCTTTTATCTATAATACATGAAACTTGAGAAATGATCCGTTGATAACGGACGTATTATCGTTTCTATTACATATTAATATTTTAGTTGTGAAGAAATCTACCAAATGGTATGATCTCATAAATATCTTAACTATAATAAATCCAAAAATATTAATTGATATTAGTAGCAGGCCATGAACCTTTCATATAATACATATGAAAATATATTTAAAAGTTCATTAAAATTCCTATTGAAAAAGAATCCGATAATGCAACCCACTAACAACTATTATTAATGGGCCAATAAAGCGACTTCGTCACAGAAAACTTCTTGAAATAAATAATTACAATAAAGATAAGGAATATGAGTCTAGAAAGACATACGAAACGACAGAAATCACGCTAAATGGTAAAACAGATAACGCACTAGCCGTTGATTTACGTGCTAGGATATTATTAAATTTCTGATTAAACTATTTAAAGAAATACTAGGTAGGAATTATTAGATTTCTTTATATAAAGAACCGTACAATTCATATGTAGGAACATTTTTAACCTAGATTATAACATGTGAATAATTCGAAAGTTCAATATCATTTACAAAAAAAAAAAGTAAAATAACCAAATGATCTTATGAAATGTCCAGATTGATCGGTTAAGGTTATGGCGATGAATTCAAGAACTCAAACCTTGTTAAATCTTCAATACTTTTTAATAATAGCAAGAAATTATTTATTTATTTAATTATTAATTCATTGACCATGAAAAATGCAATAAACGCAATTTATGGTAGGGATTTAGACATTGCAACGTTGTCGATTCAATTGGTCGAAGTAACAGTATTATTGCGTTGCAAAGTGATGAATGTATTGTTTTAAGTTTGGCAGACCGCTAGCTTGTCTACACTGTAATTTGTATGGCTAATTGCTTAGCCTGTATCTTAATGTGAAGTAAGCACATACTATACTTAACTTGCAGCAAATAAAGTAGGCCTACATAAAACAATACACTTAACTTGCAGTTCAGTATAGTTAACTTTACTATAAGTAAAGTGGATCGAATTCACTGCAATTATTACTATTTCAAAAATAATATTTATTATTAAAAATGGTGATATTATCTAAGGAAATACTTAGTTATCTTTGAAAATAGGAATGATCGATGTATTAAAATTACATATCGAATTTCTTAATGGAATTTTATTGGAAATAGTTATCCGATACATTAAATTACTATACTTTTAAGCGTTTGGGAGCGGTTAAAAAGCGTTTAAACGTAGGTCGTTGCCCCGAAAAAGGTAATAAAAGTTCGTAATTATATATAGGATAAAATTGATACTAGCGGTAGGATAGATTCGATACCCGTTGTTCTCGTCCGTTTTGGCGGCTTTCGGCTGTACATATTTTAATTAAAGAACGAAATTTCCATTTGAATTAACGTATTAAAATGTAAGAGGTAACTACAACTAATAAATGTGTCAGAACCCTAACTTAAAACAATTAAACAGCTTGTTAAAGTATTCAAGCATATCTAGGGTAAATTATTTTGAATCAACTTTGGGGTATAGAGACGAATTGAAAAAGGTGAAACTTTATTCAATTAAAATAATGACGAAGATTTTGAGAATATATTAGAGTAACTTTAATAATGTTTTATTCCATTGCTAATGTAAATTCGTTACGTTTGTATTTAGTAACCATCAACTAATGATTATCATGATTTTCTGTAACGTAAAATAAAATAATTTACACTTGTTAATGGTATAATCATAACTGTTTGTCGTTATACTTAATCGACCTAAAACTTGATTCGAAAATATTGAAAATTACAATATTAAAATGCTAAAAAGAAGCTTTTGAATTGGGAATATATAACCTACTCACTTATTCATGACCTGCCGTTTCAATAGATCGTTACGCCGGATGCAGCCGGTTTAGGATTTATTTCGAATTCGTAAAATACCTTTGACGAAATACTCCGGTTTCGTATCACTATTATTACTTATAATATTGATATTTTTGAATTCAAAGTTGCGGGTTCATTAATTAGAAAGCGAGTTTGAAACGTCTCAGATAAGTTAGTTTATGCAAAACTAGGAACATTTATCCTCCAAACCGTCATATTCGACAACTTAAAGATTCACGATACGCATTTCACTATACGTGTTGTAAAATTAGCTTAACAGTTTTAAAATTTTATCTAGTTTATGGTTTTTAAGAAAAAATAAGTATTCTTACCGACTGGAAAACATTTCCAAAAAAGCTTTACGTATTAGCGGCTGTTTCCATACTTTATTATGTAACCGTTATAGCAACTTATATACACTTCGTAATATTACGGATTTATTTGAGGAAGGTTCTAGTCTTTACGCCTAATCCCGTAATAAAAACAAATAAATATTATACCGGTCGTATAAAATCCATATTTTAACTATAAGTTATGAAAACAAATTAACATGGATAATAATCATATTTTTATAATTGAATACCAATTAAAACACGGGTAATAAACGGCTTCAGTCAAGTTCAACATAAATTACGAATGAACATAGGTATATTATAACGTTTTAATTAACGCGTTTAGTTACACCGTTAATTTAGGGTTAAAAGGCGATATATTTACGTTAGTTTATCTTTATTAAGTTGGAAAGTCGGTTTCAAAACTTACCGGTTTCATTCAAATGTCAATTATTAATAATAGTTTAGGGAAATTCGTAAAATCGCCATCAATAGCTCAAAAACCACGTTGCTTAAGCTTCGACAGTTATAATAATTAAGGCTTCATGGGTAATAACTTAACTTTAATAATCTGTAATAACTATGAAATGAATTAGGTTATTAATGCGGTTTTAAGGAAAGTCTATTATAAAGGAGAAGAAAAAAAAACTCGTTGTAAAGTCGTTTAACGACCGGAAAGACCTTAAAAGGTACTTTTTCACAGTGTGTTTAATAAATTATACGTTTATAAATATAGTAATTTTAACAGTAGCGGCAGACCGTATAATGTAAACCGGGTTAAAAGAATATTTTGAGGAAAATAACGATACTAGTGCCGTGGTACGGGTAATTAAAAAAAGTTGAATTATTAATAACTTATATTGATAAGGTAACAAACGACTCGTAAACAGATGCCTAAATACAATTACAAAACCGAAAAAAATTATCGTCGTTTACTAAATATTTCTAAATTGAAACTTTAAGTATTGAATCGCTATTGACACCATTATTAACGAAGAAACTTCAGTCGAATATAATTATTATACGAATTAGTTGTAGGTAAATCGCATTATAGGTAATAACGATGTATTAAGTACTTGAAAGATCGATATTAGTCACATATCGCGACATTTGAAGATAAATTAGGTAACGATACTTAACCGGAAAATAAGTGTACGTGGAAATTACTCGATAATAGTCTATTCAAGGAGTAAAAGCTTAAATTCCACTTACGAAAAGTCCAAGTCAAAAAAACTTTTTAAAATATTTTAATTCCACCAAAGTTACTAATTGGATAGTATATTATTAGTTTTCTCATTATGAACCAATTGAAAATTCAATTAAAAAAGGCGTTAAAATCAATAAACCTCTCGTTCAAAAGTCAGTCGTCTAATTTTACAGTATTCCAAATTTTCAAAATCCGTAAAAGTGGTAAACGGGAATAACGTATCCGGAAGCTTGGCATTTTATATTCTTCAATGACTTATAATGCCTAGTAATTCTTCATTGTAGATTTCGTAATTACATGTAACAAGCGATAAACTACGAAAGTGATGTATTATCGAGGGTAAGTTCCTACGGATTTCGCGTTAAAACAAATATCCGCCCCGGCTCTAACTGACACATTCAACATTAAAAAAGGTTTCATGGTCGAAATCGTATTAGGTAAATATAGGTTCGAAGAAAAAGGTAAGTTTAAGTTGTTCAAAAACAGCTTTTTCCGGACCATTAACGAAAAGGGTTACTTTTTGGGGTTAACTGAATTAAAAACCTAGGAATCTTAAAGTATTTGCGAATAAAATTTCAGTAAATATGAGAAAACCCCAGAAAGCTCCTTACCTTCAAAATATCTTTAACAACCGTTGATTTCCGGATACCATATAGCTTGTAAAATTCATGCGGATGCCAACGTTATCTTCGATATCATATGTCATATATTGGGGTATTTACATATCGAATTCGTACTTAAATATATAGAGGTTAAGGCCCGCGATATTTAAGGCGTTGAATACCGATTTAACTTTGATGTAATGATCGTTAAGGGTACCACTTAAATATATTAAAAAATCGCAAGGAAAAATGAAGTAGAACGTTTTAAACAGAGATCAAACAAATTATCGATATACTGTTAACAGGTAGCGAGTCCTATAAAACTGCCGAAAGAGTAATAAATTATTAAAAAAATCTAAAATGCATATACAACGCGGTCTTTTTTTCGATTCCTTTTTTGAGACGAAACGTATTGAAACCGGCTTTCACTTTAAATTTGGTAAAAAAATTCATTTGGTGAATATTTATAAACTTCCACTTAATAATTGGAAATAGATAGCTATTTGCCTTTATAATAGTATTTAGTAGACGATAATTGACGTAAAAAGGTTAGTTTCCTGCGGTTTTGATAAGACAAAGCACGGTAGTATCCGTTGAAAGAGTATTTATTCGAATATAGCTTCATTAGAGTAACTTAGTTAACGTAATCCTTAATATAAAATGCTTTTCTAGCAATATGCCGTATAATAAGCCCTATAGGACCTTTAAAGGCTGGTCTTAACTATCGTTCTTAAAAACGATTTCGTAATCAGTTTCGAGGCTTTAAGGGTTTGGATTCTTTTAAAAACCCTTATCGAATAAAGGAGCAAACTTTTTAAAGGCGTCAGGATAAATTTTATTAATGCAAACGATTAATTTCAGGGTGAATACTTTATTATTATGTACGAGTGAAAAGATAATAACTCGTGTAATAGTTGTTATCTTTCTGCGTTCTTTTTGGAAAACGACGTGAAATATAATGATGTCAACAATTTAAGGTGTTTTTTGTAGAAGCGCGAACCCTCGTTCCCAAATGCGATTGTCACCCACTTGTTTTAAAAGCAGTATATACTTGGAACCAGCAGAAATTATCTTTTAATATTTTATTTAGAATTCATCCAAAATAAGTTCGTATAATAAATAAAGGAGATCATAAGCTTACATTTAGAATCTGTAATTATTAACTCGATATTTAATAAAGGTTACAAAAGAAATAATCCGTAAGGTCAAATTAAGTATGTAATACGTGGTTTCGCTGAGTCTTTAGGGTACGATAAGGATACTCGCTAATTTTAAACGGATAGCAAGTCATTTACTCGCAATATTACGATATTAAAAATCTTCATTTACTAAAATATTGATGAATCGAATAAAATTACAAAATAAATTTATTGTAAATAAAAATCTATTCAAATGTTGATAAGGTTACTGGGTCAAATTAAAGTTTCATTAACTCCTATACTCTATTAAATATTCAAGTTATGCCTTTCACTTTTCAAGGTTAAAAAAGTTTTCAGCCGAAATAAGGTAAATTCTTATCATGATTTCAACGTTAAAGGCGCTCAGGTGTTACATTAGGTCCAACGGTCAAATACGGATACGATAACTGTCCGCATAGTATTGTAAGTATAGCCTAAGGTCCTTACGACAGGAAAGTTACGAGTGGTTAACCCAGATAACACGCCGCTTAAAAGCGGCTCGAAAATTGTTTACGTTAATCACAATAATGTTTCTCTAGCTATTATAAATGCGTACTTCATAGTCGTTATTCCCTCTACATGGAATATTCCTAATAATATCATTGGTATAATTGATATCACTATATCGAATACCAAGGTTATGAAGTTACCGATTAATAAGCTAAACGCGAACGACCTATTTATTATAATCTGCATATATATAGAAAAGAAATAACATATTAATCATCGTATCGTTAATGATTCATGTTTAATTGTTACGTTGGGCGGAAAATTAATAAATTGTACTGTTATCCTTCATAATTGTGGCCTTTAAAATATATGAAAAAACGTAAATATTTTTATATTATTTTTACTTAATATTTGTAAATTCAACGATAACATTTTCAACCGCGTTGACATTGTAGTAATAGGCGTAAACTAAAGCTATTGAGGTATTAGAATTACTCATACCGTCATTGCCAATACGGGAATGATAACATTTTATAACAGTTTTTATAAAACCTTTAAATTATTGGAAAATAACGTAGAAGTATTTCTTTGGAATACTAGTAAAACTCCGGTTTTTACGTAATTTACGTAATATCTTGGCTGTTTTTATCGAAAGTCGTAACTAAACGTTAGAAAATTTAACCGGTTAGTTTAAAACCTCATGTTTAGGTCGTTAATACCTATCTAATAAAGAGCCGGTATAGTAAGTAAAATCGAAAATTTCGGAGTTATCATCATCGAAAAAGTTAATGAGGTTCGCGGTACAAAACGGTATAGCAACTACGTCATTCGTAAGTAACGTAATAAAAAAACCCTAAAGAGGGTATCGTTTCGAAAACGTCAATGTATCGGCAAATTCGAACCGCCGAATTATATTCGTTAACGCGTTCAATACGTTAGTATTTCTTTTTTCAGGTATAAAACGTATTGAGGAATCGTTTAATACTGCCTAACAAGTTTTATATATAAAACGTCGGTAAAAAGTTCGTATTAAGCCGTAAAATAATGATTCTAAATTACTAAAATGTTTTAAAGCTGTTCCCTAACGCGTATCACGAGAAACTGCGTTAATAATTGAGGGTGAAATTTGAAAGGTTGAAAAAGAACGATACAGCCTTAAGTTATAACTGTTAATGATTACTTAAAATAACGTAAGGAAAGGAATCGAGATTTATATGTAAGGGTATCAAAACCGGAGCTATCTTTTCAAATAGTCGGATTATTTTTATGAACCTCGATAAAAATAAAAAGGAAAAACCCCTATTAAGAAGCCGTTACAAAGTTGTAAAAAATGGCGCGTCATGGTTATGAGACGTGTAAGGGCATGTTATCGTGCAGCTTTTAAGCGGCTCCCAAGCGCTGTAACAGCATGAAAACTATCAGGTTTGGATCCATAGTAACCACTAGCCTGGCACTATCATGTAACAGTATTAGCCTGTTTTTAATCATAAATAATTACCACGTCGACCCTATATAACTTGTCTAATATTTATTTATATTGATTATGCAACTACACAGAAAAGTTAAAGTTTTTGTCCTACGTATTTGCGACTTTCATAAATTTGTATGAGACGTAATAACGTTGATAAAATAGTTTATAACGGTGGCTATTAATCTATAACATTCACCTTTCGAATGGTTTTGTATGAACAATAATGTTCAACTTCGTCTTGAAGATGATAAACCAGACTAGTTGTTGAATTAATTAGGCTAGATTTATGATAAATATCGTATAATACATATCGTCGATTTTGTGGTTGTCGAATTTAATATTCCGGGTGGAAAATACCCCCGATTTTACGTCGATTAAAATACCCCAACCGTTTTCAACCTATTTTCTAGCTAATAAACCCGAGATTATCAACGACTTGTTATTGAAGTTATTAGTTATAATAGCGAAACCGAGCATAAATTCTGCGTTCAAAGGATTTTGCAAACCGAAAATGAAATTTAGGTTAACTTCCCCCGTATTAGCAACTTTTCAAAGAGACAGATTTTCAATAAAGGGTAGGTTACACATACTAGACTTGGAAATCGCTTTTGAGCCATTCAAATATCCCGGCGCTCGACTTTTTCGAATCACGCTATAACTCGACTAAGGACAACGACAGGCTTTCACATCTAACTTGGTAATGGGCTTAATTTAATTTCGGTTTTCACTGGTTATCAGGACGTTTGAAAGTCTCTATAATATTGTTCCCGAATAATGTAAATGTTTACCCACGAATGCTAGTAATAACAATAGTCAAATTAACTGTCGTGATTAATAATAATAATAGGAAGATTAATATACTTTGGTTATATAGCAATAGCAAAAGGTTAACCTACACTTAATTAAATGGATAATGCTAGTGATTAGCACGTTAACCTACGTAGATTAAACGATAGTAATAAGCGGCTAAACCCACGTTATTTAAGATAGCCAACGTCTTTGCACAAAACAAAGAGGGGGGCTACAGGGACATAAGTACGTTGGGAGAAATATTATAGGCTGGTACCTTGTGTGGTGGTTACCAAGGATCTAGCACTGGTGATTGCCATGTTTTTACGATGCATTGAAGTCGTCTTGTCTCGTGACCAGGCCATCCCCTTTCTTTAGCCTATAGTAGTTCCTTAGCACAAGTTTCCTCCTCTTCCTCTTCATCGAGTATAATAGATAGTATCCGACCGCCTTCAGCGACAGCTGTGGCCTAGTACCTTCACACTAATTTTACAATATGTAAAATATCGATTGGCTTAGCTTTTGTCGCTGTATTATTCCCCTTCTATAACCTATTAGTCGAGTAACGAAATATCATAGAAACCTATGCCCAATCACAAAAATTCCTAGTGAAATCAATCGTTGTACACCTCTCAATACAATTTTAAAACCAATACCTCTTTGAAAAACGTCCACATATCTTTAAAATGATTTATTGATTTGCTAAAACAGATATTTTTCATTTTTAGTTTTCTACATCTTCTCAACGCCAAATTAACTTGCTAAAAATAACATTTCTCATTCTCAAGGTCAATATAGGAGTTTCAAATGTAAAGTTAAAAGGTTGCGAAGTTATTGGAACGTAAAATAATTACACTTGGATCTTTTACCCTTAAATCTTTTTATATTTGGTGAAATGAAAGTTGTTGCAACCCAAACGAATGCCAAACCACTCATCTTTGCTTACAAAAAAAAATACATAAATGAATATCGACTTCAAAGACGCTAGCATCACGTTTCAAAATGAGAATTTAATGTTCACATAAAAATTCCAACTGAATAAAGTCATTATTAGCGACATTTATAACAACAATCGCGCCGATAGTTACTGCTATCCACGCGTATGCAAATCGTATATTTTATGAGTTATATAACCTAAAGTGACATTGAAACACTAAATCATCATACAATGACCAGAAACGCTAACCAGGAAAAACTTTAAGGCCTAAAATAAATGTTTTTCGTAATAAATTAACAATGAAAGATGAGAACGATAATGAATCTCTTTCTAAAAACAATGATGAATTTATTCGGTTGTACTGGTCAATACTTGGTTCATAATAAATATTATTGTTCGTAAAGGATAACTTTAGCCGTATTGAGAACAAATTTTCATAAAGGGTTCAAATTTTGAATTGAAAATTTACTAGATATAAACGACTTTATGTTACATTTCAATGTTTGAAATTCAAGGGATAGTTGGTAAATTCGATGTCCATATTAGTATCACGATATTACTTCGGTTAATGATATCTTAATTTGGTATCAATACCGAATGTATAGTCGTTTACATATATTTGATATGGTTTTACTAATGTAGAGTTGAACTTGATATTACGAACGAAAAACGCCTAATAGTTTATATTATAATATTACGGCATTGAAACAAGCGTCGAAAAATCTCTCAAATAATATGGAACTTGAAAAGAACTTTAGGGACGCGATAAGGATGTTGTCACTGAATAAAGTTTTCAAAACCCTTCTACAGACTCAGTGCTTTTTAAGAAGTTTTTGGGGAAAAGAATTATACGACCTAATAATAAATAGCCTAGTGTGTTAATAAGAATTGCCAATAATAGGCCTTTAGATGTGGAAAATTTGTCGATTCGAATCGTGGTTGAAGTAACAGTAGTATTGCATGGTCAAGTAGTGGACGTATTGTTCTAGGTTGAGCAGACGGCTAGCCGGTTTACACACTAATTTGTATGTCCAACTGCTTAGCCCATGACCTAGAGTGAAGTAGACGCATAGTGTACTAGACTTTACAGTAGACCCACAAAACATTATACTTAACTTGTAGTTAGTACTGTGAATTTACTTTAAAGCCAAGTTGACTAACTGCACTTCAATTACTGCTGTTTCAACACGACGGCTGAATTTTCTTTCTTTATAAAATTTCTTGGTTTTAAGTTCTATGAGTATATATTATGAAGCATAATGTGATTTAAACTGTGTATCATATGTCTAATGACATTTCTTCTACTTTAAGTCATGTTGACGAAGATTATTTCATAAAAAACGTTATAAATTGTTGCTACCTAATATATGACCATAAGGTACTTCCACAAAATAAAAATGAACTGGCATATTATTACACTACTCTTTACAATAGCACGTTCAGGTAAACCCCTACCATTTTCAATAATTTTAGCAACTTGAAAGGAATTAAGAACAGAACCCTTTTCAATACCATACTTACAATACACCGGTAATTAATAGGAATAGCGTTCGTTAGAAATACACCAAACACCTGCATGAACATTTCCAAAATTATCAAGACCACAATACTTACATTTGAAGGCCAAATTTTCGTTAATATAATATTTAAAAACTGACGCGTTTTTTTATCGCTATAGTCAGCGAAACTGATTTTGTTTTTGATATCTCTTTCAAGGCGCGTTTTAGGTTCGGAAATTGAAGGTAAATCAATAGGAACAAAAAACTATAGGTACGGTTACATATGTATAAACTATTTTATTGATCCGTGGTATGAAGTCAGAAGTCAACCATCCAAAAATGAAGGTAAATAATAATTTGAACGTAGAATCTATTGTACTTTACAACTAATTATTGAATACGCTTGGGAGTACAAATTTAACGAAGAACCTGTTTAGATATCAGTCAATTCCACAACAGTCAAATTTCATTTTACTTACTGCAAGTCGATTGCAGTGGGGTGCACAATTAAATAAAGGGTATAGACCAAGATATTTTCAATGCAAAGCAATGTACAGACCGGTTAACAGTCGGTTATACTTATAAATAATATCAATCCACATTCTAACATTTATAATACAACTATCAGTTCGACTATAATTCGAATCGACAACGTTATAGCCACTCAAATCCTATCAACACTGATGGATGCTTATTAAATAAATAATAAATGAGTTACATACAAGAAAAAACTTAATTCTTGATACAATTTATATCATTGTAAAGTAGTGGAAAGATTTTTATGCAAGACCTCTATAAACTGCGATAACTATTATAGGAAAAATATAAAAAGCTTTTTAAGTGCAACAATCTTCACGGTAATTGAGAAGTATTGATGGTATAACTATTAATAACATCAATCTATCTTTATTAACCCAGTTGAAAAATCGAAGTTTGAGGTTAACCGCCAAAATTCTCAACATTCATCGTTAAAAAAAGATTACCCACTTATGAAATCCTCTGAAGTTAGCAAATAACTAAATCGTTACAACTACTCATACTATTACAAATCGCAAACCGTTAAATCCAAGACATCTTTAACAGTGAACAACAACATTAATAGCAAACAACTTGATACATCTCCTCATACATCAATCTTTCCCTCAACAACAAAACTGTCGATCTTTCCCTCCACAAGGAAATCGTTGATTAATTACATAAATAAACTCGTCGAGGACGCTACGCTAAACATAAAACAACGAAATTAAGATTCATTTGAAAAAAGAGAAAATCTGTTAAATTCTTGAGTTAAACATTCAAGTCACTAAAAAAATAAACCGATACATCAATCCTACAAAAAAGATCGCTAAATCGTAACAAGAAGCCACGTTACACTAAATCCCAACCGCTAAGTCGGCATCTTGATCCAAAATGATATTATCTTACCACTGAAAACGTTAATATAATTAATAACCTATGATAAACAAGGTAAATCAAGACCATCGGATCCATTTTTATTCAATATTATGACAAAGAAATTTCATTTAAAGGTATTGACAAATATGTTTCTAAGATGAAGAGGATGTCTTGATCGTTCAATATATCCTCGATTAGAACATCGGTAAGAAGTTGGACCGTAATGGTTGTAACTTTCCAAGATTTCGTAAGTTTTCAACGACTAGACCATTAATACATTGAAACCAGTGTAAGAACAGTTGAAAGTTTAGTTTAAAAATAAAGTTTATAAATAGGGGATCTTTATCCATAATATGACTACAAGTGAATTGATAGGAACACTTTTTGAATTGACACAAATGGAAGATCTCCTTTAAGACCCTTAACTTGAAAACTTTTAACTCTAATGCCCATAAATGAAAGGTAAAACTATTACCGTCGATTACCAATACCCTCATACATATTCTATGGAACTATCTTCTAGGCCTCAGAAACGTTAAAACCTTCACCCCTAGATCGATAATTCTTTATACTCCGAAAATGTGGAACTTGTCAATGTATTTATTTGTTTAACTTCTATTCGCGGTAGCACGAAGAACTCGTTCAGAGGAACATGAAAATGTGAAACAACAGATGCTAATGCGACTGGAGGAATTGAAATCTATGCAATTGAGCGCCAAATTAAATAAAAGCATTCAAATCGATAAGTTAATTGTTAGGGTAGTAAAAGCATGAAGATCGCGCGGTTCGGGATCATTCAAGCCCTGAATCAGTATTATTACTCTGAAGAAAGGAAAGCTTATGGGTATGAGCCTACTATAGGTTCTACTATAGGATTTTACCATCATATTAAACCATCAACAGCTACCCTTACTACTGAAACTCAAAAGGCCCAATATTTGAGTTAATCACAAGAAATACTTTTAGCAAGTAGGATGACTATCGTAAGTTACCTCCTATATCAATGAAAACAGTCACTAATAATTTTGAAGAAAAAAAAAAAAACCTTTTACGAATTTCAATTAAATTTTCCGTAACATAGAGAGATATAACAGGAAACCCGGTAATATACTTGACAAAAAAAATGATTCAATTCTTTAATATTTGCAAGTAAATAGAAATTTAATATTCAGATTTTCATTTATAATCTCTAAGACTACTTACGAGGCATGTAAAATACTATTACCTTATTTGCATAACAAAAGCACAAACCTTTGGTAAAATTTACAGCGGAGTAAAGGTTTACTTCAAATACTATGTCTACCAATGAAAGATGAGAAAAAACCTATAGATGTCGTAGATTAACTGTTATTAAGTTGATAATACTTAAACGGGTAATAGTGAATATACACTTTAGAAACACCACATTACACAAATAGGTTAGTGTAGCTATCACAGGTGGTAGCGAGTTTAAATACGCACTATAACACTTAATCACCAACTTAAAAGAGCTTTTAACCACTTACGGTTTTCACATACAACTATTATAACTAGAAAAATAAATTCATTGGTAAATTCCTCCGCATTAACTATTTTCGTAACTATAAAAAAGAGGATCTTTTCATCACATATTATATTATCCGCAAATACAATAAATACAAACCAACAAAAGCGATCTAAAAGTCAATAAACCAAAGGCTATATTGCTGATAACCACGTGGATAAAGCCTAAAAGGATGCGGAAACCGCAGAGAATATTGTTGTAATGATAACAAAGGGTATTAAATCTATGCTAAGTGTAGTTACTAGATAAATCGACAATCCGTTTCTTGACACCACAAACTGAATATAATATGTCACAGAGATTACCTCATTTATTTTGAAAAATATCATTTAAACCGTATTACAAATTAAAAAGCCTAAGATATATTTCTCGATGAAGCTAATGCTTTAAAGACATCGCATAGCATAAAAATACTACTCTTAAAGTTATCCAGTAATCAACCGATTACTTCTTTCTATATCGCCTGATAGAAGAAAACCCTTACCATTATTATAACGATTGATTCCCTAACTCCTGACAAATATTCACTTTTTGAAATCGCTCTAAGAAGTACATATTTTAAGAAATCATGCTAATTATAGGGGTAGACAAGTACTCAACAGCAATACATTCAAAACACATCGCTTAACAAAGGGCAAACGATAAAACCATGGAAATAAACCATGAAACACAAGTAAACCAAAAGTATACTTTGGCTTAAGATAACAGTTGTCACTCGAATCAACAATTATACAAATAATTATCAAATCCCTCCCTTTTCGCATTTGAAGATCCTCCACGCTATATCTCATTCATTTTCAAAATATCAAGACACTCTACGTTAACTTTAACTTCAACGTTAATGAATTTATTCAAAATAACTGGATGTTTTCAAATAAGGACACCTAGAGTTTAATTTTGAGAACCCGTAAACAACGGTAATAAATTTAATTTTTTTTTGAAAATACGTTACTTCATATATCTTTCAATTACAAAAATATCGATGAATAGTAAACAGTCCTTTTATCCGCGTAATATAAGGATTTACAATACTGAACATTGGAAATTATTGGATAACTTCGCCATGATTACTTAACTCATATTGAAACATGAAAAAAAGGTCAAATTTAATTTGAACAACAATGAAGAGGTTAATTATAAAATAATTAATAATTTCATTTACGCGGATAACAAACATATTTCTCTTGCTATGAAGTTAGTAACATTTTTATAATGTTCTAAACTCTTGAAGTGTATATCAGCGAATAATAATAGAAAAGCATCAAAGATATTGTGGAACAAAATGTATCTCAAGCCGTAAAAGGTCATCGTTAACAATTTTGATATCACTTTTACGATGAAGATGTTCCAAATCAATTATATTATACCATCTATTCATTGTAAACAAATATGTATGAAAATCTGCGACAATAGTGTAAAATCTAAAACATCATATACGCTATTTCGAATAGAGTACCAAATCTTGACTATATAAATCGACAGTTTAATAAAATATAAAACACGAGTTTAAATAAGGTCGAGTCTCCTCAAAGATACCGTGCGTTCAAACGAACTAATGCCGAAATTTGACATTTTTAATATATCTTCATGTTACGAGTAAATATTCTTTATTGAGAAACATTTAAAACTGGTTACGAAGTACGGAAAATCCTTTAAAGAGATAGAAAAGAAATCCGTAAATCGTGAAATAAAAAAATCATTAAATAGTAAGAACAATTCATAGAACATTATCTGATTCATTTTACCATTATTAAACGAAATCATTGTATAGCGTGAGATATGCAAATAGGATAGTTTTTTGATTTTAAATATCACTAACCTAATTTTTGATGTTGAAACTGTTAACCGCTTTACAATATTCCGATGGACTTGGGAGAAATCTTTTATCAAGTCAATTACTAATAAACATCATTAAGCCAAACGAATTACTCAGTATAACCTATTTCTTTTAATGAATAACAAGGTAATAAAACGACTGCGGCGTAACCAACTCCTAAAAAGGAGGAATAACAAGGAATAAAACGGGTAGTATAGGTTAAGGCGTATGTATATAATTGTTTAAGTTATTAGAATATGGAAAGAATAAATAAATTTCGTAATTAAGCCGCGCATATAAGGAATTATGAAAACCCCTAGTAAACTCGTTAAAGAAAAAGATAGGGTTTAAATGGATAGATTTCTTATACGACGAGTTGTTTCATTTGTGTTTAAACGTGATTTTTGTATCAATAAAGCAAACTTCACTAACTTTACATTAAAAGCTATCTACAAAGTTGAGGGGAAAACTAGAAATTAGCCGCACGAAAAATAAACACTATGCTTGAATAATACTTCGTGCAGTGCAGTAGGTCTACTTTACTTACAGTAAAGTCGATTATACTGACTGCAAGTTGAGTTTATTGTTTGTTTGGACTTACTGCATTGGGTGTAAGTCGAGTGCAGTCCAGTGTACTTCATACTAGGGTATGAGCCAAGAAATTGGCTATACAAATTACAGTGCAGACTGGTTAGCGGTCTGCCAAACCTAAAACAAGACATTTACCACTTGACTACGCAATACTACCATTACTTCGACCGAGATTCGAATTAACGACGTTGCAAAGATCTAAGGTCCTATTAATACTGATCAGTGCTTATTGGATTAAGTACAAATTGGCTAAGTAAAAGAAAAGGCTTCTTTCCGGTTACGTTTAACGGATATAACGGCGGCTAGGGTAAAGAAAGATTCTTGCAAAAAACCACTATTGGTACTGCACCAGTTTACAACGGCAGGAAAATCAAAAATATTTTTCGGTTATAACAGTTTATAACGGCAATTTGGAAATAAGCGACGGTATCGTTATTAAAAACACCAAGAAATCTTTACGAATTCTTCTTGAAGAAAAACGTTAAGATTAACTATCAGAACTTTTAAAGTTAGGCAAATTGGTAAAAGACTAAGTTCATACTACTACGGGTACTACTATTACAGAAAACCGACTAAGTATCTACGATAAATAACCTACAATAACAAACGACCTTTTACTTTACCTTTTACACCGAATCTTTGTTCCCACTTTACCCTTTTCACTTTCCCTACGTTAATTTAATCGATAAATTCGTTGTTTCAAGCGAAAATACCAAGAATATCAAAGTCGCGCTTAAAAAGCCACGTCGCGCGACCCAACTCTAAGTCGCCAAATTCCCACGCGACTTCATGTTAAAAACACCAAGTCTCTCACCCTATACGTCCACTAAGTCTTACACAAGCAAAAACCTCAAGATATCAACCGCTAGCGTTCAATTTCAAGCTATTACAAACCCCGTTAAAAATGAAGTAATTAAATCCCTTAAATGATTTTTACTAAGTACTACGACGAAAAATCTTTAGGCGTAAGATATCGATAAAGGCTTAACTGGAAAACACCTTACTAACTTCTTTAGTTATTACAAAGTTAAGTTAGTAATATTAACGATCTTAACTACACTTTTAACAAATTCTGTAACCTTTTTAACGACTAAGCTATTAGTATATGGACTTTGATTTAAAAATGGGTTAATTTAAGGATTAATATAAAATTAAAGCGGTACAAAGTTTATATACAAGTGTAGGGTAAGGAAAGATTCATATAAAGCCTTTCAGATCTAGTTTGACTTGAAAAATACCCTTATGACTTATATCCTAAGGGAAAGGGTGTTGAGAAACCTTATCGCCTCCACACGAGATTTACGGAACCTTCTCTTTACTTTTAGCTAACTTGAGTCTTTTTAAGCGTTAGCGATAAAAAAAACTATTAACTTGTTAGGAAATATGGCGCCTTTACGTGATAATGCGGAGTATACCCTTAGTGGAGGTAAAGAGCGCGAAGCAACAGCTATTAACGTGGTAAAAGGTATCAACGTGAATACCCTTTACCAGTTAATTAAATAAGATCGTTAAACTTTTTAAAACCTTTAAGTACCTATCGCCTCCTAGTACTTAAACCGATAGGCCCTTTAAGAATATTTTTACGGAAGGTTTGATAATACGCGAAAGCCTATCACAGGTCCCTCTATAAAACTTTATCCCTTAGGTTGAACGACTGAAAATTATCCTTAGTACCATTCCTTGGAAGCTCTAAGACTTAAATTGCTAGGAAAGACCAAGATATACTGGGATAATCAACACTACTTGCTCCTAAGATTTGTCAATATAGTTAACATTAATTATAAACTCCTTTCAGATTTTTCCAAGATTTGGAACGATATAGAAAAATATGACACAAAGTATTATAACTCTTTCGACACATAAAAAATACCCTTTTTAAATATTTGCATGTGAATGGAGGTTTCTCCTTCTGGTTTTCATTTACTATACCCCGGAATCCTTATAAGGTACGCCAAGGATTGTTATCTAACTTTTTTAACTCGAGCTACTAAGTTTCGCGAAATTTATAATAGCATAAAAAGTTATTACGAACACGACATTTATCTCGCCTAATACAATTCAAATTAGGCTACCACGCGATAGATTATAATAATAGAGAAGAAAGGAGAAGAACAAACACCAGTAGATACGTTAAATTATATACTTAATAAGTTAATTTTATACCGACAAATAATGGTGAAAGCTTATGTTGGCGAAGCCACACTCTGCGAACCGGTACAAGCAGTAGTTAATGGCGTTAGCGAATTTAAATACGCCTCATAACGCCCAAATACCACCAACGAAGGCTTTTTTAGCCAGTTACATTCCTTTCTTACCTCTGTAATTGCGCGCATACCAAACTCGCTTGGTATGTACTTTAAAGCCGGCAACTTTCCTAACTTAAATAGAGAAAACCTTACAGTATTTAATTACGTCTACCATAAATACGGTTATAGGCGCCCTTAAAATTTAAGGTCTAGCCTATCGATTACAAACTGGAGGTAGTAACTACACTGGTGACAATAAGATTAAGATTCAGGCGAACCTGATAACCGTAAGCATCATCGTCGTAATAGTGGTAAAAAAATGTTAGATTTGTGGAAAGTGTGGCTATTGGTCAATTCGGAATCCTCTCTTCGAGCGAAATCATAGAAACGTCATACACTATATCCAATACCCTGCTACTTTTAAATAAGATTACTTAAATTACAATGTTAACTTTGAAGGTAACGAGCTAATTAACGGCGATAATGCCCTTAAATAGATTAAATAGTATAAAGATACCGCTTTTGAATTGGCGTAGTAATTAGCCGACTACGCTTTGCTATACCGTTTGAGTGGTAAAGACCTTTACCTATGACTTAACCAAGCCTCCAATCCTTTATACACTTTTAATCTTCGCGATCGATACGCGGATTATACGTTTCAAGGTATTATATCAAACATAAGAGAAATAAGGCACTTAATAGGATGCTATTAGCAATACATAACACTGCAGATGGAAAGAACAACAGCCACTAAGATGAATTGTTACGATACGGTTAAAGCCAAAATTGACTTTATTCTAGGCGCATAATTATCGTTACTATGGAAAACAACAGTTCAAATTATTATAGAAATAATTACGTTTTATATCCTTAAGTTACCAATCTCTTTCGTCTTTTGTTCAAAGGATATGAAAACCCTCGACGTTAAATTTAATGTTAAAGTGAATGAGCTGGTTAAAAATAGCCAAAGGTTTACCTTCGCCTCTAGGTAGTGGTATCTAAGATTTTATCTTTAAGGCCTTAAAATAGTGGTGTTAAATATAAAGAAGCTGGAAGGGCGTTAACTAAACCGGCGCTTTAACCATCCAACTATTAATAGGCCATACAAAGTCCTAAAGTCTGTAAGGCTTGAAAATATGAAATACTTTACCCTGAAAGGTATTGAAAAACTTGGTTACTATTGTTAAATGTATACTTAATCCCTTTAGAGATTTAAATTTATATGAAAGGATAATAAGGATTTTAACTACAAGGTTGTTATTAATGTATTTTACTTAAAAAATAAGCCTATTATTTACATTGTTAACTCCGCAACCCTTTTTTATAAATCCAAGTTTCTAAAATCCATTTCGGCAAAAGATACGTGGGAAGCGTGAAGAATACTATAAATTGACACGTACTTGAATCCACCTAATATCGTCGTCCACGATGCTAGTATTAACTTTGCGGCGGCGAAGTTTTAGGACGATATCAAGATAATGTGTATTTGGTGTTAACAGGTGTTTGTAAAAGACTATTCAAGTATTAAGAAAGTTAAAAGGTTATAAACCCTAGTTCACTAAACGTATAATATCCTTACATTATAAATTGAAAGCTTTATAAATCTTGAGGCATGCTTATAGATAGCGGTAAAGAGCTTAAACGATATTATAAACCTTAAAGACCTATTGCTAACATTATTGATCTTTAAAGCGTACTCAGGCCTAACAAGTGAGTCACCGCCTTTAATAAGTATTTAAAAGCGTATTACGATTTACGGTAAATCTATAAGAGAATTGCGAAGGGAATAGTAACATCGTTAATTTAATAATATCCTTAATACCAGAAACAGCCCTATAATAATCAACGTACTTGTTTTAACGTTACAAAGTAATGTCCTTGTGTGGCGGAAGTTGAACAAATGGAAGGTCCCGTATAAGATTTTAAATATTGCGAATTCCAAAGTGGTTATTAAAATCGTTAAAGATTTTATATCCTTTAGAATTACTTAAGTGAAGTTTTATATTGGAGCTATTAATAATAATGACCCTTAAGTTAAGCGACCAAGATAATACGAATATTTTTTACCCATTATCAATAAACCGATAAAACGCCGCCGACGCAAAGAACCCCCGAATAAAAAGAATTTTAAAAAGCAAAAATATACACCGGCTGTATTTATAATACTGATTGAATATATAGAAAAGAAAAGGATAACGAAGACTTGGTATTAAATTTTCAAGTATAAGAGATTGTTAAAACCTTTGGCTAACCTTTTTAAGAAAATGATAAAGTCTAAATTAACGGTTTACTAATTCAAAGGGTGGTACAATTTATACTTAAAACAGATTTTAACCTTTAAGATACGAATGTTACGATTTTTAGGTCAAGGATTATTTACGAGGTTGAAGGTAAGACTATGGGGCGGCCATAAAAAAAGTTAAGCCTAATCGCTTGAGGATATAGCAATAAAAATAAACACTAAATCCTTATGTAGTCGCTGACGATTTGAAATATTATCCAACGTTAAATAGTCTTTATGGTAATAAGTTTATTGAAAAAAGATTAAAGGTAAATTTACGTTTAATATTCGTTATATAACGTAAGGTTATAAGTAATTAGTAACGGATTTATAGCGGATAGTATTACTGGAATTCCTATAGGAACTACGTGTTATCTACCTTGTACGGATGGTAATACTATGTATTGAGCTACTATATGCACTAATTAAAGCAAGCATTTATTAGTTCCTAACTAACTAATCGTATTTTAAATTACTGTTAGTTATAAAAATTTTAATATACGATCCGTACTTAATGGTCATGTTGGAAAAAGACTATGGTTTAGTAGGTATACAAATTACAGATACCCTTTTCGTCGGAACAGCTAACTTTGTAGTATCGTAATAACATGCAATTAAGTAATTTAAGTTTAAAAACTATAAGTTGGTAATGACTTTAGCAAAGGGTAACCAATTCGACGTTAACAAATCATTAATCCGTATACTTAGTGTTAATGTTAGCCTTAGTTTTCACTAAAAAGGCTAAGGTATTATTTTGGTTATAATCGACAAACCTAACGTGGCTAAAGCATAATGATACTAAAAATAGCGTGTTCGTAACAGTTATATTGCCATCTTATACTAACTGAAATCTGTTTACGACCTTTCCATCGCGGTATAAGTACAATATCTAACAGATAAAGACTTTAACCGGTTGAATGAAAGGTTCTAATAACTGACGCGAAATATAGACCGCGGAATTAATATGGTTTTAATCGATCTATTAAGGGTTAAGTTAATAATCTTTACGGAGAGTTTTTTTGTAAATAAAATCGACCTATCTTTATAGATAGGCTTTTCAACATCCCTCGTTAACGAAAATAAGAAGGAAAACCAGGTTAATATTATAGATAATTGAATTTACTGAACCTTTATCAAATGCAAAAGATTTATACGAAGAGTGTTAGCTTTAGAGGTTTATAATATGATAATAGCCTTCGACGTAGGCATAATACTATAGAAAACCCTTAACCTTATTACCAAGGAGCTAAGGATTCCACCTATCTTGGTAGTAATTTGTACCAACTTAAGGAGCCTTTTTGAATGCTTTTTGAAGCTCGGAACCACTAGCGTAAAATGCCTAATGATCGACGTGATGGTATTCCATAAAGCCTACAAAAGGGGGGAGATTAAGGATTTTCGATAAATTAACGGCCATGATAATCTTATTGATGTTATGACGAAGATATCGTCGAATAAGGCTTTGGAGAGGTTTATGAACAGTAATAGGCTAACCATACATATCGAGGGCTACGTTAATAAGCCGCCCGGAAAGCTTAAATCACGTGATAGCGGTTATTGATGTATTAGCAAACTTTAAGACTATTGGAGAAGTGAAGGAATTAATGATGTCTATTTATTTAATTGGTACGGCTGATATAAAGGTTTGAAAGATCTTACAGCAGACCAACCTTTTGTAGGAATTGATAAACTGAACCTTGGAGCTGTGGGCTAATTAGCGGAAAACGGGGTTAATTTGTATACAATTGGGTGTAATTTGGTATGGAGATCAATTGGAATTAATAATAGGTTAGCAAGTTGATGAGATCATTATATAGCGTTGACCGGAAAATATTGGTTAGCCACACTAGCGTACGCACGCAAAATAAAAAGCCGCTAGCGTTGGAATAGTATTATTTATAGTATATCAGATCAACTTTACTTACAGTAAAGTTGACTATACTAACTACAAGTTGAGTGTATTGTTGATGAAGACTTACCACACTGGGAATAAGTTGAGTGCAGTAAACTGCATTTCACACTAGGGAATGGGCCAAACAACTGGCCGTACAAATTACAGTGCAGACCGGCTAGCGATCTGCCAAACCTAGAACAAGACATCCACCACTTTACCATGCAATACTACTCTTACTTCGACCACGATTCGAATCGACAACGTTGCAACGATCTAAGGCCCCACCAATACACTATTTGTTTAAGAATATAGCGATGAAGGTAAAACCGGGATAACTACAAAATCACAAACGATTGAAAAAATTACTTATTGTTTAACAAATTATTTAACCGAAAGTTCAGTGTTTGGTACACATGGAAAATTTACCTTCAATAGCGGCAAAATTACATTAATATATACGTGATATGCTACTAATTTATAAATGATTGTTTTTCAAGGTTTTTTTTTTTTTGGAATTAAGTGATAAATACCTATCCGTAACGGTTATTCGATATGTTCAACCATAATGAGAACTAGTGCAAGTAGATATTTATTAGAGATTCAATTATCATTCATATTTCAAGTCTAAAAAGGATATAAAATTTATAGTTTACTATATATACTTGTTTATTGCATAAATGGATGAATAGTTTAATACAGTTAATATATAAATTAATGATAAAACTTTCGGTGTAATTATAAGCTTCGTAATAATAAAATAGAGTGCGATTAAGGATTCTAAATGATAGAATTATAAAACCAATTACGTCTTTGGTTCAAAGCAGACACATAAACTTTAACAGGTTTTTAATTAATATGTGTGATGTTAACGATATTGATACCTGATACTTTAACTTTCGCTGAAAGGGGTAAAAATAAGCTTAACTAAGATTAATAACAATGATGTTGGTATGGTATATGTTGGTAGGGTCTTATATTGTTGCAACGTTGTCGATTGGAATCGTGATCGAATTAACAGTAGTATTGTATTGGTCAAGTGGTAGATGTATTGTTCTAGATTTGGCAGATCGCTAGCCAGTCTTCACTGTAATTTGTAGCAGTTATTATAGTCAACTTTACTGTAAGTAAAATTGACTAACTATACTATAATACACCTTCCAAAATAGCAGTTAATATTATTTTAACACTGACGGCTTTTTATTTTGTGCCTACATACATTAGTGTTGTCGACCAATCTTTTCGGGTTACTACCAAATTTCCCCCTTGCAACTGGTGAAACCCTTGTCAATTCCAATTGACTTTCACATTTAATTACATCCAATTGCATGAAAATCAACCGCATTTAACCTTAATTGCCTCATTTCTCCGAGTTCCGAATTTATTAAGTCCCACAAAAAGTTCCTCCGTCACAAGCCTTTATAAATCCTCCCTTCATCCGTACCAATTAAATAGGTCGTTATTACAGCCTTTATTTCCTGACAGTCTTCCATATTGCCGGCACATCCCCAGTCGCCGGCACGTAACTTGGGTTTGCTTGGCAGCCCATTAATGTAGCCCTCGATACGTATGGTTAGCCAATTGCTATCCACAAACCTTTCCTGAGCCTTGTTTAGTATTACCTTCATTATAACATCTGCGGGATTATCTTTTCCGTTAATTCATATAAATTCCTTAATTTACCTCCCTTTGAAGGCTTTATAAAGTGCCATTAAGTCGATTATCAGGCGTTTTTCACTGGTGGTTCCGAGCTTTACAAGGTATTCGAAAAGAATTTTCGAGTTGATACAAATTATTACAGAGATAGTAAGAATCTTTGGCTGCCTTATAATAATGTTAAGATTTTCCCACAATGCCATATTAATCTCACGGTCTAAATTCCGCATTTGCTATTCGAACCTCTCATTTCACCGGCCAAATTCTTTATTTACCTGGTTTTATACGTATACTATAATAGAAAGTTTGTAAAAGGCCTCCGCTGGGCATAAGGTAGCAATATAACTACCCTGAGTACGCAGTTCCAGGTATCGTTAAGCCTTAGATACATTGATCTTATTAATTGTAGCCAAAACAGTGCTCTAGCTTTTCTAAAGAAATCTGAGACTGTTATTGACACCATATATAAGAATTAACGATTTATTAAAGTTAAGTTGACTGCCCTTCATTGACGTCGTCACCAGCTTGAAATTTCAGAACTTGGAATCCTTAATCGCTTTTTATTTTAATATCATGAAGTCAGTCGTTTCTACGAGGATGTTATCGTTAATTTATATACCTACCACGACGAAATCCCTTTCTTACTTCACTAAAAAATACGAGTCGTACATTAAAGCCTTCATCGCTAGCTAGGATTTAAGGTGCGACTAATGAGTTAAAAACCAATAAACGCCTACTTCCGTTAGTTCGTATAGTAGCTTAACACACCGTATTACCGTTTCTAAAGGGTAAATAACACGTATTTCCTTTAGTAGTTTGAATAGTACGATCCGCTATAAATCCGTTATTAACTATTCCTAAGCTTACAATATATTACGGATATTAAGCGTAAACTTACCTTTGGGTTTTGCCAACAAAATTACTGTTAAAGCGACTACCAAACGTTAGACAATATTTTAAATAGTTGGCGATTACGTCAAAATTCAACCCTTACCTTTATCATCATATTCTTGAACGATTAAACGTCACTTTTTGTACGGCCATCCCATAATCTTACCCTTGACTTCGTAGATAATCCTTTACTTTAAAATTATAACATTTAGGTTTTGGAGGTTAAAATCGGTTATGAATACGAATTGAACAACCCCTTCAATTAGTAAGCCGTTAATTTCAACCTTATTGTTTTCCTTAAAAGGTTTGATGAAGGTCTTAATAATTCCTTATACTCTTAAATTTAACGCTAAATTTTTGTTATCCTTTTTTTTCTACTTACCCAAGTAATATTGCAAATACAACCTGGTATATATTCCTCCTTTTTAATGTTCATTTTATCTACCGATCGTCTACGACAATAGCATTTTATCGGATTATCGATAACTAGTAAAAGTGATTCATATTTGATAAATCGTTTAACTTAAGGATCTTTATCATTAATAACCCTCACATAAAGCTTAACCTAAGTAATTCAGAAAAATACAGAACCCTTAGCAGTTTTAATAACCACTTCTGAATTCGCGATACTTAGTATCTTATATGGGCCCTTTCATTTGCTTGGCTCCCGCCACACAAAGACTTTACTTTACAACGGTAAAACAAGTACATTGATTATTGTTAGGCTATTTCTGGTATTAAAAGTATCATTAACTTGGCGGCGTGCCAACTCTCTTCGCATCTCCTTCATAGCTTTGGCGTAGGCTGTAGCACGTTTTTAAGTACTTACCGAGGGCAGAGATTAACATGTCAGGCGAAGGTACGCTTTAAAAACCAATAGAGTTAACACTAAGCCTTCTAGGTTCATAGTGTCGTTTAGGCCATTTACCTCTATTTATAAGCGTGCTTCCAGATTCGTAAAACTTTTAATTTCTAACATAAGGATATTATACGCTCGGCATAGTAAGACGTATACCTTTTTAACCTTTTAAATACTTCAGTGGGTCTTTATAAATACCTTTTTACATTAAATACTCATTATCTTCATATCTTTTTAAAATTTAAACGTCGTAAAGTTGGTACTAGTATCGTAGACAACTACGTCGGTTAGACTTAGTTACGTGTTAATTTATAGTATACTTAACTTTTCCTACGCGTCCTTTGCCAAACAGAATTTTAAAAACTTGACTTCGTGAAAAAAGTATTCGGAGTGAACGACGTAAAATTAAACGTGTTATTCAAGTAAAATACATTAATAAAGACCTTATATTTGAAATCCTTATCGTTTTTTTAATATATATTTCAATTTCCCGGAGGCTTAGTTATACGTTTGGTAATAGTAATAAAGTTTTTCAATAGTTTTCAAGGCAAAGTATTACACATTTTCATGCTTTACAGATTTCAAGACCTTATATAAACTGTCAACGACTAGGTATTTAAAACGCTGATGTAATTAACGCATTTCCGGCTCCTTTAGATTTAACACCACTGTTTACGGACCTCAAAGATAAAACTATAGGTCCTGTTACTTCAAAGCGTGGGGAAACCTCTAGTTGTTTTTAATCAGTTAGTTTGCGTTGACGTCAAATTTAATGTCGAAGGTCTCTATATACTTTAAATAAAGAATAGAAAGTGGAAGAGACTTAAATATATACAATGTAATTGTATATGCAACAGTTTACACGACCGTTGTCCCTAATAACAATAGTTGTTTACCTAATCTAAAGCTAACTTTATATTTACCAACATCGTAACGATTAATCCCAGTAACTTTAGTGTTTTCCCTCTACAGTGCTACGTACTACGAATTGCCTCCTATTAAGTACCTTACTATCTTTATATTTAACATAATACCTTGAAACGTGTAATCTGCGTAATGATCACGAAGGTTAAAGATATATAAGGGGTTAGGAGCTTGATTAAGGCAAAGGTAAAGGTCTTTACCATCTAAACGGTATAAAAAGTCGTAGTCGGCTAGTTGTTAAGCCGCTCCGGAAACAATATCTTTATATCACTTAATCCGATTAGGGTTACTATTACCTTTAATTAACTTGTCGCCTTAGAAATTTCCGATTTAATCCAAGTAGTCCTGTTTAAAAGTGTTAGGGTACTAGATGTAATACATTACCTTGTTGTTATTTCATTCGGCAAGGGGGTACCAAGTTAACCAACAGCCAAACTTGTTAAAAATTCAATATCTTTTGTCACTATTACGACTATAATGCTTACGATTAACAGGTTCACTTAAATCTTGGCTTTACTGGAGCTAACGTAGTTACTGCTTCCAGTTTATAGCTGTTAAGCCAGATTTTAAGCGTTGAAGATGCTCGAAGCAATACTTGTAATCAACGTAATTAAATACCGTAAAATCTTCTTTATTCACGTTAAGGAAGTTGTCGGTTTAGGGATATATACTAAATGTATTTGGTATACGCGCTATTACAGTAGTATGAGAAAAACGTAACTGGCTAAAAAAGACTTCACAAGTAGTATCTAGGCGTTATAGTACGTATTTGAACTCGCTAACGCCTGTAACTATTACCCGTACCTGTTCGCAAAATGTAGCTTCACTAGCAAAGGTTTTCTCTATTACTTTCTGACATAATATCAACTTATAAATCATTTGGATAAGCTCATACATCGGTGTTTTGTCCTCTTTTTTCTTAGCTACTATTATTAACCACCTCGTAAAGCTCCAATTTATATAGTATTACGTAAGGTAGACGTCGTGTTCGAATTGTTTCTTTATACTGTTATAAATCTCGCGAATCTTAATAGCTTGAGTGAAGAAGGTTAAGTAATAGTCTCTAATATGTCTTGTAAGGATTATGGGAATAGCAAGTAAAACTTTAAAGAGAGAAGCTCTATTTATATGCAAATGTTTTAAAAAGGGCATTATCTTGATATCAAAGAGGTTGTAAGACTTTCCGTCATACTTTTCTACGTTGTTTCAAATCTTGGGGAAGTTTGTAAGCAATTTGTAATTAATTTTGACTATTTTGACAGATTTTGGGGGAAGGTCACGATATTTATAGTCTTAATTGATGTTTCCTGGCAGTTGAAGCCTTAAAGCTTTCAAAATACGGTATTAAGGGTAATTACCAGTCATTTAACCCGGGGGGTAAAGTCCTATGTTAGGACTTATGATGAGCTTTCGCGTATAGGAAAACCTAAAAAGAGAAGGTTCTTAAGGGGCTTATCGATTAAATTGTTAAGGAGGAAATGTACTTAAAGGTTTTGGGAGAGCTAACGTTTTTATTTAATTAACTAGTGTAAATTGCCAAACGTTAATACCTCTGGCCACATTGGCAGCCTTTGCTTCATGTGCTTTACCACTGTTGAAGGCGTATTCCACGTTGTTACATGGGGGTGCTAAGCTTCTGAGAAAGTCAACAAGTTCTTTATCTCTAATGCGTAAAGAGGTTTGACTTAGCTCAAGGTAAAAGGGGAGTCACTTGGATTGCGTTTAAGAGCGTTAAGGTTCTTTAACACTCTTTCTCTTAAGCCGTGGGTTCTAATGGCATTTATTAAATTAGACTAATTCAAAAAGTTCTTATACCAGTTTTATATTACCCTAAATTATAAAATAGACCCCTTACTGCTTAAGTTTTACCTTAATCTTTATTGGTCTATATATTTATGGTCAAATTGTTAAAAAGTTTACGAAAGTTGATAAAAGCGTTGTTATGATCGTTAGTATTACAGTGCTTAACGATATAATAGCCGGCAAAGTTAATCAGGTATTCTTCGGTTAAGTTTTCGTTAACGTCTCCCCCCAAAAAGAACAGTTATAATGTTTGGTAAAAGTAGCTCTAAACGCCTCAATTACTTCTTTCATTATGGGGTCGGTAATAGCTTTAAAATAAACCCTGGTTGTAAAACACTTGAGGTTTTAGACTGTGTAGTTTGTGGTGGACGTGTAGGGAGAGTAACTTAGTGGTTTTTAGGCGTAAAGACTTGGTTTTTTGTTGTGAAGTTGCGTGGGAAATTTGGCGACTTAGCTTTAAGTCACGCGGCGTAGCTTTCTTGGCTTAAATTGGAGATTATTGGTGTTTTAGCTAAAGACAGCAATCTTGGTAATTAAATTGGCGTAAAGGAAGTGAAAAGAGTGAAGTAAGGGCAAAGGTTTGATGTAAAAGATAAGGTCGAAAGTCGTTTGTTATTGTAGGTTATTTAGCCTAGAGACTTAGTCGTTTATATTGCCGTAGTAGCACCCGCAGTAGTATTGACTTAGCTGTTTGACAACTTGTGGTTTAAGACTTTTAGCGGTCAATCTCACCACTCTTCAAAAAAAATCAATAAAGATTTCTTAGTGTTTTTAAAGTAGCGATACAGTCGCTTACTTCCAGATTACCGTTATAGACTGACGCAACCTAAAAGTCTTCTCTGTTTTCCTACCGTTGTAGACTAACGCAGTACTAATAGAGACCTTTCGCAAGAATCTTTCCTCTACCTTAACGTTGACATAAAGCGTAACAACGAGAAAATAGCTTCTTCTTCTACTTAGCTAATCTTTGTTTAACCCAATAAGCCCCAATCAGTGTTGTTAGGACCTTAAATCGTTGTATTGTTATTTATTCGAGTCGTAGTCGAAGTAACAGTAGTATTACATTGGTCAAGTGGTGGATGTGTTGTTCTAGGTTTGGCAGACCGCTAGCCGATCTGCACTGTAATTTGTATAGCCAATTGCTTGGCTTGTGCCCTAGTCTGAATCGAGCAGTCCATAATGAACAGACATGCAGTCAGTACAGTCAACTTTACTCTAAGTAAAGTTGACTAACTATATTACAATTGACCTGCCAAAATAGCAGTCAATATTGTTCCAACAGTATAATAATATTTAAAGTAACTTGTTCGAGGCAATAAAATAGCGACCCTATAACAGTCGCCAGCATCAAACCACTTATTAGTTGTAATACACGACTAATACTCAATTAACAAAGATTAAGCCCGTTTGAACAAATAATTAAATTGGCAAATGCATACTTTGAACCAAGGAATGAATATAGTCCCAATAGATTTGTGAAATATTCAATCAATGATTTTTGCGGACAACTTTTCCGTAAACAATACTAACCTATAATTATAGGTTGCATTCCGCATAATAATTTTTAATGAAAGACAATTGAAAGAAAACGAGGTTTTTGTCACTATTATCCTAATTTATCATGTTTTAAATACGAATACTAAGATTATACGTGATATATATAACTTTGGAGTATATAGGATATTAACTAGTTTTAATGGAGATAGTTTCATATATGAAACTTTCAATATCGCTAACCAATAATTGTGAATCCCACTAATTCCAGTTGTTATTTAAATCGATTTATGAAACTTGTTCGAATATATTTCTAAAATGGGAATTACTAACAAAAAACGCCTCATATTTTACTTTATGGCTGTTTGCGAAGCTTACAAATGAAGAGAAATATAAAAGTTTCGATTAAGCAATGGTAAAAATAACTCGGCTGATACTATAATAAGATTTATACTAAATAAAGTTTTGAAAGGGTTTTTGGATATCAATAAGCTAATTATACGAATCACGGGTTATATGAAATAGATACCTGGTAAAGCTATAACACTTAATAATAGATAAAAGAAAAGGTAGTAGTATCATGATAAATGGGAAAACTGCTAGGCTATAAACAATGTGAACTTCCTTCATGAGCATTAATAAATTATATATACCTAGAGATTGAAGTGAAATAGTAATAAAGTAGTGGTTGCTGTGATTATAAGTGATGAGAAGTGAAGCTGTTACACGAATGGAAATAGGAAAATCATAGGGTAACGTTTGCGTTACCAGTCAATCATATTACAAAACGCACTAGCACCACATAACAAAAAGCCTCCAGTACTAGGACAATGGTCAATTGTAATACAATCAAAGTTGACTATACCAACTTCAAATCCATTTCAATAGAATATCTAATTCAATATAAGGAACAAGCCAAACAATTACCCATACAAAGTAATTTGTATACCGGCTAACAGTTTGTCAAACCTAGAAGGAATATTAACCAACCATCTTATCTTTGTAATACAATATTTTCTTTGACCTCGATTCGAATCATTAACTTTACAGCGACCAAATACCTACCAGAAGAACTACTTCTTATAAACGCACTGGAACTTGAATAATGTCTTTACGATAAGGATTAAAATCATCTGTGTTGGTATATACGTATCATATTTATACTTTATAACGTATACAACTTATGACTCCGCCTTTGATATTTTCGTAACAATGATCGTTATTTATAAAGACTACCGCAAACTAAATGTAGACAGGGTAAAGTTATACTATTTTATAAACGTCAATATACTGCTTGATATTTCTTTTACCACGAATTCTTTGTAAAAATACCAGAATTTCCAATTTTCTTAATACAAAGCTACAAACATAATAATTCAGAGTTTTTTCGTTTCTATTTACCGTTGAATTTTCACTTCAAAATTCAACTTTACAAAGTAAATTCTCGCGTTGGACTCTGTAATGAACCGCTTCTAACAATAGTAGGTAAAAAACGGATTTTGAGTTGGAAATAAGGATTAAGTTTTAACGATATTCTTTTGATAACACTCGCACAGTAATAAAACCACCTTCTGATTTAGAAGAAGGCGTTGCGTATTATCGTTAACGCTGGCAACAAAACTTTTAACGATATAAAATCTGACTTTTAAAAGTGGTGATGACTATCATATATAAGTTAAACCAATATAGATCCGCTTGCAATAATATTTTATAAAAATTCAATTAAATGTCATTCCTGTTCGTAGATCTTTAAACATTTCAATTCGTTATAGATTCTCATCGTAGACGAAGTAACCTGTTATATTGAAAAGATCAATAATTTTTGATATCACTTCAAATATTGGCGAAATTCGAGAAATGTTTGTAATCAATGTCAATCATCTTGAATAGATCAATAGATAGGTTTCATAAGTCTTCCAAATCATCATTAATGTTTATAGTAATAAATTCAAATCTAGTTTTTCACAAATCTCAGCAATTAGACTAATTACCAATTGTTTGGCCTAATAGGTAAAGTCTTATCTTAAGACCTATCATACTCTCTCGCATATAAGCCTGATTTTTCTCAAATTAGTAGTAATTTAACAAGTTTTAAAGATTTTATATAATCATGTCATACGTGCTTTTGTTATCTTAACGGATTCAGTTGTTACCTTGGCAGCCTACATATCATTTCTCAACTAAACTTTGAATCGCGCCGATATTAATTCTTTTTGCCGTGTTAACAACAATTAATTCCAAAGTTTGTTCTCTCCAAAATCCGTATTTACCACTCCGGCGTTTTAGTATTGGACTACCAAACAAATTAAACGGTTACTTCGTATTTCCAAAGTGTAAGAAATAGATACTGAACAGGTTATCCATTTAACTTATCTAAAAATGAAGTAGTATGCCTCTAAAACGGGTGTAAAAAACGTTGTTTATTATCAGCAATACCTTTACCTTTTTTTAAAGGTCTCAATGAACTTAAGCTTAGAAATTTTGGGCTTAGAAACTTTAAGGGCAATCCTCCATGTACGCGTATTAAAAAAGATAATTTTCTAAACTAACCGTAATCTGTAAAGAACTCAAAATTATTTCTCGACGTAGCTTGAGCCTTAAGTTATATTTAACCACCTTCAAATCAATCTTTACATCTTAATAATACATGTGGTAAAAGAGTTGTAAAAATCTCGAAAGGATTAAGCGCCGCGACCGCAATCTTCACCGATATTTATCTCGTAAATGTATTAACCAACGTTATTCTTTAGTTGTTTTTTAGTGAAATTCTAGTTAATTTCTTTAAGCCACCAGTCTTCATCGAACAGGTAGCAAAAAGGGATTCAAAGTCTTTGATAACCTCCAAGATTATGTTTTCAATCATTATTCAAAAAATTCGGCTGGAAATTCGACGTCAATTTCTAATAGAAATGAAAGGCTTGGAGATATAACTTAACGCAGCTAATTTTCATAATTTAGCAATTAACTTATTTATTATGACTCAGAGATATATTTTATAAGGTCGGAGTATTCATTACAATTGAACTATTTAACTTGTTTATTGGTAGTTTTAACTGATTTACTATGATTAGATTTTCACAAAATTGACGTATTTCGTTTTTTACAACTTAGATATGTATCGCGTAAAATGGAGTAACGAGTTCAATGTTTCATGATTATTTTAATAAAGATCTCTTCAATATATCATTAGTGATACCTTCATCACTCTTTTTAATACTGTGAGTAATCACGTAATCCTTGAAGTCGTCACCACTTACTACCAAAGAAACTAACATATTTTATAGGTTATTTTTCCAAAAATCATTCATTAACCTTGTATCAATATAAAGCGTGACCGGAAAGTTTTTCTTTCTTGAATATAACTCATTTATACTTAATATGATGTCAAAAACTTTGTTATATCAAAAGGTCTTTAGGCTTTATAACGAGATGTCGATTCAAATCGTAGTCAATATACCAGGTAGTATTACCAAGATCAAGTGGTGGATGTATTCTCTTAAATTTGGAAGACCACTAGCCCGTCTATATACTAGTATGTATGGGCAACTATTTGATGCGTGTCTCACATTAAATTGGGAACCACACTACAATTAACTAGCAAATACTACAATCAACTTGTAGTCGATCAAGTCAACTTATAGTTAGTACAGTTATATTAGCTGTACGCTAATCAATTGCTAACACAAAAATTAACTTAAAAGAAGTTTTTAAATTCATAATTAATTCACATAAAATCAATGTCTTCCCAATTTACTGTTTTTTATTATGGGAGAACACGAATATTAATCTAGGTTGTGTAAATTACAGATTTTTTGATAACCATGAATCCAATTACATATATCCTTGTAATTAACAACTAAATTTTTCATAACAAAAAAATTATCCATTGGTAATACCATAACTTTGATAACTTCAAAATGTAAAACCTTCAAATTCACAAATCTTTAGATCGAAAGTCTACAACTTGTAGCTCATATACAAGTCGGAAAAATAAATGTAATATATATCACTACTAGAATCATCATTAAATGTACGAAAATGGTATAATTTGGACACAATTTTATAGTTCAATATAAAAAGTATGAATATGGATTTTATTATGAATACCACGGATATGTAATATACATAAGATCCATATATTGAGTTTAAAAACCCTAAAAGGAATACAAAACTCGAGATTAAGTACTTCTACTATACTTTGAGACGTGTACAGTTTTAAATCTCCTTATTTATTTTATATATCTCAATACTATCTCACTATAAACCCATATACACTATCTACTTTATACATTTTTGTTTAGAGCTCAATCAATAGTATATTATTATTGACTTCTCAAAGATTAAAAATAACTCGCTCTTCTATAGATTATACTTTATAGCTGTACATATTAGTGTATATACTGAATATTTCAATCCGGTTTAATATTAAAGAGTTACATAATAGCCTTGACCCAATTAGACTTGAAATTAATCAATTCTAGAAATAGATTTTCACAAAGTTTTCAAGAATCATTAAATTGTGGGGTTTTCACTGGGATTTACTTTTTTTAAAAGGACTTTGAAGTGGTACAAAAATTTTTGTCTTTTGAATTTTTTGAAAATTGTTTTCAATAATACCATAGAGTTCATCCTGAATGATTTGAAATTTTAACGTTACCTAAAATATCTCATATTTCATTCAACATTAATTATCCATTTGAAAAGAAAAATAACTGGAACGATTTTGTTTGTAGTTATTTTTACTCTTAACATACAAGTATTTAATTAAGAGTATTTAATGATGAAAGTTTACCTATCAATTAACATATAAAACTCATTTTAAACGATTATTCTTCAATTATATTATGAACGTCAGAGGTTATTCACCATTCATTAAGCTATAGTTTGACTTCATGCATTTTTTGAAAAAATAATTACTAATGTTAATGTTGTCAAAAAATGTGATATATTGAAAATATGTTCGTAATTAGATGGTTAATATTTTGTATGATTTTCAATGAGTTTTTGGAAGCTCATCTAAATTCTTTCGAAAACTGGGTTTCACATTAACGTTCATATCCATTTAATAAATTTTTTCTGATGCTTCATTGTTACTTAACCGGTTAAATAGATATTGCAACCTGTTATTCCTTTAGTTGTTTTATATATAATATGTTATGCTCTACATAAAACTATTGTAATAGTGAAAATTCTGAAACTGTTCACTGTATTATAAACTGTATGTTTGAATATGCCATCAACTCAGTAAATACGAATAAAATTAACTTCAATAGTATTGACGTTAAAACGGACAACTATTTTACAATTTTGACTTCAATGATGATATTATTTACGAATTAAAGTCAGATAATACGGTGAACTCACCGAACTACTTGAGCTATCATTATCATATTACCTAAAAATTGGAAATAAGTTGATTTTCTACTTATACAAATAGTAAATACTATCAATGTTCATAAATAAAGAGGTTCAAATCGACTCATTATTCGTATAATATGAGGAATATTATTATCTATTTATCATTATCAAACTTATCATTTCGAATATAATTGATATTAACGATATTGAGGTTATTTTAATATTTATTAACAGTAACTTATTCACTGTAACTACTACTTCAATTAAACTCATATACAAATAGGTAGAAAAACATAAAAATATTTTACTTTCCTTACAAACAGTATTTTAGAAATCAAGTTTCTAATTATTACTATTTTATTGATGAATATTATCAAGAATTTTCAAAGTTATAACTGTATTTAGCACAGTTTCAAAAAAGTTAATATCAATTATATTAACATTTGAACAACTTTATTGTTCTAAAAAGTTATAATTAACTGATATGTGTTTATTATTATCTTTCTTCATTCAATAAACACTTCTCACTTATCTTTTCATCACGATTAATACTTTTTATAGTTTTGTTTCACTTTTTCAAATGTACGATTCATTTAAAAAAAATTCGGGTCAATAATGCAACTTAATTTCAGCCTACCGATCATTATTGTTATATATTCATTGTCTTCGACACATGCAAATATCCCTCTATTTTGGAAATCGAACCGTTTCTCTACCCAATATTGTAGATGATAGATTGTATCAAAATAGCCTTGTTTGAATCGAATAATAGTTTTTGCTTATTTTATAGCAGGTTTTTAATAGCTACGGTAGTCAATTCAAACCGGTGGTTTAAGTGACACATTGTATGTTATTAAAATGAGTTTTGTATAAATTTTGGGTTGGGCAGACCGCTAACTTGTCTATAGGACAATTTGTATAGGTCCTTTGTCAGCTTTCATTTTACAATGAATTGGGTACTGTTTTTCCTTTACGTGATATACGTTGATATGTATACCAATATTAGCACGTTTTTTATTCGGGGTTCCAATACTAGTGCCAGTATACTCTTCATTATAATATCTCAGTAACAACGGTAGTTCTTCTTTACTTATCTTTAATGAACGTACTTTTTTGCTACCTATAACATCCTCTAATTAATTGTGCTGCGAGTATTCAGTATCTTGAATTTCGTTAATAAAGTTTTATAAAAAATTAACACTAGTTGCACCAATTTACTCTATCAATGTCAACGACGTTAATAACGTTAATAAAGCTAATAATATCAACTGTTTACCATTATTAGCGTTTACAAGATCCCCGTTTTCCAAACGATCTGTCAATCATTCACTCAATTAAAACGGTTAACCTATTGCTTGTCATGAACTCTTCTAGGATTCAATTTTAATTTACCTTTGTTATGACATTGGCCGGATATTTTTGTCGTGGATTTACCTAAATTTCTCGATTTCCTTAGTTTTTTAAATTCCACGGAAAATCATTAGTTTTTATATGTAGCGTTTTTAATAAAACATATCAAATTTTAACATATATTACAATTGTATTTAAAGGTTGAAATAAAAAATCATTAGGATTGATATCAATTGCCATTAATTGATAACGATATGAAGTGTTTTCCAGTCGAATAATACATATTTCAATTTTTGATTGTATCATAAATTTTTCAATCTATAACATTGCGTGTAACCTTTCTTCACTTAATTGAATACCACTGAAATTGATTTATTGTGCTAATGAACTCCGCATCGTATAAATTATACTTATTGCTTATTACTATTTTGAATCTGATTAACGACGTTAAGTAATCTTCCTCCGCAAATCATCTTTTGATGAAGATTTTCAGGTTACTAATTAACGAATTTATTACTCATATTCATTTATCAGTTTAAATTGTTCATTTGTCGTTTAAAACACCAATTCAAACGTTCATAATTATTATTCTTAGTGTATCAATGTTTTACCGCGATCTTAAAGCGTATATTTCCTCCAAGTCATAAATATCTGAAATTCTGTTATGAGTTTGTTGGTCGAAGTATTTATGACTCTTTGTGTTATTAATTGTCACAATTTTTATCTAATTAGTGTTTTGGTTATTTTGTTAAAGCCTTGGGTATTTGATATGACATTGATCATTTTATATGCGAATCATCTTTTTGTTTCAATTGAATTGTTTATTTTCAGTATAAATTTGGATCACTTTCTATTTGCATGGTTTTCAATTTTCAATAGTATATTGTTTCATTGTCACGTAACGCACTATTTCCACAAAATGCGTATCGTTCATTTACATCCTATTAATGATCAAGTCTTTGATATCATTCTACTATATTGAAAAATACCAATCATAAATTAAGGATTTGATATTCAATATAGTTTCAATACGTGTTTGACATCTTGAACACTAGTGAATACCTGTTTCGGTCAGCTCGTTCAACGCTTTAATATCAATATATTCACATTTCCACAATTAACATTTAAATGAATTCAATAGGTTGTTTTATAAGAACAGTAATTTACAAGTTCATCATAAGCTACGTATATATTTGGTTAATACGACTACTATTAATTGTCAATTTCCCGTTTATTTGACCATTGTCAACTACGAAATCTGCGGTGATTACGATAAATAGCATTGAAACTAACGTTTAGATTATTAGGTACTTATTTAAAATCTAGTTTTCAATATTATCAATAGATTTTTAGGAGTGATTGACCTCAATTTTTGAGAGGTTGTTGGTGATGTTGCCTTTGACTTCGTAACTTCTTAACTTTTTAAAATCATTACGCTATATTTATCAAACTTAAGATGGTTATTGTATACTAATAATAACCGTTTTCGCAAGAACATTGTATAAATTCTATTACAATCCGTCCTTTTAAGGTATTTTTTCAAAATTATAATAATTTCTTTAATATATATTTGAACGGTAAAGTCGTCATCGGGTTTGTTTTCATCAATATTCTATGCTTTTTCTTATGTATTTACGGCTTCTCATCTTTATCACTATCGCTCTTTCCTTTCGTAATCTGTCGCCAGCACAGTTTTTGTTTTATTAACCTATCTATAATTGGAGTTAACAGGCTATGTTGATTACTTGGTTCGGTTTAGAAGACTACATCTACAATTAAAGAGCGTTAAATTTGTGTTATACAGAAAATTAGAAACCTGTAAGTGATTTAAACCATTGCATTTAAACTTTGAATAGTTATTATTAAAAGAAGTATTATTTTATCTACTAAATTACCTTTGAATAATAACTTCTCTTCATAATTTTAACAATAAACCGTCTGTAGTCCATGAATTATTCCTGTAGTTAATGGAATTTTTGACTTCGTTCCTTACTTATTATTGTTGAAGTTTTTTCAGGGTATTACGTATTCCTCTTCTGCATATCCCTTAATGGTAGGGATTCGTTTGTTAAACAAGGACATGATTTAAAATCAATAGAGTTTGAATAGGAACGTTGGAGTTAACCTTTTCATTAAATACCGGTAACTTCATTGAAAATATTGCCTTCAATAACATAGAACTTCCAACTTTGAAGTTAAAAATATCGTAATTTTTACGAAATAATTCATGAAGGTTTTCAATCTTGTTCACACCTTAAAATGTTCAGATGAGTATCTGTTTTCAATCGATTATTAATATATTGTTTTAGTTCAACTTCTTACTGCTTTAAAGCTTTTTCTGATATCTTTGATGATATAATTTGGTAGTACTGGATTCATATCGATTTATAATATCCTTAATTCCTTCCACGTATTCTTATCAGTACTCAACTCATCAACTTCATACTTTAAATTTAGTCCATCGCCTTGGTAATATAAACCACTAATTCATTACTTAAATCAAAAACGTTATTGAAAACTTCAACATTAAGATATCATCGTTTTTGAAATTTAACTGAAATCTATATGATCATTACATATACGTTTAATAGTATCAACGAAGAATTATAATCTCCTTTAACATAAGATTTATTACAATTTTACATGTAGCAATTTGAACGTTTTTTTGATTACGTATCAGATATAATTTAGTAAAAGTATATGTATTCTTAGCGTGGGTCTGACTCCATCAAATTCATTTCCACCTCTTGTGGTTCTTGAAGATAAATATTTAAATGTCTTTATTGTTAAGTAAGCAAGAACTTTTAGATGATACCTTTAACCAGTTTCTGAAACCCCACGCATACTTTGACGTTGAATTTTGTTACATGAACCAATTGAAGAAGTAACTGAATAAAAGGCTTGAAAATATATAATACAAGAGATTTTACCACTATAAATATAATTGTCGAATTCAATAACAATAATTCTTCCCATGACAAAACTAATTTAGCTTTATTTGTATCCTTATGATTAATATTCGTAACAGTGTTATTATGCCATTTTTGAACGATATATTACAAAGCGGGTTTCATTAAATATGTTATTACCTTGTTATTTATTACAATGATTATCAAACTGCAATTTCCGTTAAGGTTTCAACGGTTGAACAGATACGCGGGTTCGAGGTGTTTTCAACCAAAAATGGTTATTTCTTGATACGTTATAAAAATACGTGGTCAGTTGATTATTAGGTTGTTGTAGGTTTACAAGTAAAATAATTATTTCATTGATTAATTAATTTTATACCTATTACCTCGTTTGTACCTTTTAACTTTTGAAACTTTTTTATTCCATTAAAATTAAAAATAAACAAGTATTTGATGTGATATAATATGCATCACTTCAGGCGCATATCAATACTGTGACATGCTAATTAATTGCAAGGATAATTATAAATTCAGTACTATTAATTTTCATTTGAAGGAAAACATTAATATTGTTTTTTAATATTTACACAGCCGTTTTGTTTACGATACTGACGAAGGGTTTTATTAATTCGTTTTTACACTTTGAGGACTATGTAAATAATTTATACTTAATATCAATATATTTAGAGGGTAAAAGCTTATAGATCTTCCTTAAGTTAGTATCGAACGTTCGAGGAACCGATCATTTGTTAATTTGGGGACACATATCTATCCAATTGAGTGAAATCATTATTACAATTATGAACAAAAATATTCGCTAACTAAATTAGTTGTTTTAGGCAATATTCAAATTTAATTGGTCGTATTTAAACTGTGTAACACTTGTATCAGCCATATAAACTTGTTTACAAAATGGAATTTTCTTAATAACAACTTTATCTATGACTCTTTAATCAATATTAGATTATGTAGTATGTCATTCAAGATATGAATGAGTATTTCATTTTATTCTTTATACATCATTATTGTTTAGCCATTGTAATTTAGTTCGTATATAAAAGAAAACCTTATCGTCCTATTCTAAATGCCTCTTCATATTATCTAAAAATTCAAGAAAGATATACGCTTCAATTAGAAAATTTAAGTCTTAATCCGAAATTCATCCTATACTCATTATTGGAACAATTGAATAAAATCATAAAAGTAAGATTTCTATGCATTTGTAAATATTAAGAAACGGAATTATATTGTCAAATTACCAGGTATAAGGGTTTCATTGTCATATGTCTTATTATTTCAAACATTGAAGATATTTATTAGGATTTTATAGTTTACGTCAACCATTTAGATTTTTTCAGGTAGCAAGTCGCCATGATTATTATAAGTATCGTTAATCGCGGGTTTTTTTTTAAACTGATTTATTAGAGGTGTCTTGTTTTTACTTACGTTTACTCGCAGAATCCAATGATGAAACTAGATATGAATTCCCGTATATATCCGTAACCTTTTGTTAAGTATAACAAATGATCATTAAGTAAGTGGTTTTCAGGGTTTTACACGGTTGCGTTTTCATTTCCAGAGGAGGTATTTTTCACTAATTAATAGATTAATTCTTTTATAACTTGAGTATGATAGGCATGCTCACTCATAATTACGTTTTAGGCTTCCATCTCTTTCATAATGAGATATTCCGTATCCTTTCAACGTTATAGTTACTTATCGATTTTACTCGTAATTCTTTAGCGTGCTTGTTTAAAATCTTATTCCATTACGTTGAATCAATTAAACTTTTCCCTTGTTTTTACGAATTTATGATTATATTTTATATTCTTTTCAAAGGTTTTCAACAGCTAACAATGCATTCTGCTTCATCTTCAAGTTGCGAAGTAATCGAAACTTCGTTTACAATAAGATATTAGGAAATTTAATTCGTGGTAATGATATCATAAAATAATATTAACTAGAGATAAAATGCTTAATTTTAATATACACATCTTTTCTAATTACATTCAGCGTTTAGTATATTTCAAAGCTTCAGTGTATTTTCATATAAATGTTTATATATTCATAGAAAAAGTTTTCATGGAAAATAACCTAAGTTTTTTTGTTATCGTCATCGTCGGAAATATACAATTCAAATACTTTAAGTGGAAGTCTTACGATATAATTGGGTTATAACTTGGCTTCAAAGTTTTGATTGACTATATTAAACTCCATGTCGTCTGTAATATTTCAAATAAAGGTTTTACTTAATTCATAAAGTGTATTATTATACTCTAGGTTTCTATTGTATTGAGTGGTTATGTTTTACATCAAATCAAAAGCTTGTAGCGCATATCAAAACTTTAACAACTTAGCTATTTATTGTATATGAATGGTTGTTACAATAAATATTTCCTTATAAATTATCGATATTATGTTTTTTATCTGTTGTACCTATTTAACAAGAGAAATACAAAGTAATTAAAGCAATTTGGAAATTTAGAGTTGGTAAAGACCTCTCTATACGATAATTTCCAATTAAAAAGAAAGGATTTGTATCTATGTTTTACCTCTTCTATATATACTTTACCTTAATCAAACATTCATCAAAATTGACAGGTCTTAGGTAGCCACAGTTATCTATTCCAATCATTATTCGAAATAAATAAAATATGATATTCAAAATGAATGTCATGTAAATTCTATATTTGACCAACCGCTAGCATATCTGTTCACTAATTTGTGTGAATCCCCGCTCGGCCATTGCCCTATATTGAATAGAGCACTACTATTGCTTGCACGCAATACCCATTCACACGTTAATCAATAGGATGAACCATTTGGAAAATGAGAAAACTGAAAATATAAAAGCGACAATTCACGTTTGAGATGAATTACAAGTTTTTGATTCATCAATTGAATAAGTTTTATACTTTCAGCCAGATGCTTTTCAATGTATTATTCGTGGAAAATATGTATATTAATTACGTTGTTTTAAGAATAAACATTTCAGTTTAATACTGTATATTATTAGATTCGTTTTCAAAATTAGATTCATTATTTAGATTCATTATCAAACAACTCTATTTTACTCAAGTAGTATCATAACTTCCTTAGGAAACTCCCGTTATCATCAAAACAAATAAAGATATGATATAGACACTATATGAAAATACCAAAATAATAATATAACACAAAACAAATAAACCTTCCCAATGAACTGTCTAGAATCAACGGCTAAAAATGAAAATATTGAGGATATTGAAGTATAAAATTATGTAGGGGTGACATATAATGATATAGAATATAATATGAATTAAGATATAACAATTGGATATGACGTCAAATAAATTTATACGATAAACAATAATAGTAATACGCGGGTTCAGTTTTGTAGAATTGTTTTATATATTGCATATGAACTAAGTTGAAAAGTTTGTAGTCGATCGTCAAAAAATCGTTTTTAATATAAATCATAAGAATTTCTATTTGACGTAAGAAATATAATTACTCCATATCCTTAATGTAATACATAAAAACTTATATACTTCTATATTTTCTCATAATGAAGAACTTTATTTTCATTAGGTACCGTACGTTGAAAAAATATACTAAACACTAAATTTCACTTAAAATGAAATTAGATGATGATACTTCAATTTTTTATTTCAGGACCTGAATTTCTATATTTCGTATAATACATTTAATTTTTGTTCGAATAACGATATTATACGAAAAATATGTTTCCAACATTGAAATCCTATACGTCAATTGACTACCTGTGTATATGTAACCCATTATTGTTGTAGAATGAATAGGCGTTTCAATTCTAAAAGTAATATTGACGGTTGACTTCAAACATTAGGAACTATGAATATTTATTGTTTAACTTAACGTACAAATTGAAACTTATCCAATGTTGAGTTTATTACAATGATAAGGAAATTAAATGCATTACTGAATATACGTTTTTATATGCGATCTAATTGATGATATGTAACAAAATCAGAGTCTATATTATTAACATTAAAAGTAACGATTATTCTGCTACTTTTACCCCAATTCATATTACTTCGTTATGGGAGAACGCTAAATATTACGATTATTTTGCTTATTTAACTAAACTATTTCGATTATTATCATTATTATATAATTCAGATATGAAAAATAGTGTCCTCATTCTCTTATACATGAGAATATTATACTTGGGAATAAAGAAGTATATTCGGACATATAAATGGGTAAAGACTAGCTAGAAATCCCCACAATATATAGAATATTTTCTTCAATTCATTTCTTATATAGTTATCAATTCAACTACGATTTGAGTCAATTATAATAGAGCTACATATATAGATCCTTAGATAAAATTTCATTGGTAATATCTACGTAACTTTCAATTTTATACAATTCTCAATAATAAGTTTTTTTTTCAAACTTCGTACATTTTTCATTCAATCAAATTCAATGTGAAAATTGATTGATAATATGATTATAGTATTAAAGTTAATATTAACTCTATCATATACTGTTTATATTAGAATAGCAGTCATTTTCTGGGACTGTAAAACATTTCGATGTGCTTATTGAATACAGGGTACAAATCAAGTTTTTGACTTTAAAAACCAGGTTGTAGGTTGGTTGGCGATCTACGTAATTTGAAATGAAAATACACCTTTAATAAATCATACACCAAAAGTTTCTTCAACTATAGTTATTTGAATCGACTATAGTTGTAGCAATTAAAGATCTACAAATGCTGATGAGTATTTAACTAAGTCAAATATAAATAAAAAAGTAGAAAAGAAGCTAATTTCAGTTTACGTTTTACAAATGATCGTAAGATCAAGGAAGGGGTTTTTTTTTTTTCGAAAAATATTGACAAATTGCACCAGTCTTTACGGTAGCAATGAGAAAGGAAATTAGGTAACTTTGGTTTTGACGTTAGTGGAGAAAAAGCAACGGTATCACAAAATTATCATGGTAATTGAATTAGGATTGTTTCATAACTTATGCGTTTAGGTAAACGACAAAAGGTTTTAAACACAAATTTTCACCTCAAAAACATTACATAAGTCATCATTGAAAAACAGAAATATTTCGCTCTTCAAAGACATTAGAAAACACTAGAATAGAAGTCGATATAGTTACTGTAAGTATGAAAACAATTAAGATAAATCTAATCCTCGTTATCAATCAACATAACAAAGACTTTTCATTCAAAAATATCAATAAAAATTCTACATAGAAATTCCTAACGAATTATTTCGGACATTTTATGCTTCATTTAAATCCAAATGGTATTAAATGAAATATTTCAAAAAAAAAAAAAAAAAAAAAAAAAAAAAAAAAAAAAAACCTATACTCTTAATAATGCGTTAACTAATAGTCCACAAAATGTGGAATCAGTTGAATTTAATTGTTAATGGATTATTGAAAAACAATGTTTGAAAACAAGACATTGGTTTCTGAAATTAAAGAGGAAAGTTGAAAAGGACCTATAATAAATGTGTGTTTATGAACAATTTTTAAAATGATCTTAAAGATAAGGCGAAGAAGAAAAAAATAGTTAACTATAGCGAACGCCATCATATGCTATTCAAATATCTAGCCTCAAAATTTAATCAAGTTCAAACTCCTAAACTTTTAACTTGAGGTATCATACCTCTATATGTTGATGATGAAGATAAGTATATAGATTTGGGTAACGTTGAATACGCGTGCGAAAGAGGACGCATACGTAAATTTCATATCAATGATACAATTATGGTTATTCTGGTTAAATATATTTAGCAATCTGTATACAATCTTTCAGTCATCGAGTAAAGATTTCAAGGCTTGATTGCATAGTAAAATGCTTGAAAAACTTTAAATAAGCATTGATTGGTCTACTAATGAGGACAACTATTCAGGTTAAAGCTTTTTATTAAACTTAACAAAAAAAATATTCTTCAACACAATCCTCAAATAGTTATATTAAACCTTATTACTTATCATTAACAAAACATGATAATTAATATAATAATTTAAAGAATGTACCATCCAAAGAAGTATGAATACTGAATGTAAACAATCAATTTATCACGTTTTCTACAAATATTTGAAACATTAAAAAACTTACTTTAGAAACCCTCATAACCACTTCAATGTTACAATACTGCAACTTTGACCGTTATTGTTCAATAAAAATAACTTTATTGAATTTTAACTTGTTTTTTTTTTTTTCACCGTATATGTGTAAGACTATGATTTTAGGTTTTACCAAATCTTTAACAAGTTCTGTGAAATATATTATTCCATGAATGATATGATTTGAATATAACGTTCCCTAGGTTTAATACTCGACAAATTGGGTAAGAACAAGAAATATAACGATATTTGTAAATATTGAAAAAGTAAGTATAGATACATATATTTTATGAAACGTTCAATGAGCTAATAATTTGTTATAACGTGATATAGGGTCCCAAGTGAATAAAAAATATTATGAATGTAAGTTCGAACGGTTATTAGGGGCGTGCGTAATTTCAAATGCGCCTTTTAAATACTCAGAATATACGTATGAAGTCTTTTTCATCCAATGGAGTTTCTCATATAGAATATTAATAAAATGTACGTCAGATTCGTCTAATATATTTCCCTAAGTCCACGGTGGTCATGATTCAACCGGGAAAATCAATTAATCGTACACCATATTAACCACAAATGTAATAAGTTAATTAATTGAAAACAACAGAAAATACTCCAGATTGGAATCTAGATTAGTAAGTTTATTATATGAAATTCTCATACATAAGAAGAAGAAGTAACTGTTATCAACCTTGAATACCTTATTATAAAGAAAACAAAGGGTACTAAATTCACAATTATTCAATTAAATATTTCAATTGATACAAATCCAATCACCTTCACAAATTAAAAGTACCATATTACATATAACACTATATTTCTATACATAGGGACTCTTTAGAAATAATTACAAACAAAAATTATAAGATTATATCCGATGATGAGAAACAGAAACAGTATTGAATAAAATTATATAATATAAAAGTACGAAACTCAAAACAAATTATTCATTCGCCGATTACATCTTCTTACATTATTCAACCGGAAAAATTATATATTATTGCCAATAAAACTCTTAACTTAACTGAACCCAAACCTTCATAGCTATTTACTCTCTCAAATAGACACGAAAAATGTATCTTATAAGATATTATAACCGATATCAATAAATTGAAATACCTAATAAAAGGTGATTCTTAACACATCGAATTCTGAAGACAAAATAGTACCATATCACAAATAAATCATAAAACCACCAATAAAATCAAAGTTGAATTTGAGTTCGGGTACAAGTTATATTTATTTGGGTTTACGATTGTGTTAAAAGTTACAAGTACTGTTTTGTTCATATATTAAAGACATTTACTATATCTGATATCAGTTCAAAGGATTTATACAAAATTGATGTTAACATTGATGTTAAAACTGATGAACTAGTTACCATTAACTAAATATTTAAATTTGAATTAAAATATGGAAATTCATTTTCTATGTAATAAGCTGAATATAACAGCAATGAATCTGGCTAAGGTTAAACAACTTTAATAACTCTCATAGTTTAATTATCCAGTCTTTAATAAACTTTATAAGGTTTATACAATAACAAAACATAAGGATAAAGAAAGATTTATATTAATAACTATCGAAAAATTCCGTTACTACTGTCAAATCCACGTACAAATAACTCGAAAGTTTAAGTTCGCTTTTAAAAATGACGAAAACTTTAGGTACGAAATACTTATTGAAATTTTTGATTTAAATACTAAGTCTATTCTCGATGTTATAAACTCGATAACGGTTTTCCACAGGGTAAATTTTCTTATAATAATAACGAAGAAAATACGAGTGAAAGACTACATACGTTATAAAATCAAAAGTACCTGAAACCGTAAGTCGTTATAGTTCAAAACTCACAAAACATTATTTGAAACCGATAAAGTTTCAAATTAATGTTAAGAAAATATGGATTCAATGTAAACAAATATCATTCTAAGCTTATTAGAATATTACGACGGTTGGAGGGGTATACGTTTAATTTTATATAATTCAAAAAAATATTATCTTCGAAATTAAAAGTTTTATAGATTTAGAACCCTATTTTCACATTGTTGTAAAAGGCTGTAGTAATATTATAGGCTTTAACGACCTAATTTCAACTCTATTGATTTTTAGCGTGCATCGGCGCATGAATACTCAATTTCTTTAAGTAGGAAACGTATAAAAGAGTCATGAATGATAATAAACCTTTCAATATATTTTGTTGAAAATCTGTAAAACGGTAAGTAACTAATCCATTTACCATTCAAAATTGCTCTTTAACAATAAAAATGTTAATTTTTTCGTTAATAACGAAAGGTCTTACATAAAAAGAACCAATATAATGGAATAGCCTATTTAAAATATTAAATAACACTATTATAAACGTACTAATTAAAACCGCTAACGTTTCAATAACTTTCAACACAACACATATTGAACCTTATTTGGAAATCACCGCGAAAAAAATCATCAAACCGAGAGGATTAGTCAATATAACCTACTACAGCTAATTTTTCATAAGCTAATGAAACGAAAATGCTACGGAAGACTGTCTAGATGGAGAGATTTTAATAAAACTAAAAATGAAAAACTAAAAGAATAAACAAGATGGATTGGATGACTTGAACAAATAATAGAATTATCAATTGGCTGTGAAACTTTTTATGGCAGGAATGATCAAAAATATAGGTAATGTTCTTAAAAATAGATAAGGTTAATATTAACATAATTCTCAGAAACGAAGTCGTTTGATTGACATTTAAAAACTATTTTAATCCAGAAAACTCAAAGGTAACTATTTCTAAGTTAAATATAGTCCACGGAATTCAACCCAAAACAACGAATAAACCTTTGAAATGTACAAAGTAATCGTCTTAATATATAGAAATAAATGGTAAAACTAAATACTTACCTAATTGCCTACAATTTTGGTAGTTCTTTATTATTGAAACGTAGTCCATTAAAATCGAGGTCGAAGTAATTGTTGTATTTCATTGAAAATGGTGATATGTTACTTACAAGTTTTCTAGACTACTAGATGGTCTGTATAGTAACTTTTATGGGCTACCAATTGGACTGTACCTCATATAGAATTGAGTATTCTATATAATAGACTTGTAATTAATACAGCAAACTTTAAGTTAGTATAGTAAACTTACAGTTAATATAGTTGACTTAAATATATATAATTGACTGCTATTCAAAAGTAAGGGACTTTTTATTTTGTATGTGCGTACCAGTGTAGCTGATTACTAATTGCAGGTAATAGTTAAATCCCTCTTATCCCTGTATAAATTAAATCCACTTTTTTTTACTTGTTCTATATCTCAGTTAAATTAAACTGAAATTTTCCATCTAATAATTTCAATACATATATATATATATATATTCATGATTTTATGTTATTCGCTATAATCTGATACGTTATCAATCCTATTACATTAGCTCATGGGTTTACATATACTATTTATAATTGTTACCCTGGCATTCTTCCGATTTTCCCAAGAATTCTCATTATTTTACATTATATTATATCTCGCCCACATCGGTCGGTTTACATATTCTTTTAAACGCAAGATTCAAATATGATTATCCATAATTTTTTTCCAAAATTCTTGAAATATAACGTTGGTCATGGCATTTTTGGGATTATTTTTGTTGTCAATCTACCTAAATTCATTAATTTATTGGTTTTTTATAGCTTCGTTAATATTATTACGTTTTATATCAAATATTTTTAATTGATAGTTTTTAATTTGTAATTGTTTTCTTAAAAGTATGGGAACTTAGTGTATAGAATTATAGGTATAAAATGTGTTCTTTATTATTTGATAATGATCCTTAATATACCATCGTTTATTGTACCGATATCAAATCCTGATATTATACCACAAACCTCTGATATTAGTACGTTCTTTATTACTCTTTTATACTAAACAAGTATTTATTTTACTAGGTTACCGGTGATTTCGAATTGTTAAGCGGATTTATTTTGGTTAATAAATATTATTAAATATTAAATTTCGAGGTTACAGTAGACGTTATTTTCAAATTGCAAACGAAAATAGAAATAATTAATTTAGCTATTATCAATGTAATCAGTACTATATGAATACGTTTATACGAGTTGTTTATTTACCATCATATTCGTTCATTCTAATTATTAAGGGCTTTATATTGTAGTTTTTAACCTGGTATTATGAACGATGAATCTTAAAATGTCTTCGATTACTACAATAGAGCAATATAAGTCGTATAAGGTTTCCCCTTAAAGTCTCCTCACAAATTTAAGTTTTCGGCTTTATTGATTTTTAATTTAGGCTAAGGTACGTATTTTGATGGGTGTTAATATTATGGATATGTATTTACGATTAGGTCAAATTTCATTATGTAATTTTAAGCCCCGTCTTAATTGGCTTACATTTTCAAAACTTAGGTCCTCCATAACATGTTCTTACGCTGTTATAGATTCAGTAGTAACATATTAACGTATATAGTCAATTTATATTCTAAAGATGTCGAATTTATTACGTTGTATAATTAGTAAATATAGGTTAAACATTAATATCCTCATAATTAGCCTATTTTCAAAGTTCGTTTAATAATTAGAAACCCAATAAAAGTTTCCAATACAATTGGTGAAAATGATTAATATAAAGTAAGACTATATCAATATAGAACTTATTTTTTTATTACTTCTAGCAACTTTACCAGAACAATCCGTTTAATATTAGTGACAGATTACGTATTCACTTACATAATATCTCTATCATTAATTGTTAAACTATTCTTTTTATAAGTGGTTGAACTAGAAATACTCCCGACAATTAGGCGCTAGCTAATATTTTTAATTGTTGGAAATTAAGTAAAACTTTAGTCGTTTCCTTTACTACTATATATTTTTTCCAATAGCCTGAACTTTCTATACAGCCGGTCCGTAATGGTATATATAATCTTATAAACTATTTTGAACTTACGTATGATTTTCTTCTTCCATTAAACTATATTAACAAGGCCAATTGAGTTACGTCATATATGAGCAGCCCATGGATCTTAATTTGGTCGCCTTGCTTCACAACTTATCTGACGTATTAATAATGAATTCCATACGCAGTTTAACGGTTTATTCGACATTATATCTCTAATTTTACGATACCTAGGCTGCATTGTATATTCTTCCAAATTTGTAGTCCCCATATCCATCCACCTCTTGATTGTATATCTCTTATTTAGGCGGTTGTCTACACTGTTGTCGTTTTATAAGCCAATTAACAATCTTGTCGGGAGTATTATATTAATTAATTAGTTGGGATTATATTCAAGTGAATTTCAGTCAAGTCATTTGAATTACAGTCAAGTTGACTTTAATTCTTGTAGTGACTGCAAATGAGTTGACTGTGGAGTGCTCAATTTGGACTAGGGCATGGGCCAAGCAATTGGCCATAAAAATTAGTGTGTAGATAGGGCTAGAGGCCTTCTAAACCTAGAAAAATACATATACCACTTGACCACGCAATATTACTGTTACTTCGACCGATTCGAATTGATAACATTACAATGTTCAAAGGCTTATCAACACTAATCAATGCATAGTAGGTTGAGCACAAATGAGCTAGGTAAATCAAAAGGCTTCTTTCTGGTCACGCTTTTTATTGAAAGTTAAAGGAAAGATTCTTGTGAAAGGCCTCTACGAACTGCATCGGTTTGTTACAGAAGTAACTAGAGAAGATTTTTGAACTGCATTGGTTTTCAAGGTAGCGTAGAAATGACGACGGTATCACAATATAAAACACGAAAAAATCTTTACTTAACCCTTGTTGATGACGAACGTTAAAATTAACCGTCAAAAGTATTAAATCATAGAAAAAAAAACAATCACCAAATTACCAAGGTTTTTACAGTTGGAAAATAGTTAAGTCCCTACTAATATCATTGCAAATCGCTAAGCCCACAACCCCGATAATAACAAACACTGGCTTTAGTAACTAACAACCTTCAAATTTACCTTTGATATCAACTTCTTCCCTCTACAGCATTCTTTCTTTCCCTGCATTCTAATATTGTCAATCGAATATGACAGCAGATACGTCAAGGTTGTTAACTCGAGCGAAAATACCAAAAATCATTAAGTCCCACAAAGTAAGTCACGTCATGCGATTCTACCCTCAAAATAGCAAATTCTTTTACTTAAAACACCAAATTTAACCTTAATCAATGTTAATTTCCTAGCTATAACGTCAAGATGGAGAACGAGTAAAACCTAATGAACGAAATCAAAAACCTCGGATCTTTTTTCCTTAGCTACTTTAACGAAAAGCTGTGGGGAATAACTTGATGAAAATTTTACTAAAAAAACCTAACAAATATTATCGGTTGGTATATCCTCGAGTCAAACGCCAGCAAAATGTTTGGATGTAGTGTTTGCGCTTTTTAGAACTGCTATAAGTTTTTTAACGAATGGACTATTCACATGTGGAAGATAGTTTGAAAATGTGTTAAGGCTAGGTTAAATAAATAAGTTTATAAGGTTGGGATTTTCATCCCAGATAAAACACTAATTTGATTAGCCGAAACCTTTTTTCAGGTGGCATAACTTGAGGATTTCCTTTAAAAAAATTGACCTTAAGAATCACAAGGACAAGAAAAAGGCATTGATGACTAATAACGTCCTTTATACATTGCAGGGAACCACCACAAAATCTTTTATCAAATTCAACCTTTAACCTGGCTTGTAACAACTTTTCAAACCCTGAAGATAAAGAGCTTATTGATTTATTAGAAATTCCAATTCCCACTCGCAATAATACGAAGTAAGCGTTTAAGAAAGATAGTCTCCGCTAAGCAACGGCTCTCAACGCAGCACAAGAAATTGACGTTGGCTTCATCTAACGGCTCATTAAGCAAAATCGTTAAATACCTCAATGTTTTCCTAAATCTTGTCAAGTTTTCTTTGGGAGAGGATTCGCAGGGTAAGTATATATACCAATGTCAGCTTACCATATGTTTTATTATAGATATTGCACTCTTGGGTAAAGCAACAAGTAATCTCCCCTAATACCGTAACGTTAATGATACAAGAGGTAAACAAAGTATAAGAATTATTTTCGATTACTAGCACGACGATTGTAACTTACTCCTTGAACTATTTAAAATGATATATATCAACCATAAGCTGTTCACGAACTTGGCTAATATTTCGAATAATATAGAAAAATAGAACGGAAAACCCTACAATTTTCTTAATACGAATATATTATCATTCATGAGTATCTACAAGTATATAGTTGTTTGACATTCACGTTTCCACTAACTATTACTAGGAATGCTCTCAAATTATGTCAGAGATTACTACCTTATCTTTGAAACTAAGGTACGCATTGTCTGGAAAATTTATAACAACATAAAAATTGGCTTCAAGCACAATATCCACCTTAAGTAATACTATATAAACTGATACAAAAAGAGGTGAATAACGATAATAGTAACGAAGAAAAAGTAGGAAATAATAATGAGTGTCTTTAACCATATACTTCACAAATTGATGCTATATTGGAAAACAATAAGGAAATCATACGTTAACGAGTCTATATTCCATAAGTTAACATAAGCGATTATCACCGGTATTAAACAGTTTCAATATGCTTTGAAAAGTCAAAATACCACTTGTAAAGTTCTTTTTAGCCAATTTAGGTCCTTATTTACAACTATAAAGACACACACGCTAAACCTAGTTGTTATATACCCCTAAGTTAATAATTTCCGCGACTTAAACGACGAAGACCTTTAAATTCTACAATACATCGACCGTAAGTACGGAAAACTACTAAGTTTTATATCTAGTCTAAGATCCTTGAACTAGAAGCTATACTAGCGATAGCAATGTAGAAAAGACTTAAGCCGACTTGCTAATTGTAAATATTATCGTTGTGATAGCTATAAAAGGCATAGAATCTGAGATAAGTAGGATTATTCGTCAAGTTATCACCCAATTCTTAAATGCCACAAATATTAAATAACGTATTACATCTAATACACTATTACTTCTGAAAAGAATTATTTAGACCGTATCGCAAATTTTAGGGATAAACATGTTTTAAACAATAAAAATATAATATCGAAACTGGTTACTTTATATGACGATACTACTTTTAAAATAACTTGATAACTATCCGAGAATGCCTTTCTATACCGCTTGAATAATGAAATCTTTTACCTTTTCTATAAAGATCAAGCACCTATATACTTACATATCTGCAATCTTCGAGACCATTTTTCGAATTATACGTTTTAAGAAATTATTATAGATATGAGGGTGGCAGGATATTTAATGGAAGGCTATTTGCAATATATAGTACTTCAAAAGGAAAACACTAATGTTACTATGATCTATCGTTAAAATGACAGCAAAGTCAAAGTTAGCTTCGGCTCAAGTAAGGAATTATTATCATTAGAATCGACGACTAGGTAAGTAATCTTTGGAGCAATCACGTTTCATATATTTAAATCTCCTACTCTGATTTTTTGTGTTCGAAAGATACGAAGATCCTCGTTATTAACACCGAAGTCAATGTTGATAAGTTGGTTGAGGATAAATTAAGGTTACATTTCGCTTTTAAAATGAGACTCTAGTTGGTTCATCTTTAAAGGCTAAAGTTTACGGTGAAACATTTAACAAAGTTGGAGATACGTTGATTGTACTGATTTTTTAATTACCTTACCGTTAATAATCTATATCAAATAAAGCGTTAAAATTTGGAGTATTTTACCTTAAAAACCATTAATAAACCATACCACTATTACTCAATTTAATGTATGTCTTGACACCTCAATGGTTAAATTTATTTTGAGAAAAGATGAGGACTTTCATTATAAAATCTTAGCAAATTTGTTCTATTGGGACAACAAACCTTTTTTTTACGTTCTTTACTTGCCAACCTTGTTAATAATAACAAGTTCCTTACATTTTTACCAGAGAAAAATATTTGGAAAACGTTCAGGATGAAGTAAATTATTACGAACCTAGTACCACCAGACGTTATTGTTCACGACGTCGAAACAAACATTGTTACGGCGGGGATTCAAATTAATACTAACATAATGGGAGTTCAATATAAATAAGTACTTATTAATATTTATTAGAGTATCGAGAAGGTTACAAGTGTACATGTACTATTTAGCTAGGCGTATGATATCCTTACATTAGATATAAAAAGCTTTACGAATTGAGAGGCACGTTTTTAGATACCAGTAAAGAGACTAAATGACACTATGACCCCTGACGGCCTGGTGCTAACACTGTTGTTTTTTGAAGTATATCTTCGTTTGACGCGTAAATATCTACTATCAGTAAGTATCTGTAAGAGGGTTACGGCCTATGGTAAACTTTGAAGGTATTATAGAGGCAATTTGCCAAACGTCAACTTAATTATGTTTTTAACATTAAGAATGGCCCCATGACAATCGATATGCTAACTTTGTTATTATAAAGCAAAATCTTTATACGGTAAAGGCTAGGTAAATAAAATAATCAATTTATGATTTTAAGTATCGCTAACCTATAAGATCTTGTTGAATTTGTAAATGGTTTTGCAGTTTTTCTAACTGCTGAGGTCAAACCTCATATTGTAGTGGTTAACGAAAACTATAAATATTCTCAAAATGATCAAATAGTTCAATACACTCCTCCTCCTCCCATAATTATCACGCTTACAAAGAACGGCGACATGACTTATGATGGAAGAACTGAAAATTTCCAAGATTTGAAACAAAGAATATACATCGGGACACGCATACATCATTAGTTGGGTTAGCAAGGAAGCGAAAAATAATGGGGAATTAGCCGTTAATACCAACGTATAAGAAATTATCAAAGCTTTAAGAAGACTTTTTCGAGAGAGTGATATAGCCAAGATTAATAGACTCTTTATACTAGTAGTTAAACAGTTTGTGTTTAAACGCGAATTGAATATCTAATACTCCAAGATTATGTTACAGACTGGTGCCTGAGATAGTGGTCGTCAGGCATCTAGACCAAGCGATTACTATGCCCTTATACCACTTCCAAGGTGCTCCTATTTATACTCACACCATGTAACTAAGCCACTTCGTATCGCTAGCTCCATAACAACTCATTAACAAGAGCTTCTTTTCTTTCCTCGTACAGTAGAGGATTATAATTAGTATCCGACTGATTTAAAATATATATTCGGCTCAGTACCTTTGTAAATAATTCTCAATTTTATTCTTCGATAGTATTTTTCAACCATTTCAAACGGCTATAACTTATAACTATGTTTTTAGATAAATAAAGCATAGATTAAAATTCTTTCAATAAATTAGTGAACGCGCGCGTAGAAACTCAACTCTACGGCGCCTTTACCACGTAATAAAAAGATTGAAACGCCTAATATAAATAGTTTATCAACATTTCACAACTCAAATTCATTAAACTCAATTAAATCTATGACGAATGTACTTTACAAATAAAAGAATATAATGCTAACACACTAGTTACTTTTATAAAAATAATCCGGCAATTCGACATCGTTATAACTACGCTTACGTTTTCGAAGTAAACCATTAGTTGGAAAAAGACCACTCCTATATAATTTACAAAGGATATCAACGCAACCCTCACGTCTCTCTACTCTAAAGACTATTCCAAATTTCCCGAGGATAACGACAATCACGTCCCAAACTCATCTAATTTCGATTATAAATTAGACGATTAACCTAATAATGCTAACCGTAATGAAACTGAATCTAAACCTTTCAATTAATCAATTTGAACCATCTATGTTATATCACGCGCTTCAAAGTAAGGTTTACTATATTACGAAAATTACGTAAAAATTTAACGATTATTCAAAAAGGATTACATTCACGTAATTTATTTTGTCATTAAGCGAAATGGTCCAAGCAATTATAAAATGTTATTATACTTACGACGACAACAGTTATAATAACGACTCTAATATTTCTATAATTATATTTTTTATTTATTACTATGATCTCAATGTGGTTAAAGACTTCATCTCTCAGTTTACGAATTTAAAACAAAGAACTTATAAACCGTTTTACGTTTTTTTTTTCAAAGTTTATAAAGTTTTGTAAATTAAACCAAATGATATATTCTAAAGCTCCACCGCTAAATTCACCGTAATTGCAGAATCTATTATAAACGATCCATTTAACGAGTTGATCATCCGAAATATACCAAACAAATATAATAAATGAGTTATCTGTATTTAAATTATTTATCAATGACTTAATAATTTTCATGCTCGATATGATATCGTTCAAGTTCATTAAGTCAATAGACCGAGTTTAAAAAAGCTCTATTTGTAACAAGGTTAACGGTAATGATATATATGTAAACTATCATAAAAGTATTATTATTTTAACGAATGAAAAAGTTTTCAAACAGATATCAAATGGTCCATTATCTAGGTTCATTGAACTAAAGTTTTACGTCGTCAAAATTGCGATTTATACTTGATATACGAAACAAATAGTAATGGTATCCAAACCTAGCCTTTAAATCTAGCCCAAAATTTCCAAAGGCTCCAGGACCAAAATTAATACAGATATTTACTTTAATGTTGTCGATGAAATTATTGACTATGAGAAAAAGTATAATTTATATAGAAAATCGATAATAAAATTTGGAAATGTTTGAATTCCACCCGATAATTTACGAATCACTTATACGTAACTTTCTGTTTATGATTAATTCATGTCACTATTTCATTTAAGTTGTCAAATTTTTAGTTAATATAGTTTATTCGTCGCATAACGTTTTCAATAAATAATTTCCCGCCAAATATTATTACTGCGCATTTTTCATTTCTTTGGACGACTTGATAAAACCATTTAATATACCCCCGTTACCGGCTTATTACTGATTTCTTTCATAACCAATTTGTATTTTCATATCGATAAATATCAATCCCGTATTTAAACCTATGTTACTCCTCGTTTATAGTATGGCATTATTTTATATAAATCTTCAATGAAACATGAATAACTGACGTACGTTGTTTCAAGGTATATATCATATTGAAACTAAACAGGCAATCACCACATATAATACCGGGGGTTCATACTAAAATACAAGTTATTTAAGGGTGTTAACGCTACCATTTTCCACGTTATATTCCAAAGAGACCGCAAAAACTAAGCCGTCATTACGCGGTAAATACCCTTTTCTTTTAACGATATCAATAAAATATTAACTTAAAAACCAATTATGATTATAAAAAAAATAAACTTCCAGAAGTCTTTAAATAATTTATATCTTTATTCGACAAAACCCTAAGAGATATATTGTTTCTTTATCGCGTAAAATCCGATTACAATATTTTTTTTTGAAATAATAATTAGGATTAGTCTTTACAAAACCTTCAAATTACGTTTTATCTTCTATTAATGAAGAAACGGTTAGTAGGGCTTAAGACGTTTCCACGTTGTCGATTCGATTAGTCGAAGTATTAGTAGTATTTCATGGTCAAGTGGTGGATGTATTGTTCTAGGTTTGGCAAACCGCTAGCCGGTTTACGTAGTAACTTGTATGACTAATTGCTTGTCCTGTGACCTAGTATAAAGTAGAGCCATATTTCACTTGACCTGTAGTTAATTACAGGAGGCCCGAACAAAACACTACATTCAACTTTCAGTCAATATAGTCAACTTTACTATAAGTAAAGTTGATCTACTGCACTGCAAAAATCGTTATTACAACGCAAAACTCTTGATATTACGGACAATATTAAATAATTTATGATATTAAGGTCATATTTACATACATAGTATCTTAACGGGTAACCGCGTACACTTTATTAAAAAAAAATCCGTAAGCGGTTTACATTTCTACGTCAACTACTAACGATTCAACGTTATTATAAAAACCGACTAATACCCCATTCAATCCATCAAAAAAATGTTTTCAAACATTTTACGGATGAAATCGTTAATCAAACTCGATGTTAAAGTCGCTTTTTATAAACTTCGTAGTTAAAAATCCGACAAGTGGAAAACCATGTTCCACACACATTTCGAATTCTTCGACTAACTAATTGCCCATTTTAATCGTTCCGACGTACCAACCACCTTTAAACGATACATCAACAACTGATTACGCTCATTATTTGACATTTTTCATTTCACCTCCTGCGAAAATATATTAATATATTCGAATAATACTCTTAACAACCATAATACTAAAGTCAAATATATATTTTACGCTTCAAACGGCACTCAACTTAACTGTGGCATATCCAAATACGAGTTCAACATTTAAAAACCCCAATATTTGGAGTTCTTCAATAAAGCTAAGGTTTAAATACGTATGAATTCGTAAAAGTAACGATTTATGCGAAAGTGAACCCTTCCTATATCGGTGTTAAGCACACAATGGTTTTTTAGGTTCTCTGAATTCTACACTGGATTTATTCGTAATTAATTTATGATAATAAGCTTTTCAATAGGGTAAACAGAAAAGTGAGTTATTTTTCCTTGTTGGGCCAAACAAAAAGCTGGGTTTAAATGGCTTAAATTTGTAATGATCACACTAAATACCCGTGAGTAAATAGAAGGTGTCAGAGGGTTTATGTTAGCAGTAAGGTAGCAGAGGTAACAAAGGTGCAATATCAAGAAGATGTGTGTTCGTACTGTAGGATGATCATTAGCCGTTAGGCTATTCAGATATGTAGACTCAATACTTAGATTGACAACTGAAGAGCTATGAAGGAAATACTATCTGTGTGGTGATGACCGTGTCCTTATATATCCGTGCCTTCATACCGTCTTTAGTACTGGACCGCTGGAGTCGCTGTCGGTCCCATCGGTCCTTCCCTGTCCGGGGTTGCTGACATAAGAGATGTTCCCTGCCTGATTCTAGACTTCATGCTTTCTAGTGGCGCAGTGTTGCATACTGGCCTGCTTCCTGGCCCAACCTCTATTTGGGTTATAACAAAATTCTCGTTTCTCACGAAACCAATTTTTATCCAATAGAACTATAATTGTAAACCTTTTTGAAAAGTATAATACTCCAGATAGACTTTTAAGGGTTATTCATTTCAACGGAACGATTAGGCAACACTTTTCTCCATAACTTATTAATCTCTTTATTTATTACCCGACGAATATAATTAAAAATTTTACAATACAAATCTTCTACCAATTATAAATTACTGAAAAGTATAGAACGTAAAGCTTCTCAATACGACCAACCTATTTACTATTCTTAAGAATTATGGAAACTTAAAACAATTTATAATAATACGACGACGTTTTGAAAGGTAAGTTAGTTAGTTAAAACGTTTTTCCTACTTCCATTTTGAAATTGTTTACAATGTGTTGAAATATACAATAGGTACAGTTACACGACAAACAACTCAATAGCAGGGATAACAGGTCTAGTCAGTACTTGGTACAGACTTCAAGTAATTGAAGACCTCAACACTAAAGGATAAGGAATTCACCGGTGTTGTAGATATCTCTACCAGTACTAGCGTTTTACTAGTGCGAGTAATAGTATTGACTAGTACGGAGGATCAGCACAGAGATTCTGCCTGTGCTAGTATTTACTAGCATAGAGGAACTAGTATTTACTAGTATACACTAGTATTTACTAGTGAAGAAATCTCGATTCCGATTGAGATCCTTATAAAGATATGCTTGATCATTTATAAAGCCCCCTATGTAGATTATAGAATACTTGATTCTACAAGCCTACACAATATATTCTTGTGTATTACCTTCGATACAATGAATAAGCATATTATACACGACCTGATATAGTTTTACAACGATACTAGGATATTCGTAATCGATTTTTTAACTCTTGTCTCTTAAATCGAGAATTACGGCTTTTTAGAACCAAATATTACGCGTTTATGCCGCTCCTAAACTAGCGTATTTTCCGATTTCCTTTTACCGGAAAATCCGTCCTTAAAGGTTACAAATGTTTTAATCATAACGACCTTCAAAATAACTAAAACTCAGTTATCATTCGAAACTTTAAATACCCTCGCTTATTTCATACGGTATGTACAAGTAACCGCAAGTTTCCTATTGATATTCAAATTAATAAGAATAAGGTATTTAGGTTTTTATTTCAAAATGTATAGTAATAAATGAAAGTGATTTATATTTTCGTACTTGTAGTCAGGAACATATTGAAAAACCGTTTACTACTATATTAATTTAAATTATGTATGATTAGCTCATTTATGGATATCTAGTTCGCAATTTCATCGTCATTTTAATATGTTAATTGTACTTTTCACTTGGGTTGTACTGTTTCATTCGACGTTGTCATCGAAATTGTAATATGTGTTAATGGATAGCATATTAGCGATATCGTCGAAAAATACTTATTCAATATTTACTGATTTATAAGAAGTTTTAAAACAACTTATTCGTAGACTTCATAATTGACCCCTCTTGGAAACAAGTTAGCAACTTATATTCCTTTATGTTTATGACGGCTTGTTTAAGTAAAACCATTACTTAAAAGGCAATATAAATTATTAATACCGAAGCTTGAACGAAATGGTTTCTTAGCTTGTACTGGTGTTTTTACCCATTAACTCATGCTATCGTTAACAATTAAGGCTCAAATTAGACGGGTAGCTTTTAAAAACGCCTCTGCAACTTAACGGGGGTGAAGTAATATCTAAACAACGCATTCTACCCTGAGATAGATAGCCCCACCAAACGCGTCAACTAGGATATTCTAATGTATCTACGTATTTTCATCGTTTATACCCAACTCTACTGGATCCTTATTACTTACCTGACTCTCGCGCTACTCGTTGAGGAGTTGGAAAGTACGAAGACCACAGAAACTAAAGGTTGTGGACGAAACTCCAGAACTACCGACATATGTATCAACCTTACGCTATATAACGCACCGAATCCGCATAACTTTCTTCGCGAAGACCACTTTAATCGATACGAAATCTATCTATTTTGTAGAAAAAAGGAAACAGTTTAGTTACTATGTTGTTAACTCTGGTTTTAAACGTTAAAAAGAAAACAAGCTTTAGACCGTTTTTAACAACCTCTTTTATATCCGAATTTAAATTGAAAGTGGTATAAATTTAACCTAAGCTTCAACTCGTCGCCTAGATGGCATAAAGTCAGTACTGAACACCAATATATAACTTCTCATTGGGGAAATCTCATTTGTTCTAGTACATAATGAAATTATTATGTTAGAAGAAATTTTACCTCCGCATACCGTTAAGATATACGTTCATAAACCTTATATAAATAAATTGCCCATTTATCATCGTTGGTTAAATAATTTAGAAGGGTAGAAACTTATATTACAAATATCTTTGTTAATGGCTGTAAATAAACCGAACAATATTTTTGCTAACAGGATGTACGAAAGAAAACTAGTTTTTGTTTGGAAAATAATACTCAAGCGCAATATCAAATTAAAAGTTTTTTTTTTTTTTTTTTTGAAGGAGAATGTTTCCATATCTAGTACTATAGTAAGACTATTTGTAAAGAGGAAAGATGGTACTAACAGAACTAATGCCGGCTCGTTTCACAATATTTCAAAGCGCTCTACAACATAAGAGCACCTTTTACATTACACCATACCATTTTACCCCGCTTGTAGACAGGCGGCTCGTTGCTATAAAACATTCCGGAACAATACATCACCTTTCACGAAACTCTAGAACGTTTCATAGCTGGTAGACACCTTCTATGGCTTACTACGAAAAAAAGCTTATAAGCTAGAGGAAATATTACAAGCTTGTACCTAAGCTATATTCTCTAAGGATTGAGCCCCAGAAATTACTATAATCTAATAAGGCTCCTTAACTATTCCTAAGCATCCCCACGCCACGTAATCAAGTCACTTTTTAATGCTAGATTTATAGCAGCTCTATAGACGAGGCCTCTTTTGCTATTTCTTCGAGGATTATAGATAGTGTCCAGTCACCTTGAGCGACAGCTTTGGCTCAGTCTATTCACACATTAAAATATTTAAATAAAGAATTATTTACGATATCAAAGGTAAAACTACGGGTAAACCATACGAAAACTTAAGTTTGATCATTTTAAAATACAGTGATAAAATGAAATACTGATTTTTTTCACAATTGTCAATAATTGAAATGATCAGCCAACGCTTAGTAGTCGCATTGGTAGTAAGTTTTATGAAATGAAAACTAATGGGAAGTTGAGATTCAACAGCCTTGACATTATTGACGCGATTATGTAATTGGCAATTAATTTATGAAGAATGGTTCTATTGGAGTTACTTTAGTAATTATATAAAAAATACCTATTTAAAAAGTTATATAATATGTTCAACTATTATACAGATTGCCTAAAGTAATTTTTTATTTGTTTGTTTCTTATCAATTCTTTCTTAAGTTAAGTTTGTGTATATAATATTCAATTTACGATTTATACCCATGAATTACAGAAAGTAAAGACTTCGGTATGATAAGTATAAAAATCAACAATACCTTTTCGATTTGAACAGCTAGTTTTATGATATCGAAATAGCGTTCTATTAAAGACTTGAAATTCATGAATTGAAAGCCGGTTACAATTTCAATCAAATGCAAATTTCTTAATTTCAACCGATCTTTAATCCATACAAATAATGTTAACGACGTCAATGTCTATCTTAATTTTGATTAAAGGGCAAAATATATTAGCTTGGCCAAAATTAACGAAATTATAGTAGCAGAAACTTAAAAGTAGTTAAAGTAACGTGTTTATAGAAATCAAATTGCAATATAGTATTAGATGGAAGCATTGTAGAATGTATTTATCATTGTGAAAAACCTAAAACCTAAATAAAAATGATTATGATCGATTAAATGAGAAACTAGATTGGCAAATAAAAAACTTGCACTGATTGATTAATTAAATCTCCGTTAACTAATTAAAGTTCAAGTTGATAATTTTATAATTAGTTCCTTTTTTGATAATATTAACCTTTCATTACAAATTGGATTCCCTATAACGATTGTTATGAAGAATCAATCATGGGATGACCAGTTCGAAATTATAGGGAATCTGATTTATTAGACCTTTGTTATGTGTATAAGAGTTACGCAAAGCCCATTAGCCTTGAAGATTTACAATATAATAGCCGAGTTTGATATGTATATATATTTGTTGGAAATACTTAATATTATTACGATGTAGTTAAAGATTTTACATACTCTGGTTATTATTCGTACCGACTCGAAATTTTTATTTGAATGCCTTTTAAAGTTTGAAATAATTAACGAAAAGCGCCTAATAATGGATGTATTGACTTTTCGCAACGCTTAAGAAGGAAGGTAAATCAAAGAGTTTAAATAGATCCATAGCTAGGATAACTTTATTAATACAATAGATAAGTTAAAAACTAATAGGGATTTGGAGAGGTTTATAGACAAAATTAAACTTATTATACGAATTGAGAGTTACATTATGAGGATATTTATCATGATATTACGTAATGGAAAACAGGAAGGGAGACCAAGATAACCTGGCTAACTGGAAAATTGCTAGAGGGATGGCGTTAAAGCTGTGGTTAATAGGGAATTAATTAATTGGTATGGTTAAATTGGGCTTGTATTTATGTATTTGTCAAGAGATCAGAGTACGAAAGGGGGTATAAAAATGTCCCTAGGGAATGAAAATAGTATGAGGTAAACCTATTATAAAGATAGCAGTAGAGTGAATACAGGGAAGAATTGGCGTAACCAAAAAGTTGTTTAATAAAACGTATCAGTACAGACATTGAAATTATAGCTTAAACAGCCGTTAGTATTTTTTTTTTTTAGAGTTTAATATAATGAAGTAAATTATAGTACAGCTTAATTAACTATATTGATTGTACAGACTAGAACTCAGTTGATTATAGAGTGCTTATTTTGTACTAGGGCTCGAGCTAAGTTACTTGCTATACAAATTGGTGTTTACACCGGCAAGTGGTTTGCCAAGCTTAGAATAATATATCCACCACTTGACCACGTAATACAACGGTTTCTTAGACCACTTCGAATCGACAACGTTACAACGTCCATAGTTTTGGCAACATTAAGGGGTTATAGATATGATTTGAACTTAATAATACGAAAATTACAAGATTTTTAGCGGTTTTAACTACTATATTTAGGTTTCTTATGCTTAGGATTTGATGAGATTTATTATATTTGTTTAGTTTTTTTCTCGTAAAAACTTTATTTTCAACGGGTAAAGTTAACACAATCTTCTTCGACGCTTTTTTTTTCAATATTAAAGTCGTTGTTAATTTAGCGCAGTACGAATTCCTTTTTTAATTCCTTAAGAGCTTTTTCATATGCTACAGCCTTTTGCAAAGTGTTTGGTAATAGAGGCGATTTAATTATTATACGTATATACGCGTCAAATACTATCAAAGTTGGTATCGAACCGTTAAAAATAATAATATTGTTAAATACTTCGTATACTATTTGTAATTTTTCCTCTAAGTTTGTAAAATTGATAATTTTTAACAAAACATTATTATAAGTTTTACATCAGAGCGTATGTGATTTTTTAAAATTACGAATATCTAATGGACTTTAATAAAAGCTTATTTGTAATAAATACTTGTTAATTTGGCGTTATCTTGAAACTTCATTGTATTAAAGTTGGTACTCATTTTAATCTACCTGATTTACAGATCTTAATTACATGATAATTTAAAGCGTATGTAACGGTTTCTATATCTTCCTCATTATAGTAGTTTTAACGAATTTAGTTTTATACAATATTGTTACGGAGTTAACAACGTGAATTATAAGTGTATTATTTACGAAAAATGGCTTAATGAATGATTGAAAATTAATTTTCTTATTTAATTCTAACGTAACTCCAAATTTTAACTAGATTTATAAATTCATTGAATAATCAAGACAAAGTTTTTTTAATCCCTATTAATAGAGACAACTTCTCATTTTTATAACTAATTACCTTATGAATTTTTTATAATCAATCAGTTGCGGAAAAGTCAAAATTTTAATATAATCGATCAATTTTCAACTTTGCTAGTTTAAGTATCTTTACCTCTAGTTCTTCAAAATAAAACCATGAATGTCTATATTTCAAACTAACGAAAATCCTTTGAACTTTATCTTGAACTAGTTTGTTAATATAAAAGTTAACTTTAACGCCGAGATTTTCGATATATTTTAGGCAAGGATAAAAAGGGTTAAAAGATTTCAAGATGTGAAAATAATTGATTAAACGACTATATTTACAATATTCAATACAAATAAGAAAATTTCTTTCCTAATTCCAAATCCAATTCTAGATTTACTAATATCCGTTTGGTCATACATAATAGCATTGTTATGATCCTTATTTAACACGACGTATTACAAAGATTGTTTTGTTAAATATAAGTTTGTGCTAGTATTTGATACGATGAATTGAAAGATTTGCTTTGCGTAGTGATTGAGAATTATAAATCGATACGTAGATTAAAGATCGTTATCCTTATGACGATGTTAAAAGCTTTTATCTATTGGGTAATATAAGAGATCGTGGTTCATTAACTACTTTTGTAATTTATGACTGGTATTTCTATGTTAAATAATGGCTTTAGGCATTTGTTTCTTATTTTTCGGCCTTAATATCCTGAAATTCTTCAACTCGTTCGGTATAATATAATATATTTTTAGTTGGAATGCGACAACAATTCAATATATTTACTAATGATATTATTTCTTACAAACTCAGTATTTTTAAAGTTGTTATCGTAAGAAAATCTTTGGGTCTGACTTAGATTTAAATTTCAGTATCGTTCTCCTTTGGTATATTGCCGTTCCAGTTTTTAGTTCAAGGATTTTTCCTATCCAAAAAATCTGGGATTGCTGTATTTACGATCAATATAATTAGTAAGCACATAGTTGTTATGATCTTTGTTAAAGTTGTAAGGTTGAGAGAACCTACTAGTTAAGTTTGGTACTCGTATTATTATAGTCGCAAATATAGAACGCAATTGGCTAAAAAAGTCCTTACAAGTAACGTAAAGACACTGTAGAACGTATTCGAATTTTTGTACCTCGTAATATCTTAGCGAACTTACTAGCATAATTTGCATTCTATAAACTCTATGTTGTGCTGGTTGAGAGACAGTTTTACTGTAGCAAGGAAGGGAAAAGAAGTCTAAATTTAGACTGCTGCGGAAATTGAAACTATTGAAGTATGTACTATAACAACAACAAAGGCTTGTGGAGGATGGTGCCCTACTTAAGTCTAATAAAATCCCGGGAACGTAAAATCATGATATCCTTATAATATCTCATGAGAACAGTTATTTATAGGAACGGATATTAAAGAGAACTAATACTCGCGAGAATAAAGTCTCGTGAGACCAATACGACCAATTTAAATAGCCTACGACTTTTCAATCATAACCCTCATTTTTGAAGCTTCTTTTAAAACTTTTTAATCAATTTTTCAAAAAAAATCAGCTTTATAAGGCTCATCCACCCCTCGTTTTTTCTGGTAAATCCCTTCTAATGTACGAAATATTGAGTTTTCTAGCTAAAGCGGCGATATTGTTCCAACCGTTTGTTTAAGGTTCGATCGACTTCCCATGTATCCTTGGCTTTATCGTATTTTTCAGGCGCAAAAAGCTAATCAATTTGTTTAAAGACTTCGTCGTTTCAGATGGGCGTTAAAAAGAATATCATAGTATAAAATATTTTGGAGTTCAGAGGAGAATTTAAGGTAAACAAAAATGCTCATACTTTATTTATTATAATATAAAGTTTCAAACGAGGTATCATAAGCGATTAGTAGAAGTAAAACAGCATTAATTAGCGAAAAGATAGAAGTCCAACTCGATTACTAATTTCTAAATTATATTGTCGATGATTTTTTTCGTATCGTTTCTTAGATTTTGTGGCTACAATATCCATTGTAAACTACGAAATCATTTTCATATGTGTTTTATAAATATTATATCGGCTTGTTGGTGAGCTGTAGAGGAATCTAAATAATCCACCGGAACTAGCAACTTAAATCGGAAGAAAACCGCGTAAAATCTAGTTTTGATGATTTGAGAGTACCTGTTATTTAAATTTTATTCAAATACTGGAATATAGTTCTTGTGTATTTATTTTGAATTATCTGCGACATGATATCTCAAATTTTGGTCTATATACTAATCTCTTCTCTCAACTTAATTATTTTCCTAAATATAAGATTTTTTTTATTGTTTGTTTAACATTGAAACCCTTTTGAATGATTTGACAAAAAGTTGATAAGAATTTTGCAAAGCATTCTTAAAATATTTCTCGCGAATTAAACTTTTCGAATGACAAAAAGTACCCTAAATTTTTTTAACTTATTTTGCAACAATTTATATGGTGTGTTTTGGAAAGATATGCTTTTTTTGAGGGGAGAAGTTTGAGTCTTTTCATACAAGTAAATTAAATAGAGTTCAATATATTAAACCAGGACATATAATGAGAATTAAACACAAGAAAATTACAAAAATGAATTCATTGAATACTTAGATGAATTGTAATCTACTAATAGGGTTTTCATTGTGATTTCGGTAAATATATTACAGGTATTTTCGGTAATAAATTTCCACGAATTTTACGTTAAGTCAAAAGTGAATATTATTCAAGGTGGTTATTATACGTTCAAACCCGAATTAATGTCGTTTATTATAAAAATTGATTAGAAATTAAAAAAAAAATCCGAGGCTAACATCAAAATCTTGTAACCAAATGAATTTCGTTCATAGAATAAACGATCGAAAAGTTAGAAAAACGTAGTAAAATTTTAAAATCTAAACGAATTTTTTGGATTCTCATGGTCTCTTCTCAACTTTACAAAATATTGATTTAAATGAGATTGACATAATACTTAAAAACAAAACAAAGTTATAATTCATCCTACATTGATATTTCAATCAAATGTAATATAGAATGAGACTTGTTACATAAAACGATAGGATAATCGTCAAAGATTTAGTCGAGTTGCAAACGATTTTCTTAGGAACGACGAAGTTTGTAATTTCGATAAAGCATTTGGAACGATATTAAAACGTCAAGATAAATAAACGACTTCGAAATTCTAACCTTCCAGGTAAATAAAAGCGTTAATTCATATTCTATTTATTAGATAGTTGAAAGTAGTATTTAAGCAAGTTGTTGTTAGAGCTTTAAATGTTGCAACGTTGTCTATTCAATTTGTCGAAATAACAGTATTATTGCATTGATCAAGTGGTGGATGTATTTTTCTAGGTTTGGAAGACCGCTAGCTGGTCTATCCAGTAATTTTTATAGACAATTGCTTGGCATGTACCCTAGTATGAAATTGGCGCATACTGTATTTGACTTACAGCTAATACAGTCAGCCTATAAAAAATAATACACTTAACTTGTATTCAGTATAGTCAACCTTACTGTAAGTAAAGTTAACTTACTATACTACAATTAATACTTTTTCAACACTAGCGGCTTTTTAGTTTATGTGCGTACGTTAGTTTAGTTGACCAATCTTTTCCGGTACCTGTTAAATTGCGAAGTCGTTAACTGGTCCAACTCCGGTTAATTCCAGTTGAATTTTATACTAAATTGTACCCATTTGAACTTACGTTAGCCCTTTTTACCTTTAATTTCTCCACGGCTTCGAAATCTGACTTTATCGATTTTGACGAAATGCTTTTCCTTTATAGGCTTATATAAACCTATAATTTAGCCATGCCAATTGAACAATTCACTATCATTAGTTCCCTAACAATTTTCCAATTTGTTATAATATTATTAACTTCCGCTACATAATTTTGCCTAGCATTTAGGATTATTAACGTAGCCCTAGATATGTATAGTTAGTACATTGCGATTTATAAACCTTTTAAGGGCCTTATTCTAATACGTTTCCATGATGACTTTAATAGCATAATCTTTACCGTTAATCTACCAGAACTCCTTGATATCTATACCTTTATAGGATTTACGAAGGGCTCTTACGTCGATTATAAAGCGTTGTTCACTGGTGGTTCCGAGCGCTAAAAGGCATTCTAATAGGATTTTAGAGTTGGTAAAAATTAGCACCAGGATAAAAGAAATCATTAGTTATCTGGTAATAACGTTAATGGTTTCCCATAGTATTATTCTTATATTGAAGCCTACTATTATATCATACATATTTAAATCTAATAATCTTCGTGTACTCCTTTTATATTTAATAGAGTTCTGATAAATTAGGTTGCCGATGATATTAAATCAATCCTCCTATTTTTCCTTATTAAAGAGGTTTATTTGAGAGCCGATCTTTAAGCCCAAGTCGGTATCATTTTTGAGGAACCTATTGGTTAAGATTACGAACTTGGCCTTCCACAAATCGATTGGAACTATATTAATCCCCCAGTTTAGGTTTATTGTCTTCTGTTTAAACCTCTCGTTTAACCGGTTAAAGTCGTTATTTATTGGGTATTATACTTATGCCGTAATAAATAGGTCTTAAAAAGATTTCGGTTAGTAAAGGGTAGTAATATAGTTATCACATGTATACTATTTTAGGTACTGTTAAACATTAGCTACAAAAGTCTTGTATATTGTGGTTAAATTGACGTCTTAACCCCTTTAGTGAAATTTAAGGCTAGTATTAACACTAAGTATTCGGATTAACGATTCGTTAAAGTTAAATTGGTTGCCCTTCGTTAACGTCATAATCAGCATGTGATTTTAAATCTTCAAGTCCTTAATCGCTTTTTGTTTCAATTTTATAAAGCTAACTGTTTTACCGAGAAAGGCATTATTAATTTTCATACTTAGCAGGCCGAGATTTTTCTTTTCAGTCACTAGCAGATACGTGTTATATATTGAATACTCTATACTTAAACTTAACTTAAAGTGTAATTAATATGTTAAAGCCTAACGGATACTTACTTTAACTAGTCCATATATTAGTTTAATATATCGCATTACCGTACCATAGAGTAAATAACACGTAATTCCTGTGATATCATTAGTAAAACGATAAGTTATAGGTCGGTTGTTAATGGAATATTTGCGTTTTTATATATCGGCTATTAAGTTTAAAATTACCTTTAATTGTAGTTAGTAAACGTGTTTCTAAAACGAATACTAAGCGTTGGATAATCTTCTAAATTATTAGCAATTATGTAAGGATTTAGTCTCTATCTTTATTACTGTATCCTGAAGCAATTAAGTGTAACTTTTCATACTGCTGCTTCATAGTTTTACATTTAACCCTGTAGATAATCTTCAACTTTAATATTGTAATATTTAGGTTTTAAAAGTTAAAGTTGGCTTTCGATATGAAATATAGAACTCTTCGAATTAATATGCCGTTAATATCGATCCTATCTCTTTTTCCAAAGGGTTTACCAGAAGTTTTGATAATACCTTATATTCGATGATTTATTACTCGGTTTTCGTTATCCTTTTCTTTCCTGATTACCCAAACAGTATTATAGATACGGCCCGATATATACTTCTTTTCTTTAATATTCATTTTTTTGGGAATCGTTTGCGCTGACGACGTTGTATTAGCTTATCAATCATTCGTAAAAGAGGCTCATATTAGCTTAGTTTCTTGGCATAATTATTTTCATCCTGAGTTTCCCTAATATAAGGTTTGACTTAGGTGATGCGGAACGCTATATGGCTATTAGGAGTTCTAATAATTATTTTAAAGTTAGTGATAATTAATATTTTATATAGACTTTCCTATTTTCCTGGCTTCCTCCATACAAGGACTTTACTTTACAATATCAAAGCAAATACATCAACCATCGTAGGGCCGTTCTTAATATTAAATACGTTATTAACTTTGCAGTATGCCGATTTTTTTCCGTAATTATTTTAATGCTTTACTATGGGTTACATCTCGCTTTTATGTACTTGCGAATTGTAGAGATTTACTAGTTAAAATAAGGTACGCTTTAAATACCAGTAATGTCGGTATTAGGCCATTAAAGCTTATTGTATTATTCAGGAATTTTACTACCATTTTAATGCGTTTCTTTAGATTTTTAATGCTTTTAATTTCTAACTAAAGGATATTAAACATTTGATGAAGTAGTTCGTGTGCTTTTTTAACCTATCTAATACTCTAGTAAACCTCCATAAGCACCTGGTTACATTAGAGTTTTATTATTTCAGTATTTTACTACAACTTCGCCGCCATAAAGTTAGTACCAATATTGTAAACGATAACGCTAAGTGGGTTTAAATACGTGTCAATCCACAATAACCCTAACGTTTCCTATATATGTTTTACCGATAGATATTTTAAAAAGCTATATTCGTGGGAAAATGTAACGGAGTAAACGACGTGAAAAATGGCCTATTATTTAAGTAAAAGATATTGATAAAGACTTTTCAGTTGACTTTCTTATCGTCTTCAAATTTAAACCTAAATCTTCGGGGAGCTTAGGTATACGTTTAGTAGTAGTAATAAAGCTTTTCTATAGATTTCAAAGGAAAGTATTATATATAATTATTCCTGACAGACCTTCAGACTTTGTACAATCTGTTAACACCTAGGTAGTAAAAACGTTGATATAATTAACGTATCTCTAGTTTTTTTAGGTTGAATACAACTACTTTTAGGCTTTAAAGATAAAACCATAAGTGCCTCTAATTAAAGGTGAGAGAAAACCGCTGGTCGTTTTTAACTAGATTGTAAACGTTAACATGAACGATAATTTTAAGTGTTTTAATATCCTTAAAATGAAAAAAGACACAGTGAACTAAGGATATAAAATATAATCGATCCAACAATAGTTTGAATTACCTTTATTTTGATGAACGATTGTTATTCGCCTAATTTAAAGCTAATTTTAGCTTTGCTAATATCGTGACGATCAATCTTGATAGCTGTAGTTCTTTCCCTCAGTAACTCTATATACTGAAAACATCCTCCTATTAAGAATCTTACTGTCACTGTATCTAACATAATACTTTAAATCGTATAATTCGTATACTGATAGCGAAGTTTAAAGGTATAAAAGGGGTTAATAGCTTAGTTAGGGTAGAGGTAAGGATTTTTACCGCTTAAGCGGTATACAAAAGCGTTGTCGTCTAATTATTTGGATACGTTGGGAATAATATTTTTTTGTTGTTTAATATGCTTACGGATATCGTTACTGTTAATTTCCTCATAGCCCCCGAAGTTCGTAATGTGATCTAAGCAAACCTGACCTAAAATGATAGAGTATTAGATATAATATATCATCTTATTGTTATTACATTCGGCGAAAGAAAAACGAATTAACTAATAGCTATACTTGTCATAAATTTTACCTTTTTCATCATTATTACGACGATAGGTTTTGCGGTTAATAAGTCCCTTCAAATCTTTGTATTATTAGCGCTAACGTAGCTATTACCTTTAGCCAAAGGCTGTTAGACTTGATCTTAGACGTTAACGGCGTTTATAACCATATTTACAATCAACGTAATTAATTACCGCAAGGTTTTTTTCATTTACATCAAGAAAATTACCAGATTAGTGGTATATACCAAGCGAGTTTTGTATACACATTATTACAGTTGCGAGAGAGGAGCGTAACTCTCTAAAAAAAAAGCTTTTTCAGGTGGTATTTAGCCGTTATAGGACGTATTTAAACTCGTTAATACCTGTAATGGCTACCCGTACCTGTTTACGAAGTATTTTTTTTTTTCCAACGGCAGCCTTTCCTATTATTAACTGGCATAGCATCGGCTTATTCAACATGTAATTTATTATATTTATTAGTATTTCCTTCTCTTTAGTATTCACCACTATTATAGTTCACCTTATAGTAGCCTAGTCTATATAATATTAGGTAAGGTAAATGTCGTGTTTAAAGTGGTTTTTATGTTATCGTAAACTTCGCGAAAAGTGGTTACTCGAGTTCGAAAGGTTAGGTAGTAATTCCTTGGGTACCCTTTAAATTTCCGGGAAATAGTAGGTAAAAACCAATCAAGGAAACCTCCATTTATTTGCAAATACTTTTGAAAAGGCCTTGTTTTCGTACTAAAAAGGTTGTAAAGCTTTCCTTACACTTTTTTTCATTGTTTCAGATATTAGCGAAGTCTATAAAAAGCTTATAATTAATATTGACTATCTTGATAGGGTTTGTAAAAATGTCGGAATAATCATCCCAGTTTTCATTGGTATTTTCCTACAATTTAAGCCTTAATATCTCCAAGTTACGGTATTAAATATAATTGTTAGTCGCCTAACCTAAGGGGTAAAATCCTATAGTAAGACCTATAATAAACTCGCTTGTATAGGTAAACCTGCTATAGAAAGGCTTTTAAGGGGATTAACGATTGTAATTAAAGTACTAGGGGGTAATGGGAACTTCAAGGTTTTAAGGGAGTTGTCAATTCTAACTAATTAACCGGTAAAGGGCACCGACGTCAATATCTTTTACCCTATTAATAATTTTTATTTTAAGCGTTTCGCTACCACTAAATACGTACTCTATGTTGTAACATAAAGGTGGTAAATTGACGAATAAATTAATAGGTTCTTTATTGTTTACATATAAAGAGAAATAAATCAATTGAAGATAAAGGGGAAGTTCGTTAAAACGTGTATAAAAGCGTTAAAAGTTTTTAATGCCTTTGCCTTTGTATCATGAGTTTTATAGATTAGGATCTTAAAGGGTTTTTTTTCGTTAAGCAAGTTTGAAAAAGGTTTCAGCCAATTTTGATAAAGTCCCTTTTTAAAATGTATATACCACGGCGAATAACTTCTTTCATTTACTTGGCCTTAACCATAGGCTAAGTTATCTTCCTTATATTAAGCGACTAGTTATTGAAAAACTAATGAAAATTTTGAAAAGCGCGGGCGCCGCGACCGTAATCATTACTAAGGTTGGCGTCGAGGATGTATTAGCTAATGTTATTGATTAGATAAACCTTAGTCGTGGTTTTGTTGATATTTATAATCCAAAGTTAGTCATCGTAATCGTTATCGAAAATAGGATCGAAAGCTTCAATTGACTTTATGTATTCTTAACTTTATATTATATCAATGTTTTGACTTGTATAGGTTTTGGTGGGAGAGGAGCTTGAAAATCTGGGGGTATAGGTTTTAGTGGTTTTAGCGTGAAGTTGCGTAGAAACTTATCGACTTGGTATTAAATCGCGCAACGTAGCTTTTTTAGCGCTACTTAGTAAAACTTGGTATTTTAGCTTAAAGTAACGATCTTAATGATTTGAGTAGTGTAGGCGAGGAGAAAAAAAAATTAAAGTAGGGGCAAAGGTCTGGCGTAAAAGATAGAGGCGAAGGTTGTTTGTCATTATTGATAAAAGTCGAAAGTTAAAAGTTATAGGCAGTGGAACTTAGAAATTTTTACAATAATAGCATCCGTAATAGTACTAACTTAGATGTTTACCAACTTATTTAACTTTAAAACTTCTGATAGTTAATTTTAACGTTTTTAAAAATGATTTATAAAGATTTCTTAGTGTTTTTAATAATGATACCGTCGTTAGATGTAAGTTTCCGTCAAAACCAATGTATATTCAAAATCTTCTATATTTACTGTCATAAAAACCAATGTTATAGTAAACTTCTTTCGTAAAATAAAATCCCTTACTTTGGTCTTTTACAAAGCGTAACCGGAAAGTAACGATTTCTTTTACTTATCTTGTTTGTATTTTACTTAATAAGTATCGATTAGGGTCAGTAGGGCTTTTAACGTTTTAAAGTTATCGAATAGATCAATCGAAGAAACAATAATACTACATTGGTCAAGTGGTAGATGTATTGTTTCAGGTTTGGTTGACCTGTAGCAGGTCTGCACAGTAATTTTTATGGCCAATAGCTTGGCCCGTGCCTTAGTGTAAAGTGGCGGCATATTTTACTTGACATACATCCAATATAGTAGGTCTACAAAAAACAATACACCCAACTTGCATTCAGTATAGTCAACTTTACTATAAGTAAACTTGACCTCCTACACTACAATTACTACTATTCCAAAAGAAGTTTAATTCAATATTTCCTTAACTAATATATAATTTGGTAATATTACGATTAGCTACATATTACAAACTGAAATAGTGCGAGCGCGACGACGAGCCTATATTTGGCATGCAACCTCATATTTTCGTGGTTTAGAATAAAGGTTTACTTCATTATAATATATATTGAAGGAAGAAAAAATGTGTTTTTTGCAGAAATATATCCATTAGTAACACGAAAATTGGTTTATTTTGTTATTCAATAAATGAGTAGTTTCAATCCATATAACAAAATTACCATTCAATTTTTAGAAAAAGACTAAAATAGGTTATAATCATACATGTATAAACGTTTGTATACAAATTTTCAAAATTCGTCCAAAAGTATTATTATTTGAATATTGATACGATTTTCATGGATTACATGAAATACTAAGGTTTTCTGTGGTTTCCTCAACTGAAAAAAACATCTTTTCTATATTAAATAAATAACTTTATATTGAAATTTTTCAACACAGTTGATAATTAAGCAAAGTATGGCACTATTATTCTGAAAAGGTTAACAGCTCCCAAATAGGGTTGTAAAGTCTATAGTTTTATTCGAAAAGAAATGTACAAAAACTTTGAATTTCGCTTATTTGTAATGAAAAATCCAGGGCCGTCAACATAAACACCCAACAATTGTACAGATTCAAATCCAATATAAAATTTAGCGGATTGAAAAGACAATCTTCTTCAAATAAATTAAAGAAGCATTCATTCGACATAAGTAACGTATTTTTCGAATTTATTACAACAGATAATTATATCTTTGATAAATGTTTTATTGAAATAGTGAAAAAGCTTAAGGAAACAATTTATATAACTTTATATATAAAACGATTAATTTACCAAACCTATTGATACTACTTTGATATTCGGATTATCGACAACTAAGTACTATGCAAAGATTTTGGTAACATAAGTAAATAAGTAATTAACAAACCTTAATTGAGTTAAATCTTAAAATCCACTGTTTTCTACATATTAAATCGATAATATAGTTTTAAAGTAATTAAGGGTAACTGTTGGTATAGCTTTAGAAGTCGCAGCGTTGTCGATACGATTGGTCGAAGTAACCGTACTATTGTGTGGTCAAGTGGTGGATTTATTGTTCTAGGTTTAACAAACCGCTAGCCGATCTGCATAGTAATTTGTATGGTCAATTACTTGGCTCGTGCCTTAGTGTGAAGTGGGCGCATATTGTGATTGATTTTCTGCTAATACAGTAGGCATACACAAAACAATATACTTAACTTGCAGTCAGTATAGTTAACTTTTCTTATATTAAAGTTGATCTAGTACACTGTAATTACTACTATTCCAACACTCTAGGCTTTTTTTTTGTGCGCGTAAGCCAGTGTAATTAATTAAACTTTTTCGGTTGCCGCTGAATTACGTCCTCGCTAACTAGCGGGTCCCCTGTCAATTCCGGTTAACTTTCATACTTAAATTAACCCTAATTACCTTTAATGACCCTACCATTTCGAGGTCCGACTTTATTATTTCCAACAAATAAGTCTTTCCTTACAAATTTATGCAAATATCCATCTTCTTCATCCCAATCAAAGAAGTTTCTTTTACTATTTTCTTAACAGTTTTACAGTTTGCCAATACATTTATAGCTTTTGGTACGTGACTTGGCCTTACTAGGTAACCTATTAACGTAGCCCTCCATATATGTAGTCAGCCTATTGCTATCTTCAAACATTTTAAAGGTCTTGTTTTGTGATGCCTTCGTTATAACGTTAGTAAAATTGTTTTTTCCATCGATTTATCGGAACTCCTCGATTTCCCTGCTTTTGTAGGCTTCGATAAGTGCTATCACAACGATTATTAAGTGTTTTTACTAGTGGTTCCGAGATTTAAAAAACTTTCGAACAGGCTCCTCGAGTCGGAATAGATTATTACCGGGATACAGAGAATCTTTAGCTACCTAGTAAAAACGTTAATGGTTTTTTACAGGGATATGTCTATTTTTAAGCTAACTATTATGCAGTAAACCTTTAAAGTCGACACTCTTCATATAATCCTTTTATATTTAATTAGAGTCTAACTAGGTTACCCATAATTTCAAATTAATACTTTTACTTGTATTTATTAACGAATGTTATTAGAAAGCCGATTTTTAATGATAAGTCGGTGTTATTTATGAAGGAACCGTCTTTAAAAATGATTAATTTAACCATCCATAAGTTAATCGGAACTATATCAATCCCTCAGTTTAAGTTCCCTGTTTTCCACTTAAGCCTGTGATTTACCAGGTTAAAGTCTTTATTTGTTAGTTCCTATGCTTATATCGTAATCTATATGTTATAAAAGGCTTTCGTCTAGAATAGGGTGACAATATAGCTGTTAAGAGCGCGTTATTTCAAGTAGCGTAAAGGCTTAGCTATATTGATCTTATTAATTATAGCCAACCCAAAGCCTTGGCCTTTTTAACGAAAGCTAAAGCCAATATTAACACCCTGTATGCGGATTGACGGACCGTTAAAGTTAAGTTAGTTTCCTTTCGTTAAAGAAGTTATCAGCTTGTAATTTTAGAATTGGAATTTTTTAATTGCGTATTATTCCGGTATTATCAAGCTAGTAGTTTGGACGAAAAGGGTATTATTAATTTACATACCTATTAATCCGAAATTAAGTTTTACGTTATTAGCAATCATGGGTTGTATATTAAACACTATCAACTTAGTTATAACTGAAAGTACAATTAATAGGTTAAAAATTAATGGACGCCTACTTTAACCAATGCGTATAATAGTTTTATATAACGTATTACCGTTGTTGAAGTGTAAATGGCAGGTAATTTTTATGTTAACTTTAGCAAGACGATACGCTATAACTTTGTCGCTAATTACGTATATATTCGAGTTATATTTCGGTTTTTAAATTTAAACTTGCTCTTGGTCCTAATTAGTAAACTTAGTACCAAAGCGACCCTAAGTGTTGACTCATTTTTTAAATAGTCAGCGAATTCATAAAAATCTGGTTTTTACCTTTTTCACCGTATCCTTAATCGATTAAACGAAACTTTTTGTACGACCGCTCCGTAGTTTTACCCTTCACTTCGTATATAATCTTCGATATGAAGATTGAGATATTCGGGTTTTAACGGTTAAAGTATATCTTAGATGCTAATTTTAAGCCTCCTCGAATTATAAAGCCGTTAATATCCATATTTTCACTTTCCTCAAAGGGTTTGCCAATGGTTTCAATAATAACTTATACCCGAAGCTTTAATATCAAGTATTCGTCATTCTTTTCTTTCCTATTTACCCAAGTAGTATTATAAATACACCTTAATATATACAACTCCTTTTTAGCATTCTTTTTTTTTTCTGATAGTCAGCCGCATTGTCGGCTGTTTATCAGCTTATCGATAATAGATGGAGAGGAATCGTATTAGTTTAGTCGTCTGGCTTAAACGTTTTTATCGTTAGTCTCCTTAATGTGAGGATTAACTTGGGTGGTACGAAACTCCGTAGGGCCGTTAGAAGTTTTAATAACTCCTTCGAAGTTGGTAATACTTAAAGTCTTATATAGGCCATCCCATTTATCTGGCCTCCGCCACACGGGAACTTCATATTGTAATGATAAAGTAAGCTTATGAACCATCATAAAGTCGTTTCTAATGTTAAAGGCGTTATTAATTTAATGCCGTGCCTATTCCTTCCATAGTTTCTTTGGTACCTTACTCTAGGCCATAACTTCCTTCTAGGTACTTACGAATAGTGAATATTTACTCGTTCATCGTAGGTACGTAACAAAGACCAGTTATATTGACAATAAGTCATTAGGAACCACAATATCGTTTAAGCTCTTTATAACTACTTGAAAACGTGCCTCTTAGTCCGTAAAGCTTCCAATCTCTTACGAAAGGATATTATATACTTGGCGACGTAGTTAGTGTTCCCTTTCAACCTTTGCAATTCTTTAATAAGCCTTAACAGGTACCAATTTATATTGAATCCCTATTAATATATTATTTTCTTAAAACTATATTGCCGTAAAGTTAATGCTAATATCGTAGAGAATGATGTTAAGTAGGCCTGAGTATGTGTTCATTTATAATATCTTCAACATTTTCCATGTATTCTTTAGTAATAGAAACTTTCAAAACATTGTTTCGTAAAAAAAGGTTATGGAATTTACGATGTAAGGAATAGGCTTATTATCTAAGTAAAATACATTAATAAAAACCTCGCAGTTAAATTCTTTATCGTCTTTTTGTGTAAAATTAAATCTTCGGGGGGCTTAGGCATACTTTTGGCAGTGATGGAAAAGCTTTTCGATAACTCCCAAAGCTAAGTATTCTATATTTTTATATCTCGCCAACTTTAAGATTTTGTATAGCTCATTAACGTTATGATAATTAAAACTTCAGTGTGATTGGCGTAACTCCGACTCCGTTAGGTTTAATATAGTTGCCTCTGGGCCTTAAGAATAAAACCATAGGTATCTCCACTTGAAAACAAGGTGAAATCTTTAGCAGTTCTTAATAAGCTTATCGGAGTTAACGTTAACTTTGACGCCGAAATTTTTCATATCCTATAAATGAAAAAGGAAAGAGATGAGGAACTTAAGGACGCGAAACATAATCGACTTAATAACAGTCTAAATTGCCGTTATCCATATTAATAATGGTTTTTGTTAGATCAAAGTCTACTTTGGCTTTGATATCATCTTAGAAATTTATTTTGATAATAGTAGTATTTTCCCTCCGTAATTCTATATACTACGAATATCATTTTGTTAAATACCTTACTACTTATATATCTGACATAATACCTTCAAAAGTGTAGTTCGCGTAACGATCGCAAGGGTTAAAGACATGTAAAGGGTTCGTGGCTTAGTTAAGGTAAGGGTAAGGGTTTTCGCCACTTAAACGATACAAGAAGGTGTGGTTGGTTAGTTATTATGTTACACCAAAAATATTACTTTATTATTATTTAATTTACTTGGGGGTGTCGTTACCGTTAACAGTTGCTTCACCCTAAAAGTTTGTCATATAGTTCAAATGATTTTGTCCGAAAGCAGGAGGGTATTAGATATGGTATATTATATCTTTATCATTACATTCGGTAAGGGGGTAACTATTGAAATAATAACCGGAAGTATTAAAAATTATTTTTTCCTTTGCTATTATTACGACGACAATCTTGACAGTTAACGAGTCTATTAAAATCTTGTCCTTATTGACGATAATATATCTATAGATTTCAATCCGAAACTATTAGACTAGATTTTAAACACTTAAGGTGTATATAACTATACTTACCATAGATATAGTTAACCATTATGTGTTTTTTTTATTTATATCGCGGAATTCATTAGCCTAAGGATATATATTAAACGAATTTAGTATGCGCACCATTACGGTCGTAAGCGAAAAACGAAACTGATTGAAGAATCTTTCACAGGTGGCATCTGTACATTATAAAGTGTATTCGAATTCGCTAACACCCGTAACGTCTACTCGTACCTTCTCGCGAAGTGTGGCTTCGTTAACGTGTGTCTTTACTATTACCTGTTAGTAAACATAAGCTTGTCAAGAATTTAATTCAATATATTTATCGGTATTTCCTTCTCGTTTTTCTCTCCTGTTATTATCGTGGTTGAACTTATGGTGGCCTAATTCGTACAATATGTCGTAAGGTGGATATCGTGCTCGAAGTAGTTCTTTATGCTATTGTAAATCTTTTGAAATGTGGTTATTCGTGTCAAGAAGGTCCGGTAGTAATTCTTGGCGTGACTTATAATCATTTTGGGAAATAGTAAGTAAAAATCTGAAATATCAACATTTATCTACTAATAAATGTTTTAAAAAGGATATCATTTGCGTGTTAATAAATTTGTGAAGCTTTCCGTTATACTTTTTTACGTTATTATAACTCTTTTCGATGCTTGTAAAATGTTTGTAATTAATATGAATTATTTTGATAGGTTTTGGAGGGAGGCTACGATAGTCGTCCTAGTTTTCGTTGTTGTTTTCTGACAGTTTAAGCCTTGAAGCCTCCGAGTCGCGGTGTTAAGGGTAATTGTTAATCCTTTGGCTCGAGAAGTAAAGTCCTGTAGTAAAACCTGTGGTAGGCTCGCGCATATAGACGTATCTGTAATGGAAGGCTTTTTTAAGAGACTTCGCGATTTTAAGTAAAAGTTTAGAAGGCAATGAGGGCTTTGTTATAGAGAATGTTTTGAGGGTCTGAATGATTTTGCTTAATTTACCGTATGGTGCCGACTTTAATACCTTTAACCGTATTAGTAGCTGTTATTTTACGCGTTTTTCTACCACTAATAACGTAATCCGCATTATTATGTAGATGTGTTGGGTTTCCGAGCCAATTAACGGTTTTTTTATCGTTAGCATATAAAGAGGTTTAACTTAACTAAAGGTTTAAAAAAGGTCCCCTAAAACGTATATGAGGGCGCTAAAGTTCTTTAACAAATTTTCCTTTGGAGCGTGCGTGTTAAAGGCATTTCTTAAATTGGGTTAACTCGAAGGGAGTCTTTACTAACGTAGGGGAGCTTTTTTTCTAGAATATATACCCTTTGATGTTCGAGTTCTGCCTTTAACTAATACTTAACACTTTTTTTTAAAAAAAAATTCTTTCATATATTACTGGTCTGATCGTTGAAAAACTTACAATCTTTGTGGAAGGCTCGGTTGTTGCGGTCCAAGTTTTCGACGCCATTTTAATTAATAATAAAGTAGCTGATGAAGTTGACCAAGTGCTTTTGAGTTAAGTCTTTATCGACAACTGACTCCTAAAAATCTTTGTCGTATTGTTTTTTAAAAAAAGGATGCGAGGACTTTAATCCCTTTTTGTTCTTTCTAGGTAGTTGTTATCTTAGCGTTCCGGTTTTCATAAAGCTTGGTAGGAGAAGGATTTGGTAATTTGGTATGAAGTCACGCAGGAACTTGAAGATTTAGCGTAAAGTCGCACGATGTGGCTTCCGTGGCGTAACTTGGTATTTTCGCTTGGAGTAGCGATTTTTACTATTTAATCGACGTAGGGGAAAAAATCCAGAATAAAATAGGGGTAAAAGTTCGGTGTAAAGGGTAAAGTCGAAGTTCGTTAGTTATAATTAGTGAAGGTCGAAAGTTGAAAATTATAGGTCATGTGACTTAGTTGTTTTTTAAATAATAACACCCGTAATAGAATTAACTCAGCCTTTTGCTAACTTATTGTTTAAGACTTTTAGCAGTTAATCTCAACCCTTTTTAAAAAGGATTCATGAGGTTTTGATGTTTTCAAGTTCTAGAAATACCGTTTCTACCTCTAAACCGCTGTAGAGACCTTTATATATCAAATGTCTTTTTTACTTACTGTAGTAAATACTAACACAGTAGTAAAAAACCTTCGTAAAAATCATTCCTTCACCTTAGCCGCCGTTTAACGTAGAGCGTAACCCGAAAGTAGCTTTTAATTTTACTTGGATAATATGTAATTAACATAATAAGCACTTATTAGTGTTGGTAGAACTTTAGATGATACAACTTTATCGATTAGATTAGTCGAAGTAACATTAGTATTATGTGGTTAAGTGGTAGATGCATTATTCTAGGTTTGGCAGACTGTTAGCCAGTCTTCATTATAATTTGTATGGCCAATTGATTGGCTTGTTCTCTAATGTAAAGTGTGCGCATACTGTACTTAAATAGTAGCCAATACAGTGGGCTCACACAAAACAATATACTTAACTCGCAGTCAGTATAGTCAACTTAACTTATACTAAAGTTGACATACCGCACAGTAATTACTACTATTCCAACAGTAAATATTCGAAACATTCTATTTGTTAAATGACCTAAAATAGATTACAATGGATTTATTTTTGATTGTTATTAATAGGACTTCAAACGACTAAGATTAGTAAAGTTAATAGTGAAATTCTGTTGAAATATTCTATATAATCTTATTTATAAAACTTATGGATCTATTGATTGAAACTTTGTTCTCTTCTTCTAAAAACATGTTCAAGGAAATAACTAAGTTTTACGTATTTTTAACCTTTTAATAATGGAATTTGAATCATTAATTTTCCCAAAGGCTTTATTAAACTAGTATCATTTAGTATATTTACAAAATTTCTATAAATTCGCTCAAGTTATAAAGTTTTCATTTAGTCAGCTATATTAATATAGAAGCTCTAAGTTGTATGAATTACACGCATATTATTTGGAGTTTCAATGCCCAACAAATTGGTAACATAAGAGGAATGTTGTTTTCTAAAGAAAACTAAATTTGATTGAGAATACGCTGAGTAGTTTTAGCTATTATATAAACGATAGAATTTATGAAAGAAATAGGTGCTTTCATATTAGTAGGAGTTTGATTAAAGGTTGTGAGTAGCCTGAAAGCAATATGAATAACGTTAAAACATAGATCGAATTCAGTTCCCAATATAAGAATGGACACCTTAATATTAAGAAGTCTAAAAATTATGAAATTTACCATATAACTTTATAGAGCCGCGTGAATATATTACATATCCAATAGATAAACGATTGAAAAATCATTATACAAAGTTGTGGTGTAAAAAGCCTTACACTAATCAATTGAAAAATAATCCAAATTCTTGTATTCGGTGATAGTTTTGAGTTGAGTACGTTTGAAAATGTTTATGATATGTTGAGTGGAATGATGTAGTTCAATAATATAAGTCCTAATGGAATGAATAATTGCATTTAAGGCGATCAAATATTAAAGGTTAAATAGGAATAAATGACTTTTAAGAAGATGGATATATTTTACACACATTTGAATCGTTGGTTTTCGATTAAATGGTATTAAAGTTCGAATTTCAACTTTTAGAATGATCGGTGTAGAAGCATATTTATAAATGGTATACAGTATATCGAATTTATTATAGTGAAGTGAAATAATATTTTATGAAATTTAAACATAGATTTTAAAAAGTTGGAGCCAGCTATTCATAAGAAAAAATACTAGTTTCAAATTGTCAATAATTGAAACCTTTTTTATTTCACTTAAAAACTTAGAAAAACCATTAGCTTTGTATTAAGGTATCAGGAATGTCCATTCGATTTTGGTTATCAGTTGAAATAGCGGTTCTTTAACGTCAATAACAGTCTCACAATCTTTGAAAGTCACTTGTAATACAACGAATTTTGAAAAATGCCTTTTAAGAAAACAAAACCCTACAAGAACTTTACCTATTTTGATATTTAGGTACATCATAATATTCTTTCCTTTACCACCAACCTTTTAACAACTTAAAGAAACAATTTTCATTTATTAATAGCTTCTTATAACTATAACAACCATATCTTTAACATTTCAAGTAACTACAACATTTAACTCTTTCATATTATACACAACCTTATCCTAAACAAGTACTTTTTACTTATGTAGGCGACGGAGTAATTGTTACAAGCTTATTATATTGCGATTCAAATAAATGTTTAGGTAAATACATAGCTAATTATGTGACTCGAATGCCTTATAAAAACTACCATAATTTATTATATTCGGTTGAATATCGTAAAAATTCATTACATTGCCTACGATACTGTTAACTCGCGCCAACAAAGTTTTGCCTTCGTTTGGTACATTGAAAAGGCTTGTGAAGAGAACTTGAAAGATTATAAAAACTATTTTTTATCAGTTTCCTCATTAATATTATGATTACAATTACATTAATGGTTGTAATTATGTCGGTAATTACGATCCCTTAAATGGCGTCAAAGCCTCGCAAGCTATCTACATATTTACTTTCTAGTAGCTAATTATAAAGGTTTCGTAGACGATTATCTTGATTTCGGGGAAGATTATCTAGGTTTCGGTTTAAAATAAAATTCTTATAACGTAGCTGGTTTTAACGACGCCTATCACCGTTTCGATTCAATAACGATTATTAATTTAAATTTACTTTCAATCTTATTAGTTACAAGTAATATCAAAAGAGTAGCGAATTTCTTTATATATTTTACAAGTAATCTTCATACGAGAATCATAACAATTATTAAAGATGTTTTGAAAAGGTATAATACAGTAGAATGAAAATATACGATTAGCTACTACTGATTAAATAGTTTTACTTTCCATTACCTTAACCATGTTTTTCCGTATCAATTATTTGCGGTGAAGAGGTCATAAATATTACTAAATATTAATGTCTTAAAAGAACCAGATATCCGTTATAATGTCTCGTCAATTTTTATTATATCGGTTTAAAATACCTATAAACACAGCGTACCATATCTTTATCTACATATATTTCTGCAACCAGTATTAGTTATTTCACTGTTCTTACCAGCAAAAATGCAATTAAAATACGTAGTAATAGATTGACAAATGTCTATCGTAGATCTACCAATAAAAACATCCAGAATCCCGGCAATATCTTCAAAACAAATTTTATAACAATTATACAACATTAATTCGAAAATTCATAAATGAATTAAAATTACTTGTAAGTAGGTAGAAAATATATCGATTAAGTAGGAGTTAAGCCCAGGATCTAGGTTCACACATAGATTTCACCTTTTTCAAAAGCTTTTGTCGTTCATAAATATGACTTCCTTATCCACTATTACGTTGCTCAAGTCGACAGGGTCAGGTTTTCAAAAATTAAAATAATAATCTCTTTTGTTTTCAAGCAACGACCCCTAACAAATTATTAAAAGAGAAGCTAAAAAATCTCTCTGCCGATACGAGGATAATTTTATTTCTGTTTTTCTCGTTGTGGGTCACAACCGTTCTATAAAGCATGTTGGTTATATTCGTGATCATTTTGATCCGTCCTGCACGCATGTCGGTTTTCCTCACGATAGTGGCGGCGAAAGTCTTCCTTACGAAAACTTTGAGGAAAGTTATCCCCTCGAAAACGTCATGGAAAGTCATCCTTACGAGGACGTCGAAGAAAGTCATTCTTACAAGGGAGTTGAGGAAATTCATTCTTAAAAGATTGGCAACACGATTAGAAAAGCCTTCAAAAATATTTTACAAGGTATTGAAAAGTTTATATATCTCTTCACAAAAGCTTACCAACTCGTTACGAATGTCCATCAAGGTAAGAACGCCTTGAGTGAAAACAACGCCCCTTGCAACGCCTTCAACAAAAGCTTCAGCAACAACTAAAACATTGTTTAATTACGTGTATAAATAGGGGTCTGAAAACGAATCAATGTCGGTAAAAAGAAAGGAAAATGTATCGTTAATGGTTATTTACTGGTAAAAGAAAGAAGAGGAGTAAAAGATTATTATATTCACATCCAGCGCAACCAGGTTAAAGGTAAAAACTAATATACCATAAAAGGTTATAATTACCTGCTAGTTACAGAACAGGTATAAACATGAATAAAAGTGTATAAAAAAAACACAGTATAATTACTGTATGATAAATACGTTGCAATTAATAACAATATAATAGCAGATCAGGTAACAGTTTCAAAAGTAAAAACAAAATGTTTAATGTCAACTATTACCTTATAACTTACAAATACCATTTATTATAATGGTTTGGGGTCTGTTCAATTATAGTAACAAAGATTGGAGAAAAATTCTAAGTTTAAACTACTGAAAAAATTAGAGTAATTGAAAGTATAAACTACAACAACAATAAAGAAAGGTGGGGCATGGTGCCCCGTCTAGGTCTAACACTTTATATCTCCTATTGTTTGTTAGTAAAATATTATCGTATCAAGTACTTGATTGAAAAAGTACATGTTTGTTTTCGAGTCTATATTACTTTCAAATATATAATGCCATGTGATACTATTCCAGTTTCTTTGGTATTAGGCGAGGTTAACATTGTGCTCTAAATATTCTATAACAACGCCGTAAATCATTCGAAACGATACGAAATTCGTTGGGTAACAAAGTTAATAATGTTTGGTTTAAACAGTAAAAATTATAAGAAACAGTGAGTTGAAACCCGATAATTTAATCTTCATTTAATATAAAATGTTCCAAAACGGTCTTAACTTGATGTTTAGGGGATTTTACAGCTTACTATTATAGTTCTTGTTAATGTTTTAGATCGTTACAAAAAGTCGTAATCGTTACGTAATTCGTAACCAATATAACAATATCTCGAAGCAAAAGAGTACTATAACAATCGTATTGTCTCTTTAAATCATGTCATTTGGTATACTAATGTTGTTATTGATAGGTAAGGTAGTTACGTTTAGTAAAGTTTAGACGGAAAACCCTAATATTCATATCCATCATAGGTTTACACATAAAATCGCTTCTTTCTTATTATTGAGACTGATATTGTTAGCCAATCTACTATAATTGAATGTGTTAGGGTGAGTGTTAGGGGTGTTAAAGAACCTGTTAACGATTTCCGTGAATTTAACAATATTTTAATTAGTGTTAAAAAGGTTTTTGGTAATGTTTTTACTTCATCGACTAGTAGATATCATAGTTGTTCACATCTAGATTAATGAAGTTTTCTTCGGTTTTAATCATAGGAACATGATAGAGTGCTTGAATGGAAGGGTTTGAAGAAATTATTCAAACAATATCTTAAACAAGTATTTATGAACATGTGTAATGGCGTTAAGGGATGCTACTGCTAACAATACCTTTTCACTTATTGTTGTGTATCTTTTTAGGATCTTTATACATAGAATATTTGTATATTACGTTTGCTTAATTAACTCTCTATTAGAATTGTACTAATTGCAGTGCAGTAAACCAACTTTACTTATAGTAAAGTTGACTATACTAACTGTAAGTTGAGTGTATTGTTTGTGGGCCAACTGTATTGGCTGCAAGTCAAGTATAGTATGTGCCTACTTCACACTAGGGCATAGGCTAATCAATTGGTCATACAAATTACCTTGCAAACCGGCTAGCAGTCTGCCTAACCTAGAACAATACATCTACCACTTAACCACGCAATATTACTGTTACTTCAACTAATCGAGCCGACAACGTTTCAATGTCTAAAGCCCTACCAATATTGATTCATACTTATTAGGTTAATTACAGATAATCTAAGTAGAAGAAGAAGCTACTTTCTGGTTATGTTTTGTAAAAGACCAAGGTAAGGGAAAGATTTTTGCGAAGGGCCTTTATTACTACGTCGGTTTTCACGGAAATAAGTATAGATGACTTCTAAGCTGCATCGGTTTTTATAGCAGCTTGGAGGTAACGACGGTATCGTTATCGAAAACACTAAGAAATCTTCACGAGTCTATTTTAAAAACGTTTAGATTAATGGTCATAGGTTTTAAAGTTCGGCAAGTTGGTATACGGCTAAGATAGTACAACTATGGGTGTAACCATTGTAAAAACTACTAAATCCCACGATTAAATAATTACAACAAATAACCTTCAACCTCTACAATAATAAACGCCTATCAATTTTACTCTTTTCACTAAACCTTTGCCCTTACTTTAAAATTTTCTCTTTCCTTACTTTAATTGAATTGTTGAGATCGTCAATTTGAGTATAATTACCAAAAATTATTAAGTTGCGCCAAAAAAAATACGCCGCGCGACCCAACGTTAAATTACCAAGTTTCCATCCAACTTTAGGGCAAAACACCAAGATTTTACGCCCCAAATTTTCGGGTCTCTCGACTAATAAGTCCTACATAAACCGGAACTTTAAAATTACAACGAGTTAGAAATACATAAAGGTAATTAAAGCCCTCGAAACTATTTTCGCTAACTACTACAACAAAAAACTCTGAATTACGAATGTTACAGAAACCTCGATTAAGGCTTACTTAAGTAATTAAGTTGGCTAGTATATCCTGAACGCGGACTTCAGTAACGACTACAACTGTAGCGCCCGCACTTTCCATGATTTCCGTTAATTTTTGAATCATTACACTTTTAATATGTAAAAAAAGATTTGATATACGGTTAAGAATAACTTAGAGAAAGAATTTACTCGCCTTAATATTTACATTCTAAAAAAAGACCCTAATTGGACTAGCTGAACCCTTTTTGAAACTAGTTTAACGAGAAAACCCCCTTTAAAATACTAATTCTTTAGACATGTAAGGGAAAGATAACGGAATTAAAAACATTTAACGCTTTCATACATGTTTTAGAGGACTTCCACTTTATCTATAATTAAGTTAAATCTTTTTATACATTAATGATAACGAACTTGTTAATCTACTTAGTAATTTAATATTTTTACGTAATAACGCGAAGTACATATTTAGCGATAGCAAAACGCATAAAGTATCGGCTGTTAACATGGTAAAAGATATTAAAGTCAGCGTTTTCCACCGGTTTATTAAACAAGATCGTTAAATCCATTAAAACCTTAAAGTTTTCATTACCCCTTAGCATTGTAATTAAAATCGCTAAGCTCTTTATAAACCTTTTTACTATAAGTTTAAGTACACTCGTATACTTACTACAGGTCCTATTATAGGACTTTATCCCTCGTGTTAGGAGACTGGTAATTACTATTTACATCGTAACTCAGAAGACTCAAGGCTTAAACTATAAGAAAATACAAACAAAGATTAAGACGATTATCGCGACCTTTCCCTAAGACTTATTAAAATAATTAACATTAACTACAAGGTTTTTACGAACTTCGCTAAGATTTAGAATAATGTAAAAAAGTATAATGGAAAATCTCATAACCTTTTTGATACGCAAATAATGACTTTTAAAATATTTTCAAGTAAATAGAGGTTTCCACTTTTAGTTTCCACTTACTATTCCCCGAAATCCTTATAGGGCACACTAAATATAACTACCTAACCTTCCTAACCTAAGAAACTACCTTCTGAGAAATCTATTATGGCATAAAAAGCTATTTCGAATACGATGTTCATCTTAACAAATACTAAACAAACTAGATCACTATAAAGTGGACTACGATAATAGAAAAAAAAAAGAATAGTAAATACTAATGAATATGTTAAACCAGATATTTGATAAGCTAATATTATGTTGATGAAAATAGGGAAGATCTACGCTAGAGAAGCTATGCTTCGCGAGCAGGTATGGATAGCTTTAACGGGCGTTGGCGAATTTAAATATGTTTTATAACGCGCAAATACCACCTGTAAAGGCTTTTTTAGCCAGCTACGCTTTTTGATTATAACTGTAATGGCACGTAAACTAAATTCGCTGGGTATATACCTCTAAGCTAGCGACTTCCGTAACGTGAATAAAGGAAACCATGCGGTACTAAAATATGTTGACTGTAAATACGGTTATAAACGCCCTTAACACTTACAATCTTGTTTAATGGATTTGAAATAAAGGTAATAACCACGTTATCACTAATAAGAAAAATATTTAAGCGGACCTGTTAATCCTAAAAAATATCGTTGTAATAATGGTAAAATATATTGGATTTATGATAAGTCCAGCTATTGGTTAACTCGTTACGCCCCCACCTAACGTAATAATAAAAAGGTACGGCGAACGTGATGATAAATAGGTAATATATTACATTTAATACCCTATTATTTTCGAATAAGACCATTTGGATTATATTGTAAACTTAGAGAGCGACAAGGCTGTTGACAGCAATGATATCCATAAGTAAATTAAGTAGTATAAAAACACCACTCCCAATACAGCCTAGTAACTATCCGACTACGCCTTTTTATATCGCTTAGATGGTGAATACCCTTATCTTTTCTTTAACTAAGCTTATAACCCCTTATACACTTTTAACCTTCGCCATCTTTACGCAGACCACACGTTTCAAGGTATTATATCAGATATACGGGGATTAAGGTACTTAAAAAAAGGATATTTGCAGTACGTATCACTATAAATAGATAATATTACGGCTATCAAAATTAATCGTTACGATACTAACAAGTTCAAAGTTAGCTTTGGCCTAGGAAAACAACTATTATTATTAAGAATAATGGTGGTTTAAACTATTATTAGCTCTATTACGTTCTCCATCCTCGAATCCCCTACCCTCTTTCTCCTTTAATTCAATGATATAAATACTCTTGGCGTCAACGTTAATATTAACGCCGATAAGCTAGTTAAAAACAGAAAAATGTTTTCCTTCACCTTTAAATAGTGATACCTATAGTTTCATATTTAAGGTTTAAAGGCAATGATATTAAATCTGAAGTAACCAAAGATACGTCAACTATACTAGAGCTTTAACCACCTAGCTTTTAACAGACTGTATAAAGTCTTAAAGTTCGTAAATTATAAAGATTTCGAATACTTTGCTTTAAAAGTTATCGAAAAGCCTTATCACTATTACCAAATACACATCTAAACCTTCCGAAAACTGATGTTTATACTAAAAAACGATGAAGACTTTAACTATGAGGTTGTTATTAATATACATCACTCAAATAACAAACCTAATTTTTATATCGTTAAATCTGTAAGCTCTCTTCATGGAGTCCAGTTTTCAAAATCCCTATTAACAAATAATACGTGGGAAACGTTCAAAATTCTGTGGATTACTACTATTTAGGATTATTAAATGTTGATGTTTTAGGGAGATTCTAAAATCATAGGAGTATAGTATAAATAAATGCCTATAAAGATCTATTAAAGCATTATAAAGGTTAAAAGAATACACATACTTCTTTTGCCAAGCGTATATTATTCTTATACTAGAAATTGAAAGCTTTACAGATCCAGAGGTACGTCTTTACATGGCGGTAAAAGGCCAGGATGTTATTGTAGACCCTAATGGTTTGGTACCAACTTTACTAGTCTTTAAAGCGTATCTGCGTCTAATGAATAAATTACCTCTATTAGTAAGTATTGAGAAGTGAGCTGTGACCTACGGTAAAGTATTAAAGGAATTTCGGAAGAAATCGATAAGCTGTTAAGTCAAAGATGCTCTTAACACCAAGAACGGCTTTATGATAATTAATGTATTCACTTTGCCATTACAAAATAAAGTCCCTATATAGTGGAAGCTGGGTAAATATGAGGAAAAATATAAAACCTTAAGTATCGTTAACTCCAAAATAGTCGTTGATACTATTAACGGCCCCGTAACATTTAGTATAACCTAGTTTAAGCCTTATATTAGGGCTATTAAACGATAAACACCATTCATCTAAAAGACCAAGCTAATACAAACCTCCTCCACCCGTTATCGACAAGCCGATAAAATGCTACCGGCACGAACGACCCCCGAAATAGAAAAATGTTAAAGGGGAGGAATATAAACCTAGTTGTATCTATAATATCATTTAGTTAAGTAGGGAAAAAAAGGATAACGAAAACTTAGCATTGAAGCTTCAGGTATAAGACATTATCAAAACTTTCGTCTAACCCTTTAAGAAAAACGATAAAGTCGAAATTGATGGCTTACTAATTCAAAGATTTGTATAATTCGTACCGAAGGTCGACTTTAATCTTTGGAACCCAAATATCACGATCTTTACGTCAAGGATTATCTACGAGGTTAAAGGCAAAACCACGGAACAGCTGTACGAAAAGTTACATCTAATAGCTTAAAGACACGTTAATAAAGGGAAAAAAACGGATCCTCAAGCAGTCGTCAAGGATTTGAAATATTAACAAACGCTTAATAGTCGCTTAAACAACAAGTTTACTAGATAAGATTAAAGGTATATTTATACTTAATATCCTAAATATAAAGCAAATATATACGCAATCAACAATCGATTTATTATGGATCGTTTCACTGAAATTGTCACAAAAACCACGTATCATTTATCCTCTAGGAACGGTAATACGATATATCAAGCTATTATACAAACTGGCCGAAATAGGTGTTCATTCATTCCTGAGCTATTCATTGTACTTTCAGTTATGGTTAGTTATAAAGTCTTGAACATACGACTCTTACTCACTCATAATGTAAAAAAAGGACTTTGGCCTGGTGGGTATGTAAATAACGATATCATTTTTGTAGGAACAGCTAGCTTTATGGCATCGAAATAGTAAGCGATTGAAAATTCTAAGTTTTAGAATTAAAAGCCGGTCATAACATTAGCGAAGAACAATTACCTTACCTTTAATAAATCATTAATCCGTATACTTGGTATTAATATCGACTTTAATTTTTGCTAAAAAGGCTAAAGCGTTAATTTAACTATAATCGATAAGACTAACGTAGCTAAGGTTTGACGTTACCTAAAATAACGTGCTCGTGTCAGCTTTATCACCACCTTATACCAACTGGAAGCCTCTTACGACCTATTTATTACGGTATAAACATATGATCCAATAAATAAAGCCTTTAACCGGCTAAATAAAAGGTTTAAGTGGCAAATACGAAACCTGAATCAAGGGATTAATATAGTTCTGATCGACTTGTCAAAGACTAAGTTAATAATATTTACGGATAGGTTCTTTGTAAATAACACCAAACTATCTATACAAATCGGCTTTCTAATAACCCCCGATAATAAAAATATGCTGGAGGATTAGTTGAATATTATTGGCAACTTAATTTACTTGATATTTGTCGAATGTAAGGGGATTATACGAAGCGTACTGACTTTGGAAATTTACGGCATAATAGCTAGCTTTAATATAGGAATGGTATTATGGGAAACCCTTAAGGTTATTACCAGGCAACTAAAAATTTCTTCTATCCCGGTAGTAATATATACCGAATCAAAGAGCCTATTCGAATACAGTTTAAAACTCGCAACCACCAGTAAAAAACGACTAATAATTAATATAATGGCACTTTCTGAAGCTTATAAAAGCAAAGAGATCGAAGAGTTCCGATAAATCGATGAAAAAGACAACCCTACTAACGTTATAACAAAGGCGTCGCCGAACACAGCTCTTAAAAGGTTTGTAAACAACAATAGGCTAACTATATATATCGAGGTCTACGTTAATAGGTCACCTGACAAGGCTAAATTACGTGTAGGTAGATAAATATACGTTAGTAAACTAAAAGACTACCAGGAAACTCAAGATAACGAACTTGTTAATTGGTACGGATAAATTAGAAATTTGCAAAGACTTGTAGGGAAATAACTCCTTGTAGGAAGTAATAAAGTCGGACTTTGGACCCGTATGAAAATCAAAGGAAAATAGAGCTAATTTAAGTGTAAATTGGTTTAATTTCATATAAAAGTTAACACAAATTAACAGAGGTCAGGCAAGTTAATAAGCACATAATTTAGCGGTTACTGGAAAAGATTGATCAACTATAGTAGCGTATGCGAACAAATAAGCTGCCAATGTTGAAATAGTACTAATTACAATATAATAAGTCAACTTTACTTACAGTAAAGTTAACTATACTAATTGCAAGTTAAGTGTATTGTTTATAGGCCTACTATATTTGCTACAAGTCAAAATAGCATGTGCCCACTTCACACTAGGGTATGGGCCAAGCAATAAGCCATACAAATTACTTTATAGACTAGCTAGTGATCTGCCAAACCTATAACAATACATTCACCACTTGACTACACAATACTACTATTCCTTCGACTAATCGAACCGACAACGTTGCAACGTCTAAAGCCCTATCAATACTTTCACCTTTTCCTTATTATAAGGTTAATCTGTCAATTGCGAAATTCAATCCCTAATTTGGTTTTAGTTAATTTGTCTAGCTTCTTTTATATATTTAAGGTACATTCGTTAAACTATTGGTAAAAGTCGTCGAGTATAATACATCTTCGAGTGGTTCTTGTTTAATTTGAGTTAAAAATGAATCGATCGATTACGTCAATAAGATACTTTAGTGCAATGACTTTATCAGAGTTCGTAATCCAAACGTCGATATCAAAGTATTTATCTATTATAATTCCGAGGGTTTTAATTGTTCTTTTCTCAACGTGGTTAATAAAAACGTTAATCTTAACATTTTCAGTAATCATTTTGACAGTGAAGGTCAACTTATATACTTAATTGCTGATTTTGTAATAATTAGAAACATTAATATAAAAAAGGGTGGATTACATGTTATTTTTCGTTCAGATTATTGTTTGCCGTCATAAGGGTTTTGTAACTTAGCGGTTTACAATTTACAGTAACAACTTAACCGTTTGTGAACTCTGATATTTTCATAATTTTTGTAATCGACCTTAACTTAATGATTCTAGATTTTTTTAGCAGTCAAATTAAACGCTTGTTTTGCGAAATAAGGTTAATGAAGATATCTCGGTAGTATAGCAATACCGTCGCCACTTTTGAACTACCACGAAAACTGATGTAATTCAGAAGCTCTCCTTATTTCCGCGAAAACTAAGACAGGTTTGTAGGGGCGGTTCGTAAAAATCTTTCCTCTACTTTGCCTAAATAAAGCTTAACAACTGGAAGGTAGCTTCTTCTTCTATCTAGGTTATATATGCTTAATTCAATAATCACCGATTAGTGTTGGTAGGCCTTTATCGTTGTAGCGTAGTCGATTTGAATCGTGGTCGAAATAATTGATGTATTGCATTGAAAGTGGTGATGTGTTGCTTCTAAATTTGGCAGACCGCTAGCCGGTCTGCACACTAACTTGTATGGGCTACTGCTTGGCCCATGCCCCACATTGAATCGGGTACTCCCTGCAATCGACGTGCAGTTGATACAATCAACTTGCAGTCAGTACAGTCAACTTACAGTCAGTATAGTTGACTTGACTGTACTGCAATTGACTGCTGTTCCAACAAACAATCAATAAAATCAACGAACGATTAGTTGTCGTTATCGCTATAAACTGTGAAGGGACTAAGCTGAGGATGTCGGTTAAGGAGCTCGGATACTGTCTGTAATCCTCGATAAAGAGGGAAGAAGAGGGGAAAGCTCCGCTACGGAGCGGGTATGACTAGTATGTAGGCAATGGCCACGTGTCTCGCAGGCATAGACGAATGTAGTGTATACTTGCGAGCACGGTTAAACCCAGTAACGCGCATACTAGGGCTAGCTCCCTGGCAGGAATTGGGCAGAAACCAGCCTGTGACACAAACTTAATAACCCACAACAATCGCTTGAACGAGAAATGAACCCTAAATGATCATACAATAACTTAAATATATATATCGTCAGTTATTAATTTACAAAAGAACATTTCATTAAAATTTCCCATAAAGCTTCTCGTTAAGTATCTATCATAGACAGTTATGAAATGCGTTAAACAATTATACGGATCAAACAAAATAAGTACTTATTGGTTTATAACGTAGTAAACGAACTTGAAAACTAAACTCGATATAAACTACTCGATTCACAAACCATATCAATTATTTTTACAAAACAGTGAAAAATATTCGGCGTAATTAATATAAAATTTAAATCCTTGTTTTTGAGAATAACTGATTTCGTAATAACACAGCAACGTATTATCGAGTCCTCAAACCCATAGAAATACGAATTATTAAAACACTTACTGCAAACAAACTACTAAACTTTAACGCATCGTCAACCCATATATTTAATAGTAAAGGTCGTAGTAAATATTGTAATTCTTGATAAAAACGATCAAGTATAAATTCAATTTAAATTAACAAAACAAATACGTAGAGACCCGTGAGTATCTTAAGTAGCGAACTTACCTCGTTTATATCGGCACTATTTATTGATAAAAGGCATTGTTCGACTCATTAGTTACAACGCAAATTTAAAATGATATTCGTGAATTTTACGATAAGCTAAATATGTGTTTCGAGTAGTAAATATACAACTTGAATATAAGAATCTACATGTTTTCAATGAATTTATCAAATGCCGAAAATAACCGGTTATTTTACCAATAACACCGATTTATCGTCCCAAATGAGTTTCTTTATAATAATATTCAATAAAAATGTATTGCAAACTAAACAATTTACTATAACCAAACATTTAATCCATTGTTCTGTTATTAAATACAAAAGAGTAATTAGATAAATATTTATTTTCAATATCTACGGTATAATAAGAGGTTTTAGCATAGTTATCTTTACATAAAACTTATTTCATAATCTTACAAAATAATTTAAAATACTAGAAATTGAATTTGTTTCTACTTTAATTTTGAACAGTTTTTCGAATTCCTTTTTAATATTGAGGGAATTAATACAAAACGTGAAATCATAGATATATTATCTTTTTGAAAGGTTGAAAAGACCGGAATATCTATTATTTGGTTAAATTAACGGCGAAAATAATCCGGATAATACTCTAACGAATACTATACTAAAAAGTCCTAAACAAGTCGTAAAACATCAATAAATGAACTATTCGAATACAAAGTAACATCAATTAACCGCTTGGGAAAAAACATAACGTAAAATATGAGTAAAATCTAAAAAGGTCTTAAAAAATTCAAAACTATCAGGTTGATATGGACTATTTAAAGTGGTGATAATATTTGGTAAAGAACTTAATAGAAGAATTAAGAGTTATTGGTATTTGAGATTTCTATATAAGTAATATAAAAAGAAAAAAAGGTATTTTTTGTTACTAAAGTATCGTATTATAGAATATAATGTTACTATAAAAATTAAAATCTTTAATGTTAAAATATGCTTTAATTACAATGATTATAAACAATTGTGATATACATATTTAATATAGAGCATAGGTATAGATTTGTTCCATATAGATTAGTTTGTAAATTAGGTAATGATATGAGTATTTTCGAACTAACACAACTTCTATCAATGTAGTACCGCTATTTAACTCCATCATAGTGATTCGAATCGACTATATTTTCAACAACTAGATTCCTACTAACAGTTTTGGTGTTGAGTCATTTCAAACATACTTTAATCTTTTTCCAAGTTATATAAGCTAAAATACATAAACTTCCATGAATAATCTTAACCTCAAACCCATTTTACTGTAGTAATAACAATAATTTGGGCTGGATTGTTTGTAATTTACCAATACGTTGTTGTAGTAATGTTTAACAGCTGAAAATGAACAAGTAGGATAAACTTCATTTAGAGAGAGAAAAAACTATTCAATGATCCATGTGTAGGTTTCACACATTCGACATAATATTACTAAACCACTTTTACTATTTTCTGAATGATTGACAATTTATAATATAATATCTGATTTGTAATATAATCATACTTTATATTGAAAAGTATGATAACCTTTAAAGTATCGTGAATGATAAACTCTTTTGTTTTAAAATAGAGGAAGTTCAACTTCTTTATAATCTACTTCATAAAATTTATAATATTTCATTTCGAAACTAAATTGTTTCAAAATATAAAATTAGTAAAAACACAGTATTACATTGTTCAAACTATAAAGAATCAAATATAAATATTATGCTCATTATCAACTCAAGATTGATAAAACACCATCTTGAATAGTACAATATAAATATATTAATTATTAGTATATGTTAACCTTTCATAGTAAATTTGATTGAAATGGTTTATTATATGTAATACCTTGCGAGAAAAAATGTATTCTTTCAACTAGAACTATATATTAATTAATTATAGGGTGGTTTCCAACAATTATAATATCAATAGTCTTTTGTTTTCTTTATTAGCAATGGTAAACACCAGGTAATATATTGAATTTATATGGTTGAAAAGGGTTTCAAACCTTTCTTAATTTATATAATATTGTTTTATAATAGAAACCAAACTTTTAAATCCTAAAAAAAACTTCCTTTTCTAGCAAGGTTTCACTTTTTAGGGCTTATGTAGATATGTCATATTCAGAGAACACCTTTTTAATATCACAAGCTGGTGCCTGCCCTAGTAGTTACTACAGATCTAGCTCTGGCGATTACCACGCTCCTGCAATACTCCTTATCCTATTTACGTTACGTGACCAGTAATATAGCTAAGCTACGCTACATACATTATACTAGATCTATAGTAGCTCCATAGTAGAGGCTTCTCCTCTTTCTCTCTCTTTATCAAGTATTATAGATAGTATTCGGCCTCTTTGAACGATAGTTTCGGCTTAATTCATATAAATTTAAGTCGACATATCTCTTTTTGATATTAATACGTACTAGGTTTGAAATCTATTACCCCTACGTTAAGCAATTTATTGTTTAATTTCATTGCACTACAAAGTTTATATTAGTAAGTATGGCATTAAACTATTATTAATTTAGGCGTTTTAAAAATCTTGAACCTTTCATTCTCGTTTCCTAATTTTCAAGTTAATCTTTTAACTAGATTAATATATAAACCAGTAATATGACGATGACGTTTATTTATTTAATAAAGAATTTAAAAGCGTTTTGAGATTCATTTTAACTTTTTCTTTTTTTCTGAATTTGTTAAACATCCAAAATGATTTGGTTAGTAAATTGTTAAATATTTACTATAATATATTCATATACTTAACCGAATTCATTTTTGGTAATTACTAATAATAAGATAAACTATAAATATTATTATAAAGAAGTAAATGTTGTATTAAATTAAAAGATTATCAATATGTATATATATATATATATATATATATAATCTTTCGGCAGGTTTTAACACAAAGTATTTAAAAATAATGTTGACTTTAACGATTTGTATGAATAAATTAACGTTTACGAAATAAGAATTCGTATTTTTGTGGGTTTATAGCTGTTTCTGGCTTAAGATCCGAAGTACTTCCTTTGGTATGATATATCTTTAAGCCGTGGAAACGTTGTATATTACAAAGAAATACCTAAAAGATCAAAGCTGGGGTGTACTGGTTATATGTATGAGGATCGCAGTTCGTGGACCCGACGTATTCGGGATCCTGTGCATCCCAGATCATGGCTCCGGAAGCTGGCATGGATCCAAAGCGTTATATACCATTCGAAGGGTTTCGCGGTACTGTCCGCTCCAGGCCGAGATTCTATGCAGATTCTGCGCACCCCTGCGACCACGAGGCCCGAGGCCAGAAGTGATGGCTGCTGTGTTCGTCTGACAGGCAGAACAAGCTCGGCCAGTTCCGGTGAGATAATCAAGACTTGACCTTGAAGGGACGGGTTTTGTTTGCAGGCTCGTCGGACCTTGGCCAAGCTGTCTCAAGACGACCTTCGTTTGTGCATGTTTCGGACTTACCAACGAGATGCGCCACAGTCCACCAGATATCGATCTTGTCCTATGTACCAAGCCACATACATGGATGTACAGCAAGAGAGCCGCAATAATGGAGAAGCTGCCATGAAACGCAACGCAACGAACCCTCCCGGAGCATCTTAGTCCTGTAGCAGCTTTCTGTTCCCTCTCCACATGACGGGCGGCCTAGGCCCACCCATGCCGGCGTCGCCGTGGAACCTTGAGCATTGTTGACCACTATCGACCATCGTGGCTTGTCGTACAGTGTGTTGAAGCCCAAGTTGCGGCATCACCTCAGTCAAATCCTCAAGCACGTAAGATTAAGTACCTAGACAGGCTAGACTTCACACCATCCACCCCAGACTGCATAGCATATAACTGCACCATGGTCAAGCGACAGGCTTGGAGAGAAGGCCTCAAGGCAGTGGAAGTGTTGTTATTGTTATTCTAGTGAGCCAAAGCTGAATGAGCATCGACTGCAGGTGGGCCGTGGGTCGATGCTCGACAGGAAACGAGAACCAGCTGCGGCCTACAAAGCGACCTTGCGGACATGGCCCATGCTGTTGGGACGCTCTGGATTCCACGTTCGAGACGCCCCAGGGTCGCCGGTCTGCTACCGCGGCGTTGGTGATTGTGAAGTGAGGGTTGGAGAAGGCGCATCTGCATCTGCCGCGCAGGCGTCGTCAATCGCCGATTCTGATGCTCGTTTTTTTTAGACCCCGGCGGGACTACCAACCTGACCAAGACGACCAAGGCGATGGAATTCCAACTGCCTGGTGCCAAAGGGGCAGCAAGACGCGGCACCGTTGCTACCATCTTATTCGCGTGCCATGCCGCCAGCGCGTTGCCGAAGCTGAGGTGTGGTATATGTTTCAGCTGCCAACGCGCAAGTCGCGTGTTAGCGAGCGCAGCCATCATGTAGTGGTTTCAGTATGCTCTGGCTCGGGCCTCGGACTATCAGCATGGGGCCCCGGATTCTCCAAGCTCAGCTGTGCTTGGGCGCTGTGCTTGGGCGCCGTGCTTGGGCGCCGTGCTTGGGCGCCGTGCTTGGCTGTGACGCTGGGGTTGGGATCCGGCCTTGGACCAACTCGCCATCGCCCATCTGGTCTGTCATGTCTGTTTGACCTCGGCTGGGGGCAGGCCTTGTCACACGGTCGTTTTCTTTGTATGTCGAGAATGAGACGAACGTTGAGGAACCATGGGCGGTGCTCGGCCCCGCAAGGAGCTGGGTCCGTCCCGTGCCAGCATGGGAAGATCCGAGCCATCATGGAAGTATCCGTTACCCGCGAATCTGTTCCAGGAAGCCAAAACCTTATCCGTGGTGCGACATTCAGAGACATGCCGTCAAGCTAGCAGTGGATTGGGAAAGCGTACCTAGGCATGAGCTCAGGCAACATTCTTCATCAAGGTGTGCCGCAGGAGCTCATGTATGATGCATATGTGTGGCCGCTGACGGAAGAATGACACTGTCCACAGGGCTGTGTAGAGTCACGGGCCAGATGCAAACAGGAGAGACAAGGTACAACTGCCTCGGTACCCAGTACAAGCAGGGCATGCTGGAAGAAGAAAACGGCAAGGCATGGGGCGAGCGCCCGCGCCCTCCCGCTGCACCCGAGCTGCACGGAGCGACAGACAGGGGCACATGGGTGATGACAGTGACGGGACAGGGTACAAACATGGGAGCCGTAGGGTACACTCGGTAGGTACAGTACATGGACGCTGCTCATCCACGGTCCCCCGGTACCGCACTGTACATACATACATCCATACATACACACACACATGGTGGTAGGGTATCGAATCTTCACCACAAGTCATCAGCTCCGTGCCATCTACTATGTATTTGCCAACCTCGACCTGTCATTCGCAGTAGATTGCATTCCTACGGACCAATCCAGGCCGAAGAGGCGTCCCTCCGTGCCTACTCAAACTGTACCGAGGCATCCCTCGTGACGCCGAGCGAGTTCTTCTCTTCGATTATAATTACCAGACCCTCCCACTCCCACTCCCACCTCCATGCCAGAGTCGTTTCTCCCTTTCCTCCCCTGTCCCCCCCTCCGCATCCCACCGGACAGACATCTGCCACTCGGTTCATGCCCTCCGGTTCGGACTCCGACCCTACTCGTCAAGGTTCTGAGAAGCGAAGCAAAGGTATGCATCTCGTATTGGTTCTTGGTTTCTTGGTCATCACTTTGATTATTCTACGCCAAAGTGTATCTATCTACAGGCTCCACCGTACTAGCATGCCTCCATGATTTTCTCCGATCCCATCCCTCAGTCCGCCCCAACTGACCAGTGTTGTTGCCAGTCTGTACCCCCAGTTTTGTGGTCTTGCCATCCAACCAACACCGCCATATTCGTCATGTGCAATTGGTAGCCCAATCCAACACATGCATTTCCACACAACAGCCATCAAAGTCTATTCAAATCACATGCGTGTTGAGTCGGGGTATTCGCAACGGCAGGCACAACAAAGGCACGGCCATCAAGCACTGAAAAGGCTCCGAGGCCGACACACCTGGTTTTGTCGCGGCAGAACTTGGAGAGCACGCTCGCGAGTTCCAACTGGGACGGTTTGGCGGGCCGAGTCCAGTAGCCCAAACGATTGTCTTCCCGCCCGTTGCCCGCTGCCCATCTCCCGCACTTTGCTGGGGGACAAGCGCACGTACTGACAGGGAAGGTGCATAGACACTTGCCTTTGCCTTCAACCGGCGTGCGGTGCGGTGCGGTGCGGTGCGTGCAGTGCGTGCAGTGCGGCACGGTCCATCTGGATCAGGACGAGGATTCGCAAGTGGCTTGCATGCCGGAGGAACGGCGCCCTTCAAAAGAAGCGAAAAAAAGAGAAGCTACGGCGATCAGAAGGTCCATTCCATCCCATCATTCCCGACACTAGTCGCAGCCAGAGCCGCAGCTGCAGCAGCAGTCGCAGCAACAAGAGCAAGACACGACACGACCTTGCAAAGCCGCTGGAGACAAAGCTCTTCACTGGGCATCCGGGCTGTCCCGCACTGGGCCGCTTTGTACCGCACCCGCACCGTGCTTGAGACGAATGACTGGGTCCGCCTGCGTGGTGACCTCCCCTGTCCCTGCTCCTGCCCCTGCCCCTGCACCTCTACCCCAGGCCCCTGTCGCTCCACCCTTGCCCCATCCCGAGCCCTGCCTGCAGGTGCGGGTTGGGTGGATTGGTGGCAGCAGGACGGTTGGGACTGCGCAGAACAGAAGGAGAAAAAGGCCCCAGGGCTCCTGCCACTGAGTAAAACACGTTCCCCACCCCACCACTGGATAGGAATTTGCACAATACTACCGACCTACTTTTACCCTACCTTATTCCTACCTGCCTCCTCCCTCGCCCAACCAAAGCCGTCGTCCCCGCTGGCCTTGACATTTCCTCTCTCCTCTCTTCACACATCCGCACCCTGCCTTACTAAGGGAGGATTGTGGCAGTCGTCTGCCATCCGCCCCTTTGCCTGCCCCCACCCTCGACACTCGACAACACCATCATTGATCTTTGATTGCATCCTCCAGACACAGTCCACGGCTGCGGCATTGATTGGGATTGATCTTTGCTGCCTCGTGTCACTAACAACCGTCGGATATTCATTCGAAACCACTTGTGACCTGTGTCTCCATTCTGGAGTCTTCACATAGCAGCAAATTTGGTTGCACAACAAATCACTCAACGTTGAGGTTGCTCCCCGTCTCCTGCCACACGCCATTTCCACGCCAACCTCGCCATGTCAGAGCAGAACGGGTTTCGGGGCGGTCCGCCACAAGAGGAATCCGCCTACCCTCCACCTCCCGGTGAAGAAGAAGAGGAGCGTCCACGCACCACAAGCCAGTATCCGCCTCCGCCTGCTGCACTTGTGACGCTTCCCCCGATCCAAGATGCTCACCCTGCCTACCGCTTTGCCCCTGCGCCTCCTCTGGATCCGCGATCCCAGGGCCACTATGCCGCCTCTCCTACCAGTGCCGCCAATGGACACGCGCCTGCTCCTGGCTATCAACTGCCCCCGGTGCAGCCCCCACCCGACCCGCGCTTTGGCGCTGAGCCACGGTATGACTATGCCAGAGGCGGCGCTTTCCCCCAGCAACAGCCACCAGCAGAGCAATACCATTACACATACCGTACCACGCCTAGCTCTCCCTACGGCGCCCCTGGCGGACCTTACGAGTACAGTCGTGCTCAGCCTGCGCCTACTCAGGCCGCTCCGCGTCAAAGAACGTCTATAGCATGTAGCTACTGCAGAAGGCGCAAGGTCAGCCAACATTCCGAGATCCTCCCTCGACACATCTGTTCTCTAACTTGTGCAATCATAGATTCGCTGCAGCGGCTACGGTACAGACGATGGTATCTGCTCCAACTGCAGGAAGACCGGCAATAAATGTGTCTTTCAGCCCGTCAGCAACGTGTCCAGCACTGCATTTGTCCCCGTCCAAGCCATCCCCGGCGGTGTCGCTCCTGGCACGCCTCTGTTCGGCGCCTTCGGCCAGCCCCTTCCTCAGGGCGGTCCTGGAGATGGACGTGCAGGACCCGCATTGCCGCCACCGCCTCATGGAGCACCAGGCCCACAGGGCTACCCGCCGCAGCAGGCACACCCAGACGGTCTGCAAGGACATTCACCCAGATCGACTTACTATCCTCCTCCACCAGAGGACGCCAACGGTCGCCGGCGACAGCACGATGACGAGCACGCCTCGCGTCTGCCACCTCCAAGCATCTATGGTGACCCGGATCCTCGGCGCCGATCGCCTGCCTCTCCCCTGCCAATGCAAACCACTCCGCCCCAGGAGTACAACTATGCCGCGAGTTACGAGCCTGGCGACAGGAACGGCACGCCGCGCCGGGATAACCCTCCGTCGCCTCAGCAGGGCGGAAGCGTTGCCGGAGGCAACGCCATGAGCTTGAACGCGCTGATGGAGACTGGCCCACCCCCGCGCCCGCCTCCCAGCGCGGATGACACTGCCCGCGATATGGACCGGAGCATGCTGAGCCGACTCAACCGGCGGACGTAGATGTTGCCATAGATCCTGGCGCACGACTTCGAAATGGTCAGACAGGGAACCTCTTGCATGCAGAGGGCGCTTGGTTGTCAGAACTCTGGTGAAACGCCGGCCTGGATGATCATGGGATCTTCAACGAGTTCGGCTCGGATCCCTAAGGAAGCGAGGCTGAATTCTTTTCTTGCGGTTGGTTTATCGGTCTCGGAACTTGTCAGGGTGACTCACCCCTTATTCTCCCGTAAGCGCCACTCGCTCACATGGTCATCCTTGGGCGTGTTCGATACGACGACCATCTTTTTCTTTTGCTTCCATAGGATACTCTCACTTACCGAAATGGCTGGATGGGTCACGTACGAAGACAACCGTCACGAAGGGCTCGATGCGTTGATACTGTGAACAAGCGACCATTCGAAGAGAAGTTGACCGAGAAGAGAAAAATAGGAGAGAAATACCAGGCGCGGAACATGGGCGGCAGCCATCTTCCATGACAAGGGCCGAGGATTTGATACAGGTCTAAGCACAGAAGCAGCGCTTAGACACTTTTGCTATTGTCTGCCAACGAATACGCTACACCAGCATTCCTATTTTCTGCCTTTTTTTCTTTACCTTTGTGCCATGTTTTTGTACCCGGGTCCCCAACCTGCGTGATGGTCGGTCAATACTTTGTACCTACCTACTTCTTCGTGTGAGCATTCCGAGAAAAGGTCGGGGAGGGGTGTG